>OX381713.1:59663660-59739692 GCA_947462335.1 Harmothoe impar | reverse complement strand
TGCATCACATGCTTTCTAGTCCTTTTTTGATCCTTAGGGAGTGGTCATTTTTTTACATCAAGGGGGGGGTCGATGGATTTTCGCGTGAGCGGGTTGAAATTCTTTTGGTCCCCCCCGGGAGGGGTGGAATTTTTTTGGTCCGCCCCTCAGGCAAGTTGAAATTCAGCCTGGCTGATGCCTTTGAGCTATAGTAACGCACAGGCTTTTTCATTAAAAAGGGATGCAATTTCTTGGGTCCCCCCCTCAAGAGGGGTCCAAATTTTCTTGGTCCCCCTCCTTCAAGGGTCCAAAAACAGAAAAAGATGGGGGTTTGGGGGCAGAGCCCCCCATTACATACTAGTTGACTAGCCTATCCTACAATGGACTGTGTAGTCTAACCAGTGGTTCATCACTGGTGCCATCTAGGGAAGAGACGGGTAGGACCGGTTATCTTAAATTAATGTTTTGTTTAAGATAGTCCATTGACTTTAAGGTAGTAACGTTTTTAAGAGTGGCCTTTAAGATTGGACAGATTATTTTGTTGATGCTCCCGTGTGAGTCAGTCCCGTCAAGCCGGAAACACACCTTCTTTCTTTTTTGGCCTAGGGTGGGTGCTCCATAGACAGACATCAGATAAATGTGTGTAATATATAATCAGTCCATAATGACAGACTCCGGTGTCGTATTTTCTATTCAACAATCAAACACAAACTCCTTCAATCCCCTCCATAGATTTATTCCCCGCGCCACATGCCCAACACCTGCATGGCAGACATAATTATACATCTACACTGTATCAAATCTGAATAAAAGGCTTCTTAACAGATATCTGCAATAAGTCAGAGATTATTTTGTTGACGCTCCTGTGTTAGTCTTTCCCATCGAACATTATATAGTCCACTGCTCCGGGCTGAGGGCTGGAGCGAGGGACCATTACAGGGCAATGTCTGCTTGGCCCCTGATTGGTGCAATATTTCCCAATATTTTGCGCCATTTTGACGTCATATAGCAAACGTATGCTGCGTGAGGCATCATGGGTAAACTAAGACTGTAAAGTTTCTCCAGGCTGTAATGGTGCCTCACTCCAGCCGAAATATCAGGAGGGGCTGCTTACATGGTCTAATGCGGCCCTTAAGGTTTGAAGTAACGATAACTTACGTATAGGGTATAGTTTGGACCAAAGAAACAGAGCCTTTAGAAATCAGAGGGAGGTCAGAGATCTGAACGACAAGTTTCTCCAGTGGAGAAACCAGGAGCTCAGACTGATTAGAGTGGATCTCTGTATTTATTCCATGCAATTCTTGATTAATTTCGTCAAAATATACAACTAAAAATTGGTTTCATAGCTATTTTGGTGACATCATTGTGGAGAAACAGCCCATGGAAAATGAACATCAGTTTCTCCATGGGGGTGTGGGGAACGGCCATTTTAGTACTTAATCATAGCAACTTTGTTTCTCCACATAAAATAAATGGACATCTGTAAGGGGGCTAAGACAGCTAAGGCACATGGCCTTTGCCGATGATTAGGGCCAAAAAATCAATATAGTCAAGACAGATAGTGACATGGAAAATGAGCATCAGTTTCTCCATGGGGGTGTGGGGAACGGCCATTTTAGTACTTAATCATAGCAACTTTGTTTCTCCACATAAAATAAATGGACATCTGTAAGGGGGCTAAGACAGCTAAGGCACATGGCCTTTGCCGATGATTAGGGCCAAAAAATCAATATAGTCAAGAATGTCCAATATGGCTATACGTCATGTCTTACCTACTTTATTTAACATTATTCACTAGAATTTAGCTTAGAATTCAGCGAATTACCAGTTTTGTGTTTAATTTAAGACTTTGGGAGAGCACGCTATAAGTCCACCTAGCCATTGAAAATACACTGAAAAAGACTATACTTGTGCGCATGGGACCCTTTAATTTGGACCTTACTACTCATCAAGGATGTTTTCTATGCCGCATCCTCTGGACATGTTACTGAAATAATATTTCAAACACATTTAAGTAAGATTTGAAATTTTGAAAAAATCGGACCATGCCACTTAATTTTACGTATAGGGTATGGTTCGGACCAAAGGGCCATTAGAACTCAGAGGGAGGTGAGAGATCTGGACATCTGTAAGTGGGATAAGACAGGTACAATGGATGCAGACAGGATATGGGGGAGGTGAGAGATAAGACACCTGTAAGAGGACTGAGACAGGTAGGAGTGGCACTACCAGGAGGTTGGGCTGTAACTGTGGTTTATGTTGACACCCTGTAGACATCTGTGTGTGGGGCAGCCATCCATAGTCTGTTAGGGAGTGATCATTTTTTATCAACGGGGGGTGGGGGGCTTTGTTTGTGGGGGGGCAAAACAATTACTACGCGTTACTATGTGACAAAGGGCCCGCGCGCGCGCCGATTTTCGACCCGTAGGGGGGGGGGGTAAAAAATTTCGACCCATTGACCGGGGGCGGGTGAAAAAATATTGCGCCCTCCGCGCGGAAAACCATCCCCCCCCCTGTTGTTAAAAAATGATCACTCCCTTATTGACTGGCCATAGCTCACCCACACAATCACATCCCTCTCCCAGCATAGTCTCAAATAAGACTCTGCCAAAAGGCTCGGACTTTAGGAAATCTTTTGTGGAAGAAGGGACGAAAACGGTACTACTTGTGTGTTTTCCTATCCACATCACACACTGCAGTGGCCCTACACAAAAAATAGTTCTGAGACTTATCTACACTTTCTGCCATAAAAACATGTTCAGTACATCTATAATTTTAAACAAATGCTCTTCACCTATCCTTTAAAATATTTGAATCGCATCATAGTTGCATATAATATATATATGAATATCATAGAAGCCTAGCGTAGGTAAGTGCTGGTAGAAACGGATGGAAGAATTTGCTGGGAGATTTTGCAATCACAGGGGAGGGAGGATGGATTTGCACATGCATGTAGAAACATCCCGCAATAGAACAGTCAAAATTGTTTTAACCACCGCCTCCCCCTGAACTATATATACAGTGATATGCTGGCTTTTACACTGAATGGGGGGGGGGGGCGGCTATACAAACAACCGTTGGGTAAATTCACCCACAGTCTACCACATACCTTGAGATTTCCACCTTAATTCATAGTAAGTCAGGCATCACATGCTTTCTAGTCTTTTTTGTTAAGAGAAACACTTAAAGTGTACTACTATACACAACTAGAGTGCGTTTAATGCATGGCTAACTACAGATTGGGGTGATTATCTCAAGGTTTATCATCCAGTCGACTCTCAGTGAACTAAATGGTGATATGCTGGCTTTTACACAGAATAGACGGCTATAAAATAACTATTGGGTGAATTCACCTACAGTTTATTGCATACTTTGAGATTTCCACCTTACTTCTAGGTAGTCATGCATCATATGCTTTATGTCTGTCCTTTGTTTGGTAGAGTGGCACTTAAAGTGCACTACTATAGGCCGGCACAAATAGAGGGCGTTTCATGCATGAATAACTACTAATTGAGGTGAACAATTCCAGGTTTATTATCTGGTCTACTCTGATGTTGAATCTACCCTCACTCCCTGTGCAGGTGGGGCACTACCTGCCCTCACAACAGACCGACAAACTTGACGTGTTGAGGGTTTAAGGCTCTGGTTGTGGGACAAAGAAGGTCAAAAGGTCCAAAGTAGTAAATTGTTGAGTGATGAGAGAATAAGTGGACCTGCATGCGGTACCTGAGAGGTGTGTGTGATACCACCTGTAGGAGCAGCTGCCTGGGGCATGGTGTATGGGGGTGGGGAAACCACACCTAAACCATTAACCCTTTATGGAAGCATGTCACTGAAAGGCGACATTTGTCATCAAAATTCAGCTCAGGAGATTTACCTACTGGTGCTGCATTGGTGCAGTCATGCCGACTGGTTTGGGAGGGTACTGGTCAACCCTGTAGGGTTGGCATGATGCTTGGATGCAGCATTGGCAAGTGAGCCAGGCCTGCATTCATGCATCATGACCACCAAGGGAATGATGTATTCAGGTATTATGTGACCCTCAAAGGGTTAACCTCCCATCCCTTATAAACGTGGTTCCTCAGAATAAGTTTATATTTACACCACAGTTGACTGAGAGAACAAAAGAAATGGACGAACTGTATTTTGCATACAAGATTGTATGTTGATGCAGTCCACTGAGCACACTCTCGTATTGTGGGTATAAGAAGGCGAAGGCATCAGAATGTATGTGTCATCGCGATAAAACAAGCCTAGCCTGAACTCAGTGGGCTGAAATCCATCCATCCAAACAGAACTCAAGAATGATACAAGTTAGCATCTTGTGTATTTCCTGTAGATACAAGATAGACCCAAGAGATTCTCGAGAATAGTGAATGTTCCTAGTGACTGGTCAATAGTGATGTGTATTTCCTGAGTTTTATTCATGCAAATAACATTCCGAGTGACATGTCCAATAGTGAACCGAATTTCCTGAGTTTTGCTCATTCATAATAAGTGTCCAGAAAACGTTCCAGAAAAGTTCTGAATTTCCCAAGTTTCACTCATTCAAAATTTAAGAAACTCTAGGGAATATGACACAAGAAGATGTCTAGAAAATGTTCAAAAAAAGTTCTGCAATCCTCATAGGGATCACCATGATGCGTGGATGCAACCCTGGCCAGTACATTTACACAGCATGACAACAAAGGACAGAGCATATAAAATTAATAAAATGGGATGCATACTCTTTTCTTCCCACCACTAGATTTTTTCCAGGCTTACAGTGAGTTACAACAGTTGGTTTCTACGTTCATGTGTAAACAAATATCTGTGTCGCAACAAGGTCAAATGCAAGGTCCAATATCAATGAAACATATCAAGTAATAAACGTATAACAGTTTAATCAGGGTAATAGCAGTTAAAGCAAATAGTCCACTCCAATTCATTTGCAATCACTTGTACTAGTAGTATATCAACAGTATGACTAAGGCAGATGTGAGTCAGATACATGAGGGGAAAAAAGCTTCACCTTTAATAAATTGTTTTGACCTTGATGCGACACAGATATTCCTTTACACATGGCATATTCGGAATCAGCACCCCCAAAATACCCTAGTACAATATTCAGAGTACTGGTCTCCACACCAACCTAAAGCTAAATATCAACATTTGGTGTTCCTGCCCCCTCCCCCAAGTTGGGCCCCAAGTACAGACTGTGTGCCTGTCCAGGACTAGCTATCCCCTTTAAAGCACTATGCAGCCCTTAAACCCCCAGCGCCCCTATATATAGGGCTGAGTACCTGTCCTGGCTCCGCTCAGACTGTCGGTGGAGGGGTACCGAGATCTGCGCCTTTAAATGGCTAATCCCCTCCCATGTACCTAGTTCTTTTTAATTTCCTGTTCGTGAACTTCTTACACAAACACACCTGTGATACTAGGGCGGTTATGTAACAGCCGAGGTACAGTAGTCTAGACAGGTATAAAGTAGGGACTTGCATAAACCCAGCAGTAGCGCCCACTAAGGGCTTGCTTCTGTGACCCGATTTTTACTGCCCCTGAGAGAGCTCCACTTGGCACCTCTCACTAAAAACCCTTTTCTGACCTTAATTACTGACCTACAAACATGGTAGGGGCCTCTTTTTTTCCACAAAATGAATATGAATGAATTAATATGAATGTATTCATCCTGTGAGAAAGGTAATACATGTAATTTGTGTTGATTGAAACATCAGTTTGATTTTATCCATGTAAAAATGTAATGAAAGAATGAAGACTGTTATAAAGGGTGAATCCACTGAGGCAAATCCGTCGGATCGGATGCATGTTCACAATGTTAAACCTATGGACAAATCTCCAACGGATTCACGTCATTGGATTCACTCCTTAAGTCTGGTACTATGGGGATGTTGGTTATTATATCAGTGATGATATATGTGAAATCCAGGTGTGTCGGCACATGCCTAATGCTGCGTGGAGACACTTACGGATAAACTAGTAGGTTAAAAGGCATTCATAATTAGGTCAAAGGTCATCAGGCACATGCAGAATTATAGGTCACAAGGTCCCATTCAATGTCAGTAAGACACTTTCTTGAATTCCATGTGAAGATATGCATATGGTGTCAGAAATACCAACGTGCTGTTCTAGCTTATTCTGATCAGTTTAGATCACAGTATTGATCTGACTTAACTTTTGTTCCTATCCAGATTACACAGGAACTACATGTAGTAGGAAGATGATCAAAATAGTTCTGAAAAGCTGTCACAAAATCTATCCAACTCCCTATATAAAGTTTGAAGAACATTAACCCTTTAAGAACTGCATGATAAGAATGCCTTTTCTATAGACACCATGATGTACCAATGGAGTGCTGGTGAGTGACTCACTTATGCTGCATTGGTGTGTCATACCCCTCCACCCCACCACTGTCGGCTTATTCTGAGAGATAGATAGATAGATAGATAGATGGATAGATATAGTTCTAAAACCGACACAGCCGAAGGCCAGTCAGCAGGTTCACAGTGCCCATACGGACTGAACCTGGAAAACGGCTTATTCCTGTACTAGTTCTGTATGTATGCTATACACCTGGATACTGGACGCGGCAGAGGCAGGACGCCAGGCAATGGTTTCAACTATACTTCTAATAAAGATGTACATGTATTACTCTCTTCCTCTCTCACTCATGGAGCGATTTATAGATAGGTTTTTGTTACTACAGGACAGTAATATATGTTGTGCCAAAAATCTGCTTTCATATAGGCCCCTATCAACTGCTGCTATTCACCCCATAAAAAAAGTTATTGTGGTCATCATGGAATAATCTATATTTATAGGTGTTTTGGGGGTCTAAAGTCAACCTATGTTGGACTCTTGGCCTGGATACTGATATTGTGTGAGTGGCTATATTTAGAAAAACACAAGTCATACACACCAGCAGCACAATAACCTGTGGTGCCGGGTTGGATTGGTCCTGTCGCCTACCTGCCCCCCTCCCTCCCTCCCAGCCAGCTCTAGCCTTAGGGAGTGTTCATTTATTAATTACAGGGGGGTGGTGGATTTTGCGTGGAGGCGCGACATTTTTTTAACGCCCCCCCCCCCCCCTCAAGAGTGCATAGAATGTTTCATGCCCCCCCTCGCCAAAGGCAGGGACATTTTTTGCCCCCCCCCCCTTTGAACTATAGTAAGGCGCTGGCTATTTTGCTTAAAAGGGGCTGAATTTTTACACCCCCCCCCCTCAAGAGGGGGTAGAATCTTTTATTAGTATCAAATAAGTGCAACTATAATTCCAGATACATTGAAAGGGGCCATTTTGAATCTATGGGGTGCCAAATGTTCATGAAAGAAGCATTAACTAGAATTTGTTTTTTATTAGTATCAAATTGATGCGGCTACAATTCGAGATTTCATTTAAAAATCGTGGCATTCTATAATTGGTGGCCATTTTGAATCTATGGGGTGCCAACTGTTCATGGAAAAAAGAGTAAATAAAATTTCTCTTTTTATTTGTATCAAATAAGTGCAAATATGATTCTTGATTAAATATAAAGTAGCCATTTTGAATCTATGGGGTGCCAACCGTTCAAGAAAGACAGATTGAATAGAATTTGGTTTTTCTTAGTATCAAATTGATGCAGCTACAGTTCGAGATTACATTTTAAAGCATTATGGCATTCAATGAATGGTGGCCATTTTGAATCTATGGGGTGTAAACTTTTCCTGAAAAAAGAGTAAATAGAATTTGTTTTTTAAGTATCAAATAAGTGCAACTATAATTCGTGATTAAATAAAGCATCTTGGCATTCAAAGAAGGGTAGCCATCTTGAATCTATGGGGTGCCAACTGTTCATGAAAGAAAGTAAATAGTTTTTTTTTAATTTGTATCAAATCAATGCAACTACAATCCGAGATTACTTAAAGCATCGTGGCATTCAACCAATGGTAGCCGTCTTGAATCTATGCCCTCTGTTTATGAAGGAAGAATAAATAGCCTTTTTTCTTTTTTCTCAGTATCAAATTATTAAATGCAACTACAATTCAAGAATCTAGCCCATCTATGGGCCTTATGGTATATCCACTATTATTGTGATTACTTTTGTTGAAGTATTGGACTGCTATCATTTTTAGATGAATCCCTTAAGGTAGGCTTAATTATAATAGTGCTTCAAGGAAAATCAGGAAAATTACTAAATTAATGTACCCAACTTGAATAAGTGCTCTACCCTTTGTCTTCATGATGCATGAATATATCTTTGGCAAGTAACTTGTCAGGGCCGATTTTGTGCATCATGCAAATCCTATAAATGGGGCGACTGAAAGTTTCTGAAAACACTGACACTTAAACTTTACCATTATTCACAAATAAAGAGCTTAGAGTGCTTGAAAAACCACAAAATCAAGTGTCAGTCTCAAGGTATGTGTCCGACTCCAGGTGAATCTATCCTACACCCTGTGTAGGGTAGACTGACCTAAAGGTAACCACGTACCATGAGATATACACCTTAATTTTGTAGTTATTTATGTATGGTATTCCTGTTTTTGTGTATCATAGTACACTTTAAGTGATACTCTTTCCAGCAAAGGACAAATAAATACAATACCATACATAAATTACTACAAAATTAAGGTGGACATCTCATGGTACGTGGTTACCTTTAGGTCAGTCTATCCTACATATGACAAGTGGGAGGGGGTAACCTGTAAATACCCGGTGTACACACAGGGGGTATTAATACTGTAAGAACACTGTAAGAATCTGCACACATATAGAACTATTATGTAGGCTGAGGTAAGCTTGTTAGGTGGGGGGGAAGTATACTTCGGGGAGTTAGCGTTAGCTAACCATGTATGCTGCAGAGTGGGGCCCTCGATGGGCGGGTCCCCATGTCCCATAGCACACCGAAGTCTTGCGAATTTGCCACAAAATGCCTAAGCCATAATTGACATAAATTATTAAGTCCAACTCAAAATACCTGCAGGTCGGGTAGCCTATAAAGGTCCCATATCTGGTATTTTAAAGCTCAATTTCCCGTACTAGTGGAGATTTGTGGGGAACAAAATCTTTGCATCCTTCAAACCTGCGAGCAATAATGGGGGGACCACATCTTTGTGTCCCATGTCACTAAGGCGCAAAATGGCCCATGTCATTGTATCAGATTTAAGGGTCTAGGGCCATTTTTATGCATTATGCCCTTTGCTAACCTTTATATAAGGACCAGAGGGAGTTTACACCATGGCAAGGACATCTCGTGGTGGAATCAGGAACTACAGGCAGACCTCATTAATATATATTATCTAGAGCATAGAGTTAGAAGGGCACAGTGGAGACCCATGTGGGTACTAGGGGAAACAACTATACTACAATGTATTGACTTTGACTAGTTGCTATTTCAAATTGGTAGATGTTCAATGTAATGTATATTTTAGCCACAAACACAAGGTCGCCAATGTTCTCCATAGGATTTTATCATGCATTATAATCTGGTATAAGTTCAATAGACCTCAACACAACCCTAGGGCCTGGAAGAGCTCGCACGATGCACTGAACCAGCACCAGCCAGGGCTGCATTGATGCATAATGATGACAATGTTGCCTTTTAGTGACATGCCATCCTTAAGGTGGCTAGACCCTATTGTAAACATGTTAACTGCGCAGGTTATTGCGCATGTGCACATGTAGTTGCCCCAGAACACGCCAGGGGGTGCCTTTGGTCATATTTTTGTATATTTAATATATATTTTCATGTGTTGTCAAAATCACCCTGCAAGACCTGACCAGGGCTTGAACCCAGGGCCTCCTGCATGTGAGTCTGATGCTTTACCCCTACTCTACTGGGGCTCTAGTAGTAGGTTTGCTGAAAGCCATACCTGTACCACATCAGGACTGTGTGCTCCATTTGTATATTGTTTATTTCAAACACCAAAAACCTTTAAAATATGCAGGGGACCACATGTTCAAAATATTGTTTCTGGGTGTAAAAGATTATAAACTATATCCTGAGAGAACTATAGGGAAAGTTAATTACTTTAACATGCTATTTCATGCACATATGTACTATCACTATATGATCCCATAACAGATCACTTCAAACTCAAAGCCAGATATCTCAGAAACTAGCTCAGGCGCCCCCTATTTTCTTTACACCATTTAAGACTACTTATAATATGGGCCTCATGGCGAAAATCCTGACGAAATCTAATTACTTCTAGACAATGTGGTCTACCCACCTTAAAGGGTTAAAGAGTAAGGGGTGCCGCTATTTGCCCACCAGTACTCCGGTAGTTACAGCCAAACACTCAGGTCTAACATTGACCTCAAGGGGACACAGGATCTGTTGACAATAACACATATACATGAGAGACATTCCACTAACACCAAGTGGTTGTACATGCATGAGGCCATCAGAAAAGTCAATAACACTTGACATGAACAATTTGTAGAATAATGCTCAATAGAACCACTAATTTTGCCCAATATCTATGACTTCGTTACTCATCATTATTAGTCCTCAAAGTGTTAACAATATGCATAAATAGATTAGTTCATAAATACATATAAAAAAGTATGTGTTAAGTCGAGTAGGCCTTCTTGCAGCAAATAAACACCAGGGTTAAGCCATTTTGATACTAAAAGTTGCATACGGTTCTTTTAGGCTTCTTAAGGAATGCATCTAATCACCTTAATGTTGCTTAAATTCCAAGGTTAATTAAGCCTAGATTTAATCATGTGTGTATTTTGTTGTTTTATAGCAACTCTGCTGAAGCGGCTGATAGAAGTTCTGGAAAAACGCGCATATGTAAGTATTTAGGTTGCTCATTAATAAGGGACCCTCTTGTGAATTGTAAAAGTTTTAAAATTGTGTCTTTGTTACATGGCCATGCTACATATCAGAGATGGTTTCTGAGATATTTTACTTTGAGGTTTGTAATAGGATTTATGTTGTCAGCCCCTTTGTTGCTTTTTGCTCAAAACAGGTGAAACTTTTCCACCCCCAAATCTACCAACCCCCTGTTATTAAAATTCTTTCTGGGGACGTGAGCAAAAAGGTCTTCCTCCACCGCGATGCAACCTTGTAATGAAGTTCAAAACTTCAATGGCCGCCTTTATCATGGTGCTGCCCTCCATATGATGTCACAAGTGACGTCATACAAGGAGGGTCTCCCTGGCAACCAGCTGTAGGCTGGAAACAGTAACTATTAACACTGTGATGGAGTTGTTGATGGTTACAGAGTTGATTTGTATGATCAACGATGGAGACAGATAGGTTTCGCTTGTTATAAGCTCATCAGGCATCTAAATAGATTCATTTTATTGAAGCTATCGCGTACAAGGTGTCTAGACTTAGTCTAGAACTTAGAGAGGGCGGGCTTAGACATTTATTTTATAGCAAAAGCTTTTAATAAATGTCCAAGATTGGACTGAAACAGATTCACACTAATACAAAAAATACCGGTAACAATGGAATTTTTAGACAAGGCAAAAGGATTAAATGCCAGTGTGAAAACAGGTCCAGATGAAAAATAACACAAAAAAATTAATTAAAAATTGAGCACTGTTGTACAGTTAAGTACAATATGTGTAAAGTAAAAGCTGCGTATGAGACTCTGTTTTAACAGCCATCCAGCTGTGCCCCAGGTACTGCATGTGTAACTCTGTTCAAACATCCAGCTGTACACCCAAGTACTGTGTGTGTAACTCTGTTTTAACAGCTGTACCACCAAGTACTGTGTGTGTAACTCTGTTTTAACAGCTGTACCCCCAAGTACTGTACATGTGTTAAGTAAAAACTGTGCACCAAATTAAATTTGGTGCTTTTTTCATATTGGCCGATTCCTCAAGCTAGGAGGTCAGCTTATAGGTGGGGCCGTCTTAATACCAGGGTTCGCGCTAGCCACTTGCCAAATCGCCAATGGCGAATCAAAGTTAAATTTGGCTAATGAAAATTCGCCCAATTGGCTAATTGTGGCTGTAGGACTGACTGTACCTACTGGGTAATTACTATAGCAATGCCAGAAAGAGGATATCGCAGAGAACCCATCCAGATTGATAACATTCTGATGTACTTAATTCATCAAAATTTCCAAAAGAAAATGAATAAGGCTATCCAAAAGGTGAATTGTGATTATAATTCACAGAGAAAAAAAAGGTTTGGCTAATCAATGTTAAATTTGGCTAATCAAAATGAAGGCAAATTCACCAAACTGGCTAATAGGATACATGTCCTAGCGCTTACCCAGATTATACATTAGATTATACTGAAAACAGTTTATAAAGGTTTCTTGTATAAGCCAATTTTTACAGAGACTAGGGTTTCTGTTTAAAGGTGGGGCCCTCCCATATAGCAGGGGTAGACACTAACTTTTTCAGTTGTGGGCCACCCGGGTCCATAGCCTCAGAAAGCTTCGGGCCCGGACCAAGATCTGTGGGCCAATGGTCATAATTATGTTTTCTTTATGAGAAAAAAACATGTATATTTCTGACTTGTCAATGATAGAATGTGACCAATATGATTAATTTGGGCACATTTCCCTCTTTCCAACGACATATTACATGGCTATAGTTGTCAGACAAGCATTCTTAAAATGTCTTCTAAATACTTCTGTGGGCCACCCAGGCCCATGGGACTGTTATTCTGCAAAAATCTGCGGGCCGGACCCAAAACTACGGGCCATTGGCTCCCGTGTCTACCCCCGATATAGCCGAGCCAAGGTTTTACAATAATGTAACTCTGTTTTAACAGCCGTCCAGCTGTACCGCCAAGTACAAGGAGATGAAGGACAGCACCATGTGTCGGTACTGGGACAGCCCCAGCGCCCAGAACAAGGGCGTCAGCAGCGGCGACAGGCGCACCATCCTGGAGGAACACAACAAGTACCGCACCAAGGTCAACCCTAGTGCCACCAACATGCAGAAAATGGTGAGTAACCCCCCCCCCCCCAGTGCCACTAACATGCAGAAAATGGTGAGCACCCCCCCCCCCCAGCGCCATTATGCAGAATATGGTCAGTTTATTTTATGATTTTTTTTTATAGTTATAGACTAAGTTTATTTTAGGGAATCCAATCCTAGTTCTAGCAAACCAGGCCCAGCGCCACCAACATGCAGAAAATGGTGAACCCCCCGCCACTGCTACTAACATGCAGAAAATAGTGAGTACCCCCCCCCCCCCCCCGCAACTACCAACATGCAGAAAAACATATCCTAGTTCTAGCAAACCAGTCTGACCCCTAGCATTTTCTCTCTAACTACTTTGAAGGCATTAAAAGTAGTGGAATCAGCCATAGTAAGTATGCAACCATTGTTTGTTTAACATTTATATACTCCTTTCTGTGAAAGAAACTGATCTAAAAGTATATTGAGGCAGCCATCTTAAAAAATAGCCGCATATTAGATTTTTTATTGTCATGTGTAGATGTACAAATATGAAAAACGACCCATAAGCATTTTCAATATGATATCTAAAAGCAACTTTTGCACTAGGCTATTATACCATGTATCTGTTCATATAGATCTTTAGGTTTCAAGCCTAAAAAAGATAACCATTTTCTTTTTGTATTTTTCTGAATGATGACATCAATATTTAAAATGTTATCTAGCAGGTTTGGATTGAGCACACCCAAATTACCCTAATCCAATTTAGAAAACAGTTCTACTCAAAAATGCCTTGACAAATTAAGGCCTCTCTTCCCTACCTTAACCTCTGCTTAACTTGTCTCTCGTTGTGTCCACCCAGTACTGGGACGACGAGATTGCGGTGATCGCACAGAAGTGGACCGACACCTGCCCCAGCGGCCATGACACCAACGACAACAGAAAGGTGCCTGGTGAGTAGCGCAAATCAGGGATCAGCACTATCTATGGGAGTGATCATTTTTTAACAACAGGGGGTTTGGGGGGGGGGCTAAACGATTTGGACCCCTTGAAAAAAATTGAACCTGTTTTGAGCCAAAAAGCCTGTGCATTATTATGCCTCAAAGGGCCTGTGCGCGTGCTGATTTTCGACCCAGAAGTGGCTGGGGGTAAAAAATTTGGACCCCTTGACTGGGAGTCTTTAATAAGAAAATCACTCTTGACATACTGAAAAAAAATCACCTTTCCTGCCACATGGTTCTATAAAACTATAAAATACAACATTGCTTCACCTCAGGCTACAACATTGGGATAGGACAGAACTGGGCGCGTAACCAACGTGACTGGAGCGAAGCTATAGAGGCGTGGCACAGCGAGGTGTCTCTGTACCGGTACGGACAGGACCCTAACTCCTACCTGTCTGGGGGCTGGGGCGAGATAGGACACTACACTCAGGTACTGTATCACATATATGCAATATGGTGTAATATAATGAAATATGTTTTATGATGTAACATGGTTTAATATGGTGTAACATGATATTTTATGATGTTATATTATGTAATATAGTGTTAAAAGTGTAATAAAGTGGCCTATAATGTAAAATAATGTAGTGTTATGTAATATACTGTATTATAATATGTTGTAGTAATAACATGATGTAAGTTGCATGACACAATGAGATATTCCTGTACTGCTACCTACAGTTCACACAGGCCACTATACTTTATAAGGGGAAGTCTCACAAATGTCATTTTACCTAGTAGTGTGTTGGGCGGAGGGGGGAGGAGGGCTGAGGGAAATTCTCTCTGCCAGCACAGTCTCAAATAAAACTCTGCCAAAAGGCCCGGACTATCCAAACTCTTCAGTAGAAAAGGTTTGTCTGCTCTTCTGCAGCCATCTCACACTGCCATTTCAATACACCAAAAATAGTTCTCAGGAATATGTCAAATTTGGACCATCAAAACATGAGTAATGCTTCTGGAATTTTAAACAATTGCTCTCCACTTATCCCTTGACATATTTGAATCGAATCATAGTTGTATAAATATATATTCAAAAAGCATGGCGTAGGTGAGTTTTCAAGGAAATCCGCCGCCTTGTGGCCTAGAAGGAAGTAGTGTCGGTAGAAACGCATGGGAGAATCTGCTGGGAGATTGAGGGAAAGTGTTGAAGATTGTTGATCAACTGATCTCTGTTGTACTGTACCTGCAGGTGGTGCGTGATGTCGCGGCTCGTATCGGGTGTGGGTACGCCAAGTGTCCCGGTGGTCCCCTCTACATGTGTAACTATGCATTCGGGTAGGTGTCAACAAAGTATGTAACCATGCATTCGGGTAGGTGTCAACAAATGTAACCATGCATTCGGGTAAGTGTCAACAAAGTATGTAACTATGCATTTTGGTAGGTGTTAACAAAGTATGTAACCATGCATTCGGGTAGGTGTCAACAAAGTATGCAACCGTGCATTCGGGTAGGTGTCAACAAAGTAGGTAACTATGCATTCGGGTAGGTGTCAACAAAGTATGTAACCATGCATTCGGGTAGGTGTCAACAAAGTATGTAACTATGCATTCGGGTAGGTGTCAACAAATGTAACCATGCATTCGGGTAGGTGTCAACAAAGTATGTAACTATGCATTCGGGTAGGTGTCAACAAAGTATGTAACTCTGCATTCGGGTAGGTGTCAACAAAGTATGTAACGATGTATTCTGGTAGGTGTCAACAAAGTATGTAACCATGCATTCGGGTAGGTGTCAACAAAGTATGTAACCATGCATTCGGGTAGGTGTCAACAAAGTATGTAACTATGCATTTGGGTAGGTGTCAACAAAGTATGTAACTATGCACTCGGGTAGGTGTCAACAAAGTATGTAACTATGCACTCGGGTAGATGTCAACAAAGTATGTAACCATGCATTCGGGTAGGTGTCAACAAAGTATGTAACCATTCATTTGGGTAGGTGTCAACAAAGTATGTAACCATGCATTTGGGTAGGTGTCAACAAAGTATGTAACCATGCATTTGGGTAGGTGTCAACAAAGTATGTAACCATGCATTTGGGTAGGTGTCAACAAAGTAGGTAACCATGCATTCAGGTAGGTGTCAACAAAGTAGGTAACCATGCATTCAGGTAGGTGTCAACAAAGTATGTACATTTTGTTGTAACTATGTATTGTTGTTGTTGTTGTTGTTATTTCATTTATTTTTATCCTGAGGAGATACATAACCTTATAGATTGTATTCTTGTATTCCACAGCATTATTATTATATTGATAGTTCCGTTAAGCGGTAGATTAGTCCCACATGCCCTATTAGAGGGGGGTGGTAATGGGGTGTGGGGCTATCCAGGGTATAGCTGGATAGTCCCACTACCATTAGGTTAGATTACAATGAGAGTTAGTTAAATTTTGAATAGTAGATAGAAATTCTATAGCTCAAGGCTAGAGTGAGGCTTGGTATTAAAGTCTTTGTCATTTGTACTTAAGGTACTGACAGCCTCTAGAGAGTAATGATAATAATATAAGAAGGAAAGTAGAGATAGAAGGTATAGTGAAGAAGGGAAAGTAAAAAGTTGGTATAGAAGAAAATCAGAGATGAGAAAAAAAAACAAAAATATATATAATGGATGAGTGGGGGCCACATCAGTGGCGCCCACTCATCATTTATGCAAGGGCCTCGGATGTTATACTACAGGCTGGCAACATAGCAACAAAGACATACATAAGTATATGTGTCAGTAGAGGGGGTATATGTGTGTGCGCGGGGGTTTACTCACCCCACCTTCCCGGGGGAGGGGGCGAGTGAGGGATAGGGGGGGGGCTGGTCATACATCTGGCAAGGACGCAATTTTCTTGTCAAATTCTTTTGTCAACCAAGTATTGAACCCAGTGACTGTCCTATTTAGTCTAGTTGAGACCTTCTGTTGGTTCCATAGCATGGCATCTCTATGATACAGGCTCTTCCTATAAATGGGATTTTTTACCCTAATTATTTTTAGGAGTCTGGCGTCATGTGCTCTTGTCCTTAATGGACGCTTATCTATCCTGTCATCTTTCAGGGAGGCATCAAATGCATGCTTTAAGAGATGTATTTCCCTTCTATCTTTCATTAGATTAAGCTCAGCCAATTTATGTAACTTTTCATGATTTCTTGTGCCTTTATTCCAATACACAGCCCTTAATGCATTACTAATCGTGGGCTGAAGAGTATCAAGGAGGGTAGCCGGAGCAACACTGTAGATAACATCACCATAATCTATGATAGGCAACATCATGGTCTTTACTACATCAAGTCTGGCTTTCTCAGGCAGGTTTCTACAATTTCTTCTGAAAATATACAGCTTGTGTTCAGAATTCCTCCTGGTAATCCCAATCTGCTTTTTCAGGTTCAATTGATTATCCAGGGTAATACCAAGATAATTATATGACGGGGTTATATCAATCCTATCAGTACCTATACTTAACTGCGGTTTTCTATGCAGTTTTCTAAGGGCTTTATTAGCAAAAATAACACATTTTGTTTTTTTGGCATTTAGGGATAGTTTATTTTTAACACACCAGACTCTTATGTTTTCCAGGTCATTATTAATAAGCATAGGAACAAGGTTCGAATCAGGGTTGTGTGCCAGGTGGACTACAGTATCATCAGCATAATGCTGTACCTGAAGATGCTCTAGGCAGTGTCCAAAGTCATTGATATATGTTAGAAATAACAATGGGCCTAGGACCGAGCCCTGGGGGACACCACATGTTATAGGATGGGGTTGTGAAATAATATTATTAGCCTTTGTGCGTTGCATTCTATTAGTTAGGTAATTTTTAAATAGATTTATGCTTTTCCTATTAAATCCTAAGAATTCCAATTTTTTGTACAATATATTGTGGTTTAAGGTATCAAAGGCTTTTTTGAAGTCTAGGAAGATAGCTGTTGTTATTTTGAGTTTATTGAGCTCTGAATAGATAGTATTTGTTAGTTTCTCAAGACTATTAATGGTTGATCGAGCGGGCCTAAATCCATCTTGATTTTCAGATAATAAGTTGTAGTTATTTAGGTAATTTATTGTCTGTTTATGAATAATCTTTTCTGTTAGTTTAGCTGGTAGTGGTAAGGTAGAAATGGGTCTTAGGTTATTTACATCTGTGGTGTCCCCACCCTTGGGTAGAGGTTTGACTAAAGCAATCTTCCAAGGGTCTGGAAATTTGGATGAATCTAGGACTAAATTTACTATGTGAAGAAAGTGTGTTGGCAAGGTTAATAAGGCATCTTTAAGGGTCTGGGTATTTACATGTTCAAGGCCTGAAGATTTACTTGTATTTATTCTTTTAATTAATGGGGTTAGTTCATCAAGTTTTACAGGATTAAATGAAAATTGGGGGTCAATTTTATTACCTGAGGGAGTCCATGGTAGATCAAAATTTTCAGCTAATTTATCTCCTATTGTTGCAAAGTATGAGTTAATAAAGTCAGCTGTCTCTTCTTGATTTATTTGCTCATTTGTTTCCTGGTTGACTAGACAATAAGTGGGGTCATTTACTTTAGGGTTCATCAATTTATTTATACTAGCCCAGTAAGCCTTTGGATTACGCCTATTTATCTCAATTTCATTGAGGTGATAATCACTTTTGGCCTTTCTACAAAGTGCCCGACATCTCTTAACATGAAACTCTGATATTCTTTTATCATCCTCATTATGTGTCCTCTTATATTTGCTTAGGGCTGCATTTTTGTCATTAATTATCTGTAACAGTCTATTATCAACCCAAGGTTCTTTTGTCTTTTTACATACAAATGTTTTTATTGGGCAAGTAAAATTTAGGAGGTATATTATTTGTTTTAGTAAGATATCCCAGGCTTTCTCTGGGCATTTGGTTTTCCAGAATAAGGTCCAGTCAGAATTTTTTAAACCTGTAGTGAAATTTTCTTTGACATATCTAATATAGGATCTACCAGTAAAGGTGATGGGAATCTTAGGGGGGGACAGGTGCCTTCTTGTCAGATATATCATTTCATGATCACTTATACCCGTACCTATTGTTCCTGACTGAGCAACATGTAGCGAATTGGTAAAAATAAGATCTATGGTGGTATGTTCCCCGTTCAAGTTATATCTTGTTATATCAGTAATAATCTCAGCATACTTATTTCTATCTAGAGATTGGATTTTTTCCTTGAGTAGTCTAATAGCAGTAGGAAGGTCACCCTCCTTATCAGGCCTGTACACATTCATAACTAAGAGGGGTTTTGACATACCTTTGGAAATTGTGAGCATTTGCAATTCAAGGTCATTATCATTGTGATCCATTAATCCTTTATTGTATCGACTGTAGGTAATATCATTGCTCAAGTAAACCATGAGACCACCTCCAACTTTGATTTCACCTTTTTTATTTAATGCCTGCCTGTCATTTCTTATAAACTGGTAGCCCGGTACTGCTATATCACCGTCCCTTATATCCTTATGATACCATGTTTCTGAAAGTGTTAGGCAATCAATCCCTATTTCTTTTATTTCAACAAAAAATTGATTTCTATCACTAAATAGGCTCCTACAGTTCTGATGGGCTATGTGGATACCACGGGAACCATTTAACCTAAGAGAAGAGATGATGGATCCAACCTCCCTCCCTCAAACGCCCTCCTCCCCCCTTTGGGTAGTAGGGTTTTCTTCCCACACACACACACACACACACCCAATCCCCAACCCACACCCAATCCCCAACCCAGTATTCGGGTAGGTGTCGACGAAGTATGTAACTATGCATTCAGGTAGGTGTCAACAAAGTATGTAACCATGCATTCGGGTAGGTGTCAACAATGTCTGTAACTAGAAACCTGGATAAATATTTTCATTTTGAATTTCACTACTTTGAAAATAATTGTCTACATGGTAAGCAAATGCATCCCTGCATTCATGCATCACAAAGCACACAGCAAATACTTGCATTATTGATATTTCCTGACTGATTGAAAACATTAACCTGATTGTCCTAGATAATTGAACCAGGCACAAATTAGTACCTTTTTAGGATATCATTAATGTTTTCACAGGGGTCACTGTCTCATCAAATCATGGCATAGCAACCAAAAAGTAATCAAATACTCATAAGTATTCAAATATAACATTAATTGAAAATTTGAAGAAGTAATCTGATAGAGAAATGTATGCCTATAAGATGCATGAGCATTACTAGATGACACATGACCCTCTTTGTACAGAAACCCGCTGGACTGGGGCAAGCCGTATGAGCGTGGTACCACTTGCGCCAAGTGCCCCAACTCGTGCAGGGACAACCTGTGTGGTAAGTGTGTTATATCACTGTGTCAGCCAATTCAGTTAGTACTCTTAACACAGTCTTTGCGAAAACATGCAGGACAGTGGCAATGTCCTTCTAAAATGTCACCGGTCCAGCAGATTGACAAGTGTAGCAGGACCAAATGTCCACCAGTCATATTTTGGGCTTTACTGAACTAGAAGAATTTAGTTGTGCATCTAAAGCTGAAATATGTATGTCAATACGGTGTAAAAGTATATATCTATCCTGATTTGGCTATGAAGGATTACAATTAAAACCTATTTTTAATGGACAAAACTCTTCTATACTTAAAATGCAGAAATTGTAAGATATGTGGTTATCCGGTCCTCCAAAAATGTAGCTGGTCCTTCAACATTGAAAATTTGCAGGACCGAATGTCCTGTGGGATGAAAACGTTTTCGCAAAGACTGTTAACCAGACTGTATTGTCAGTAAATGTAGCTTTTATTACAAATAATGTTCAATCCTTTTAAGATTGAAAGGCAAGATGGTCGCGCAGAGCCAAGAATTAGATTTATCCTGATAAATGCATCTGCTGTACTGGGTACTCACAGACTGTCGGGGTAGTATCTGCCTGTAAGGTGGCACGTTGTATGCTGTACTGTACACTACCTGTTACTTTTATGCTATAACTATAGCTATTTCAGACTGCCGGGGTAAGATCTGCCTGAATAGCAGCACATTGGGCGCTATACCTGTACTGTACATTATAATTATAGATATGTAGGAGCTCGGATTACTCGCGCCCTGGTGATAAATCTGCAGAGAGGTATCACTTGGGTAATCCTACACCCCTATATAAGGACCATACTGATCCAGTAACGTATGGTGCGGTCAAGTTGTCAGATGGGGATGTAGCTCAGTGGTAGAGCATTGGCCCATGGGTCTAGAGGTTGTGGGTTTGAATCCCGCTTTCTCCAGATGACTTTTCTGTGACCGTTACAGATATATGCTGTACCATTTACTGTACCTATTTCAGACTGTAAGGGTAAGATCTCCCTGAATGGCAGCACTTTGGGTGCTATATCTGTACTGCACACTATACTTTAGATATATGCTATACCATTACTGTACCTATTTCAGACTGCAAGGGTAAGATCTGCCTGAATGGCGGCAGCTTGGACCCAAACACGTGTCTGTGTACCTGCACCGGGCTGTATGATGGAGACAAGTGTGACAAGAGTAAGTTACCAACCAATTACAGTCACACAACCTCTTGATAGATAATTGGATTACCCTGGACCTGGAGCGAACGCCCCGAAAAGGTCCTTCTGGTCTGGTTGACCGGTCCACGGTTATGATGACCGGGCTGGCGTTAAAATCTTACCACCACCAATTGGATTAAAAGTAGATAATAACATATCCAACATGATATCTGCTTACACTGGACTCCACTAGGTAGTTGAATTCAGATTGAGTCGGTCGGCTGCAATTTAATACTTGACTTCAGTAAACAGTTGAGTTTTGTCATTCCTGCACTTAAATTGCCCTGTGTGTGTTTTTCAGCCAAGTCATGCTCGCAGGTGTCAGACGTTGACTGGTGTGAGTGGGCCTCGTCCTCCGACTGCAGCCGCTACACCAACTACCCCACAGACTGCCCCATCATGTGCAAGGCCTGCCGTGGTGAGCATTATACTCTTATTCTTTTGAAATACAAGGATTTCTATGCTCAAGCACTGAAGTGCCGTATTACTTAAAGGGCAAATACTTACAGTGACATGGTCCGATGATATGGGTTCATTTTATTGTGCACCATTCTTCAAATATGACAGAGCACTCATTTCAGTAGGATTTAAAAAAATGGAGTTTAAAGAACAAGGTACAGCTAGTATCACACTCAGGTTACATCTGGTTGGAAGGTTTCTTTCATTAAGTTTTCTTGCTTTTTCAAAGTAAAGGCATAAGAAGGTTTTCTTGCTTTTTCAAAGTAAAGGCATAAGAAGGTTTTCTTGCTTTTTCAAAGTAAAGGCATAAGAAGGGTTTCTTGCTTTTTCAAAGTAAAGGCATAAGAGAGTAAATGTATGTTTCTTCTAATATCTTTACATTCAGGTAAATAGTATAGCTAGTCGAGCTATCTGATATAACCAAGAGACAACAACCACAAAGGAGCAAGTGCGATGTAATAGACACCAACTTTATATTAGTATCTTAAAACATACACAAGGGGACACCGGAGTGGTCCTAGAGAACAGATACCGTCAATAATTTAGTAGTGTTTACATAGTTTATCTAAAAACCTGAGCTCCAACCTAGTGTGCCAGAGTACTGTCTAAATTAGACTGCCTTTTATATATAATAAACCAGGAGCAGAACCCCTTATATACCATGAGAGGGCAGCCACGTGACTATCGCTACAAGCATCATCTAGTGGTCCATAGCTATGTGTGTGGATAAAAAGTATATAAGGATAAAAGTGTATAATGAACACAATATAGGTAGTGACTTAACCTCGGTATATTAATACCCAATACTTTACCGAACCCATAACAGCAATAATAAACCTGTTGGAATACATAAAAATTGAATAAAACCAGTTATGAAACATCATCACTTGTTTACGTGTGACAATCATAACCAGAAATAGGTATACAACATATGGACTGATGGACCACTTCATAACCCACTTTGGGAACATCAGACATGCCCGCTTAGACACGGACATGGGGAAGCATTTCTATACTGATGGTCACCATGGTCTTCAGCTGTAGAAGTCCACATTCTGGACTTCATCCACCACCACCCCTCTTTCAAATAGCCAAGGGTCTCAGAAATAGAATCGAAAACAATTGGATGCACCGTCTCAGGACGGTCATTCCAAAGGGACTGAATTTGATAGACGCTCCCGTTTACCAAACAAACCTAAAAAACAACAGAGGAAAATACACATCCCAACGCCCCCTGTGCGGCCCCCAGTTCCCAGAATCTGACATATATTCCATGGTGGGAAATACCTGGAGATATAGACCCATTTAGAGGGTTTTGGTTTTCCCCTGGGCCTGTTTCTATACTGGCATCAAATCCTTTTGCCTCATTTAAAAATTCCATTGTTACCGGTATTTTGTATGAGTGTAGAGACTGTAACCACCAACAAAACCTACAGAGTTGTTGTTGGTTACCATATCCAGTCTACAACTGGTGACCACGGAGAAACCCTATTGTGACGTCACTGGTGACCTCACACAGAGGCCGGCGCCATGACAACGGCAGCCAGTGAAGTTTGAACCCTTCATTACAAGGTTGCACTGCATGCGGTTAAGACTGTCAGAGCTTATCCTATTTCGTCTTTAAAGAATTACACATATATAACGGTATCATTACGACCTGTTACACTAGTATAACCTGGCTGTGGGGAACTTAGGATGGGCTTTCAGTTGGATCCACTCCTTACACCATACAGAGGGCTTTATCTTTTATTTCATGGTGAATACGGCACTCCCATTGACTTAATCAAGGAAGGCCATATTTAACACCCCCCGTGAAATAGCTCGCCCGTATTTCACGGCCTTTAAAATAATTAAAACTGATGATAAAAGCACTATAAAATAGCTTTTTCAGACCAATTAAGTCGAATTTTAACAAATATGGTTAGTTGTGACATGAAATAAATACAAAGGTGCACTCGTACAGTTCCTTACTGAGGGTTATTTCACTCGGCTCCGCCTCGTGAAATAACCCTCAGTGGGAAACTATTCTCGTGAACCTTTGTCTATGTATATGGTAGTTCTCCATCTTCCCCACAATTTATCTCTATCCCAGATGTAGTCAATAGAATCAAATGATCATATAAGCATGGACTTGTATAGCAAGGTAGCGGGTGGCCATTGCTTGATCTGGTACCAGCGAGATAAGGGCTAATAGCAGTCATCACAATGGGTACCAGCTGCTACATAATGCACCCTAAAAATTCTGCAGTGAATGCAGGGTGTTATATGATTGGTTGGTAATGCATCCAGCTACACGCCTATATGGTAAGTGATGTGGGTTTATTTCAGCTCTGGCTTATGCCTAATGCTCATAACAGTGTTAATCCTGCGCTGGACAAATTTTAAACCTGGGTCAAAAGTTATGCATAGGTGGGGGAAAGTATAAACCCTTTCTAAAATTTCACCATGCAATTTAAAAACAGGGCTTGCATCTTGTAAATTATGAAATCGCATTAAATAACACTGTCCAATTTATTAAAATGAGGCGGCTTAAAAACCAACTAATTTGCAGCCATATATGCCTGTAGTGCTTACAAAGGACAGTCGCTTATTGGAGATGCTATCATAATGCTTAAGATCATATTTTAATGCTTGAGTGTGAAGGTTTCAAAAGCCCTTTACGCCCAGCCATAACACAAGACAGGCGCTTATATAAAACCTGGGACTGTAATGCAATGGTTACGGGACCCTCTAATGAACACTCAAGAATGACATGAATATTTTTTTAATATACCTGTTGAGAAAAGCTGTTGACATTTTTAGTAGTCTCCTTCATGTCATGATTCTCTATAATTTAAATGTGTCCGAATCACATTTAGTGCTGATATGCATTTCACAAGTTTCACTCATGCAAATAATGATGAGTCCCATGAATTGGGACAATTTTGGGCAAGAAAATGTCTTGAGGAGAGCTGTCCACATTAGATGCCATGTATTTAACAATTTTTACACTTTTATCCTATTGTGTGTGTATCAATTATGTAATAATTGTTATAACTTTAACTATTATTATGATTTTATATTTATTAGAAGGTGGAAGCAGCAGCAGTGACAACAACAACAGTGGAACCAGTGGAACCAGTGGCAACAGTGGAACCAGTGGAACCAGTGGCAACAGTGGAACGAGTGGAACCAGTGGAACGAGTGGCAACAGTGGAACGAGTGGCAACAGTGGAACGAGTGGCAACAGTGGAACCAGTGGCAACAGTGGAACCAGTGGCAACAGTGGAACCAGTGGAAACAGTGGAACCAGTGGTGGCAGTAAGATTTATCTTTTTTTATTACCAATATTTGGTTGGACAATTTCGTTCCTAGGTCCAAATAAAGTAGCAATCGAATAAGGATCTATCCAAAAAGTAACACTTTTACCTTGTTTCTATTGTTTTTTTCAGTAACTATTGCAGTTTCCAGAATTCAGCCTGGTCACTTCCAGTTTCCACACCTAAATTCAACCATATCTTTCAGTATCCCCACTTAAATTCTACATTATGACTGTTTTCACACTTAAATCTTTCTTCTCCGTAGTCCTCAAAGCCTGGACTGTGGGTGTCTTTAGAGATGTGCATTCACTTCCATATTCAGTGGGGTGGGGAGTTGGCTCAGGCGGTAGAGCGTTAGTCTGGCACCCATAAGATCGTGGGTTCGAAACTCAGCAGTGCCCTGCTGATTGAGCTGCAACCTCCCCCCTGCTGTGTTAGACATACAGCATATCAGGGGCCTGTCCATCTTACAGTATGCCTATTTAGTGTGGGATGTAAAAGAACCATTGCCTCGGTAAAAGTGTTAATTAGGGCATAAAGCAACCCAACAACCAACCAACCAATCCATATTCAGTTTGTAACTCTCAGCCTCAACACCTACACTGAAAAAGTAAATTTGTCTCCAGACTCGTCTAGGTGACTGTCATAAAATAAACAAGTCAAAAGTTGTCTAACCTATCAGGTTACCATCCCATAGATAGAATCTGGAGCTTGCAAATGTCGGGTTTTGGGATGGCACATGCCAAGTGGGTCTTCTATCTCCAGCTAGAAGACCCGCTTCCTTGTCACTTAGACGAGTTTTTGACTCGTTTATTTTATGACAGTCACTTGGAAGAGTCTGGAAACAAGTTTACTTTGTGAGTGTAGACAATTTTCAAAATTCTTTTTCAATTTTTGTTTATTCACATCCTCATGAGAGGTAAAGGAAAGAAAATAAGAGATAAAATCAGATTCAGCCGATAGTTACAATGGCATCACTGATGAACAAAGTTATGGTACAAAGTTATGAGGTTTACAATACACTCTATGTTCTGCGTAGATCTACATCATAGACACTAATAGTCTGCGAACTCTATATTTGACTAGATAAAATTAATGGAACTGGCAAGTTATTAGCTATACAACAATCCATCTTTTGATCAGGTAGTATAGGCCAGGTACATCTGGCAGCACCAATAACTATATAGAGACTCAGTGCTGTTTATGTGTGTGTTTTCAGAGAAGACATGCACCAACCTGTTTGACACAAACTGGTGTAAGTGGGCGAAGGCGTCAGACTGCAGCAAGTACTACAACTACCCCACCGACTGCCCCATCATGTGCGGGGCTTGTACACGTAAGTTAACTACCATAAATTATTGTGTAAAAGATGCAGAACCTGATTCAGATTTCTAAGGTATAAGAACCTGCTAGATCTTTTCAAATATCAGAGCTTAAATACAGCTAAGTGTTATTGTTGTATGTGTTATGTATGTTGTTGTAAGTGTTATTGTTGTATGCACAAGTAGATAGACTCACCCGGGAGCGTCAACAAAATAATCTGTCCAGTCTTTATAACTTTCTTAAACTGTCCAATCTTAAAAATGTTAGAATATTTATTTAAGATAATAACATTGATTTAACATTGATTTAAGAATGTACTGTTTTGAATTGAGACTTGCCACCTAGTGTCACATACCCACACTATGCTAGCTGGGGTCTGCCTTTATAGTGTATACCCTACACCCAGATGAGACAACACAAACATCTAAAAGAAAAGAAAAGAAACTGGGGTTGTGGGGCAGAGCCCCCATTACATACTAGTCGACCAGCCTATCTACAATGGACTGTGTAGTCTAACCAGTGGCTCATCACTGGCGCCATCTAGGGAAGAGAGGGGTAGAACTGGTTATCTTAAGTAAATAGTTCATTGACTTTAAGATAGTAACGTTTTTAAGAGTGGCCTTTTAAGATTGGACAAATTATTTTGTTGACGCTCCCATGTGAGTCTGTCCCGTCGAGCATACCTCGAGCTTGTTGCCTGGTTACAGCTAAGTGTTATTGTTTTACGTTACAGTTAAGTGTTATTGTTGTATGTTACAGCTAAGTGTTATTGTTGTATGGTTACAGCTAAGTGTTATTGTTGTATGGTTACAGCTTAGTGTTATTGTTGTATGGTGACAGCTAAGTGTTATTGTTGTATGGTTACAGCTAAGTGTTATTGTTGCATGGTTACAGCTAAGTGTTATTGTTGTACGTTACAGCTAAGTGTTATTGTTGTACGTTACAGCTAAGTGTTATTGTTGTACGTTACAGCTAAGTGTTATTGTTGTATGGTGACAGCTAAGTGTTATTGTTGTACGTTACAGCTAAGTGTTATTGTTGTATGGTTACAGCTAAGTGTTATTGTTGCATGGTTACAGCTAAGTGTTATTGTTGTATGGTTACAGCTAAGTGTTATTGTTGTATGGTGACAGCTAAGTGTTATTGTTGTATGGTTACAGCTAAGTGTTATTGTTGTATGGTTACAGCTAAGTGTTATTGTTGTATGGTTACAGCTAAGTGTTATTGTTGTATGGTTACAGCTAAGTGTTATTGTTGTATGGTTACAGCTAAGTGTTATTGTTGTATGGTTACAGCTAAGTGTTATTGTTGTATGGTTACAGCTAAGTGTTATTGTTGTATGGTTACAGCTAAGTGCTATTGTTGTACGTTACAGCTAAGTGTTATTGTTGTATGGTCACAGCTAAGTGTTATTGTTGCATGGTTACAGCTAAGTGTTATTGTTGTTTTACAGCTAAGTGCCCTGGTAAGGACAGAGACACCTGTCAGCATGGGGGCACCCTGCAGGAGAACTGTAGCTGCTCCTGCACCAACACCTACAAGGGAGACAAGTGCCAGTACCTCGGTGAGTGCAACATAACACTGTTTCATTCTGACAGCCTGGATTTCCAATCCACCACTTAGATTTTTGGCAATTTCATTGCCTCTGGCTGCTGGAAACTTTTAAGAATTTGACCAAAGAAATTGGAAAAATTTCATTTTCAATTTCATTTTCAATTTCATTTTCAATGCACCATTTTCAAAGTTGTATGCTATTGTACTGAGGGTGTTCAGTGAGGCAGCTCATTCAATTTTTGCCTCTCGCTGACTCAAAAAAATACCATAAAATGGTGTAATCTATATTACCAAAATTAGGTGGTCGAACGTGAATATGAGGACCTAAGAGAAGTTGTTGACATAGTTCTCACACTTCTCTTAGGTTCGATTGACAAAGACTTCAATAGAAACACACATATGATATCAGAATAGTGCCTTTTGATAGGTCATTGGACTAGTAATCTTCCTGTGAAACTTGTATTTACATGCGTAAAGATTCTAGAATAGGTTATATTGCATCTGGAGGTCCAAACAATTTGAGGCACAATTATGATGATATATTTCCTTCCAGTGAACTGCCCGTCTCGCGACCCGGGACACTGCGGCACCCAGTGGCCGGTCAGTTACTGCACAAAGTACACCAACGTACCCGGGGACTGCCCCTACATGTGTGGGCTCTGTCAAGGTAAATAAGTAGTACACAACTGGTGATGTAGTACACAACAACTGGTTATGTAGTGTGCTACATCACCAGTTGGTGTGTACAACAACTAGTGAGGTAGTACACAAGAACTGGTAAGGTAGTACACAACAACTGCTGATGTAGTACACAACAACTTGTAATGTAGTACACAACAGCTCTAGTGAGGTAGTACACACCAACTGATGATGTAATACACAACAACTGATGATGTAGTACACAACAACTAGTGACGTAGTACACAACAACTGCTGACATAGTACATAACAAATAGTGATATACCTTAAATACAGTTTTGGATCTCTGCATTGATATGCATAATGCTGAATCCGTTCTACAGATACTGAATATTTTCACATCACAATTAAAGAGGTGGCAGCTTTAAATTGTCATATACTGATACATTAAATGATATACACTAGATATAACTTTTTAGAACAAATAAAGCCTTAACACAAGGACACTGTTCCTATTCACAGATACAATTTTACAGAAAGAAATTGCTACCGTATATTTCCCCCAAGATGTTTGTTTCGGGCCTTTTTGTCACGTAAGGTAGAATGCTTAGAGGTAAATCTGAAGTGATATAAACTTTCGGTATGTAAGAGTATCAGTGTATGCTATATTATACTATTTCTGTGGTGATGTCCTAGTCTATAACTATTTATTTGTGCAGATTACACTGGCTGAAAACATGCCCTGTGTGATTCCATGAAAACATCAGTGCATAGAGTTTAACATATTGTGATACATGCTGTAGTGCATTAGTTGGTGAATATTTTCGGTGAAAGCTTTCCTCTGAATAACAGTAGAGGCTAGAATCTCAACCATCTGCCCTTTGACTTCAGTGTACTTTGTGATTCATAGAGATATCTTCTCAAATTAGTATTTTGTATCATTGGATTTTCCTGTGATTCTTCTTTTTGACACTGCTTAGGCTGCCAGTAATCTGTAAAAAATTATTACTAGTCACTAATTTGTCAAAGATGTGTCCATGTGTATTATACCTCTTTCCTGCTTTCCCTATTGATGTAGTGGGATACAAAATCTGTACCATGAAATCTGTTCCTGTAGTATTATAACATTGATCTATTGTGGATATGTGATATATTTGTATAATAAATCAAATAGCTGGCTATATTGTGAACAGTTTAATATCTGTTTTTCACTAATTGAAACTACCTAATCCTGGTATTTCTGAAGCACTGAGAATCTGTTTACTAACATTCCATGAGAATTTAAAAAAAACAATCATTTAATAAAACTGTACTTCAATTCAATGTTCTTTTATGTGTTGCTAATTTAGCTGCAAACCTTATAGATGGTTGTGGAACAAGTTGACCCCGCCTGAACCTCAGTTTTTGGGCGTCAGTTCCTGCATGAGGGGTGCTGTAGTATCAATAATGTACCCTATTGGGAGGTACCGTGGTGATGGCCCCTCAGATACTAGTAATGATTTGCTCAGACACATCCAAGGAGGAACTGGGGCCAGCTTGGGTGGTGGAACCAAAGAGCAAATATTACTATATTATAGTATTCTTTGCTCTTTAATGGAACTCTGTCAGGGTTAACACAAGTCGGTAGGAAGTCCTTTGTAACTATTGAGCTGAATGTATCCTAAATTGTAATATTAGTATGAACTGTAGCGTCTATGGACAAACTGATGTATTGCCTAGACCCCAGGGGGGTACTTGAATATTTTCTGACACAGGTGTGCGGCTGGACCAATGACAACCCTTACCCTTGCTAAAGAGCTTTTGCTTCAAAAGCCTACCCTTGCTAGGGCACTTAGTAAACTTGTCTCCAGACTCTTCAAAGTGACAATCATAAAATAAACGAGTCAAAAACTCGTCTAAGTGACAAGGAAGCAGGTCTTCTAGCTTGAGATAGAAGACCTACTTGGCATGTACCAGCCCAAAACCTGACATTTGTCAGCTCCATATTCTATTTGTGGGATGGTGACCTGATAGGTAAGACAACCTTTGACTCATTTATTTTATGATAGTCACTTCGATGAGTCTGGAGACAAGTTTACTTTTTCAGTATACTTGCACTCACTGCATTGATCAGCAAGTGCCTCTATGCACAATTATATTTACATGCAATCATAATATCAAAAACAAGTATTTTATTTGTAAACTGAATGTGATGCCATGGCAATATAGTACAGGGTTTCAAAAGAGTGCCAGTCTAGTGGTGAAATGTTCTTGGTTGCTAGAAGTTGATCCTCTTGTATTGCAAGAATGCAAATAAAAGGTGTTAATGGAATGCACTGCAATCATTACCATGCAGACCATATAGTCAAGACCGGAGAATTTGGCGAAGCCGCGAAATAGTAAGTTGATTGATAAAACTCAAGGGGGTTATTAGCAAATGCAATTCTCACAGAGGGTAGCAATCTTTAATGTCCTGTGGTCTATTTTCACTCCTCCAGGGTGATCCGTATAACATAGATGACCCCACAATTGACATTTTACCCTGCCATAAACAGCCTCAAATCCTGTGTAGTGTGCAAGTGTTATGGTGAGGAAGGTGAGTTGCTCTTTAATGACACTTTACATGGGTTGTTTAAATGTAGTGAGGTGATGGTATCTCATGTTTATGAGGATTACGACCTCACAGGAGGGACTCTCGCCAAATTCTCCGGTCTTGACTATACCCTGATGAAGTGTCAGTATTTTGTACAATCAGTGTCTTACTAACCAGCAATGTGTTATGGTATCATTGAGATATATGTACCCTTGAGGCATCATACCATCCTTGGAGGGTCAAAGTATGGGGCAAAGATCCAACCCAATCCAACCAAACAGAAGAAGAGTCCTCCAAAATAGTTTGGATTATCAATGAAATAGATGGTCCTTGACCATGAGGGGCAGTCTTACAGAGGACCTGACAAAGGGGTAAGATTGTTTCATACTACATGTATATATAATACTCACAGTAATACATTGAGTTCATGCTAACATTGAACAAAGATTCCCTAACATAGTAACATTAACTTTACTACTAAACTTACAGTATTTCCTCTCAAAAATAACAAAGTGATGTAACCATTAGACTTACATTAATCTGAGGCAAACTGAAAAATGGTCCCACCTGAATTTTAAGCTCAACATGCCCTTTGTCATAATTTTGCATGAATGCAGCCTAGGCAGTCTATGTGCTGTGTTCAATCCTCATGCAGTATGATTTCTTCCGAAAGACCCACCGCCTACCCTCTTTTCACAAACCCCTCCTTTGCTCTTGACTTTCCCCCTGACGAATCAGTCGATCATCAGTCGATCTGATGAGGCCCACGGGCTACATGCATGCATCATGTTGCAAAAGGGTATAACGCATTAAAGCACTTTAGAACCATTGAAGCGCTAAACCCTTAACCTTTTCATCTTTATCTCACAGAGCGGTGCCCCGGTAAGGCTAATGACTATTGTGGTGAGAAGGGAGAGCTGAACGACGCTTGTGGCTGTACGTGTTCCGGGGGGTACAGTGGGAGTCGCTGTCAAACCCCACCTGCACCCACACCTACACCCGCACCTACACAGACACGTGAGTACTGAGATGGGGTAACACACATATATATATAGACAAAGGCCAGAAGATATTTTGGTATCGTTCCCCCTGAGGTAGGGCTGGGGCCGTATCCCACGAAGCCGCAGGCTGAGTGGGATGCAGCCCCAGCCGCAGCCCCACCAAGGGGGGAACAATACCAAAAGACCTCTGGCTATGGGCCTTTGCCTTCATTTCATGTTTTTTACCCTTCAAAATATGTTTATTGCATGTAAATGGCCATAATAATTTGAACAAATGATGACTTCACAGGCCATGTGATACAGGAACACCGTATCCCATGGGGGGCATGGGATACAGGATTTCTGGTACTTAAGCATAGCGGTAATCGTATCCACCATGAAATAAAATCGGAGTCAATCTCATAACTGTATAACATAAATATTTTGAAATCGAGAAGAATGTATGACCCAAAAAACCATAGGTCTTGATATTATAGCTAATATTTGATATCATGATTAACTTGCATGTACATGGATTCAAAAAAAAATTAAAAGGAAGAAAATATATTTAAAAAAATGAATTGGGAATTGATAACGGGACTAGCACATCCTGGTACCTCAGGTAGTCGGGGGCTAAACCCCCATCTCCTTATCAGGCTAATCCCCTCCCCTCACACCTAGAACAAAGGTGCTGATAAGGGATTCACCCATGATGCACTGCTCTGGAGTCGGTGTCTAACCACAATGCATTGCTCTAAGACAAAATGGTGGCCCCCATAGCCTAATGCACTAGTGCCGTATACCTTGTTCTGTTGCAGAGTACCTGGCAGGACTTATCAATATACATTATTGTCTTCCAGAGTGCCTGAGGGACCTGCTGATATAGTCTTGAGTTTGAATATAGATTGTCTTGTTGCAGAGTGCCTGGGGGGGGAGACCTACTGATATACATTGTGTTGTTGCAGAATGCTTGGGGTACCTGCTGATATACATTGTATTGCTCCAGAGTGCCTAGGGGACTTACTGATACACATTGTTCTGTTGCACAGTGCCTAAAAGACCTGATGATATACATTGTTCTGTTGCAGAGTGCCTGGGGGACCTACTGATATACATTGTTGTGTGCCAGAGTGCCTAGGGGACCTGATGATACACATTGTTCTGCATTGTTCTGCTGATAGGCTTGACTTTGAATTATAAATGATCTTGTTGCAGAGTGCCTGGGGGACCTGCTGATATAGATTGTTTTGCTCCAGAGTGCCTAGGGGACTTACTGATGTACATTTCTGTGTTACAGAGTGTGCAGCGGACGTCTGGTGGTGTGGTCAGTATGGCGACCAGTACTGCTACCACAGCTCGTTGAGGGCCAACTGTAAGAACAAGTGTGGCTTGTGTTAGAGAGACACGTCTCTGCAGTCAGCGGCGTGGCAAGCAGTTTGAAAGTTGGAAGACGGTGGCAAGGGGGGATTTGTTAAAAGTCTTACTAATATGTAAAGTATATCCTTGGTAGTGGTGACAATTTTTTCAAAATATCAGAGACCTGATTTTGGTGTAGTTGATCTTTCAATAAAACCTCTCTATACACCTATTTTGTTGTTTTATTAGTTATTTATTAGTTATAACAGGTTCAATAGACACAACAACGTGTATCAACTGCTCATAGTTAGATAATTACTGATCTTCGAAAACACACAATGTCAGCTGAACCAGTTGAATTCTCCTTTCTCTTGCATAGACATTCCTCTAGAATGTTTCAGACACAAAGAGGAGAGTGTATTTAATGTTGTAACATTGATTGATAGCCACATGCTGTAATATTACTGTAATTTGAATTTCCCTGAGGTATGCTGAGCTGGAGAATAAGCCGGGGACCAAGACTTGTGCCCTTTGGTTTGTAATTTCACCACCAGGTGTCCTTGTTGCTGTGTTTCCCCCCTTATATATACACAGACATATCTTACATAGTCTAAATGACTGCGGCATAATTATACTTATTCTAAGTAAAAATGTTACATTTTAAACATTTCTGTGTGCAGATTATATATATACTAAAACCAAGTAAAGATATGATCAGACCAAATCTAGATCCTGCAGTCTTGTGCTATTGCAAAAATGCCCTTAGGACTGTATGGGGAAAGAGAGAAAAATGTAATGGTATCTGTGTGTAAAGCACTTAGCAATAAAAAAAATTAGCTATTGCACAGAACAGTTGTTGATATGTGTTCCATAACAGTTAGATATGCCATTTTTACCAGCAGCCAGATCCCTGTACCTGCTGACAGAAGAAAGTGCTTAGATGCTGAAATTCAGTGAAAGTGTTAAACTTTACTCATTATTGTTGACATTATCTAAATTACCATGGATGTTAAACAACATTATAGGTACTGTATTTGACTAAGAAGACCCTGTATATGGGCGAGAGCCTGTATATGGGCGAGAGCCTGTAGAAGACTGTGTCTCACGACCTTGAGCCAATGTTTTTGTCTCTGACCGGGTGCCGTCTCTGACCGGATGTAACTTTTGGAGTTTAGTTGTGTTCTACCAACAACAGGAGGCTAATAATAATTACATAACAGCTGCCATAAAGTTTTTACAAATCCTTATACATATGTGTATAGGTTAAAATTTAAAAAGCACTTTTTTCTGACACCAGGTCAGAGATGGCACCCAGTCAGAGACGGCACCTGGTCAGAGACAGCACCCGGTCAGAGACAAAAACATTGGCTCAAGGTCGTGAGACAGAGCCAGAAAGAGTAGGAGAATAATACCAGTGGGCTAGCCAAACTGCCCTCGCGCACCATTTTTCCCTGTTGCAGCTCACCCATCACTGGCGGTCATATTCTTGCATATGTTTACAGAGAGGAAAAAAATGATTTTTGCCTTCAATATGTTTGGGTGAAAGTGTTTAAATTTCATACACATTTTTTAGTGTATGGGTGAAGGGTGCAGTGAGCAGTGGGACCAGATGATCATGCTGTCCTGGCCAGGTGACTTCAGTAGTGGGACCATGAATCAGGCTTTGCTTGGAATTAAATAGTCTATAAAAGAATGATGAAACTATAGCACCCTCTTTGATTTGATGATTATTGCAATGGTATTATTGTGTATAGATGTTCTTTTTTTAACCGAAAACAATAGTATGTGGCCTATTAAAGGGGGAGTGTACCGTTTTCTGTGGGCACACTTGTGGCAGTTAGTACACTGGTGGGTAGCACTAGTCCTCAATACTATAGGGCTCTAGACTCATACCCAGTGGGTCCGCCATTTAAAATTTCGCTGGGTGCGGTTATCAGCACTGATAAGACACACACTGACTGGTACATTGTCCCTGGGTAACCATCACTGCCAGGGACATGCTGGTACCCAGCCTATCAGCTCTTATCAGTACTGGCCACCACAACCAGCTCCAGGCTCAGTCTCATGAGTTTGTAACAATTGAAACGTCTTTGACCGGTGTAGTCTTTGACCGGGTGTAGTCTTTGACCGGGTGTAGTCTTTGACCGGGTGTAGTCTTTGACCGGAGGGTGATAAGATGGAATGAATGAGGATTATATATTAAGGAAATCGGTGAAATACTGCAAAAATATGCTGATACATGTTAATTCGAAATGTAAGAAACATTTTATATATTTATATACTGAGCCTTCTATGCACAGTGCAGCCTTTTAAACTCAAAGTTATATATAAGGTGACGTCTTTGACCGGGCAGATTAAGATGTTATGCTCTAGATCTACTATGCACAGTATGCTCAGTAAATAAATATAACAAAATTGACTTATGTTTGCTATAAAGGTGCATCAACATATGGGTGCACTATTTCCCCGCTTTTCCTACTACATAGGCCTCATTTCTGCCATTTTAATGCTGCCTGGTCAATGACTACACCCGGTCAAAGACTACACCGGTCAAAGAGAACACCCGGTCAAAGACGTTTTGATTGTTACAATCTCATGAGACACAGCCTCCAGTCCAGCCTAGGCCCTATACCACTGGCAGAGTGCAACTGCTGGTCACACCAGTGCAACTTGTTTAGACCAGAGGACTGCTGGATAGGAACAACAAGCAAACTATTTGTTGGTTGCCTGAGCCTTTATACATGGGGAACTAGTGCTGGGAAATACAGGCTCACAGGGCTGGGATATGCCTGCATGTGGTGGGTTCTGTTAGGGGGATTCTAATTATAACTGAGGTAACAACAAGCCTGCCAGAGAATTTTATGATTTACGGAGAGAAGTCTTACCCTTTAAGACAAGATCAATAGCATAGGCATGATCTCTTAGAGTCATTTCTCTGCAATGGCAACTTGTCTAACAAATAAATTGCTTCTAAATAAGCTAAATTAACCAACCTCTATTTGCTTGTCATGTGGCCATCTTGAATTACCATAATCTGAATTATATCAATAGTTCCAGGCACAGTGATTCTATGCACATGTCCAGGCATGTGTCTAGTGGTAAACCTTTAGCATAGCTAAATGTATGGTTGGTGGAGCATATCAAATATTTACCACATAGGCATGGTGCCAGAGCAGAGCTATGTTACTGACACACAGGTCAAAATGGCGGCAGTGAGCATTGGTCTCATGGAGGAGCTGGAGGAGTTAGTGACTTGTCCGATCTGTTTGGAGACATTTAGAGACCCGCGTATATTACCATGTCATCACTCGTTCTGCGTGGAGTGCCTGCAGGGTATGTTGGGGCAGGGGAAGGCCTTGTCCTGCCCCTGTTGTAAGCAGAACACACCTGTACCCACAGGTGTACACAACCTGCCTAAAGACTTCAGGGCCAACTCCTGGCTGGACAAACTAACCGAGTACTACAAGACTTCCAGCACTACACAGACAGGGAGGGAAGGAGGGAGGCCAACACAGTAGGTATTCTCTGGGACAACATTATACGATACAGTGTGGAGAGGGTGGGGGGCACCTCACTCACACCGTCTGGAGGCTTACTACTTAACTACTATACTCAAGTCTTGCCTTTCCAGGTCACGAGGAAGTAATTATTATTCCTCTATGTTCTTATGTAGCATAATGTACAAAATCAGCCATCCACAAGATTTGTGGACCATAGTCTTAGCCTTAGCCTTGGTTATTGGTTATAATTGAACCAAATTCTAAGTACAATATGTTATACAGAAAATAATGGAGAGTCAGCAAGCTTTCAATAACTACTAATTGGAAATCTTAAGAACAAAAGTAGTAGTCATATCTGCTGCACAGATTTGTCATCATGATGGTAAGTCTATAGTTACCAGCCTTGGCATATTCCTCACCAGGGCTGCATTCATGCATCATGACAGCAATGTATTCATTACCATTTTGTGTCCCGGGTCACATTTTTATTATTTGTTCGCCTTGAATATTCAGGAAAATTATCCAGCCACGCACTGTAAAGAAAACAGTGAGGCAGACGTGCCCGGTGTGTGACCAGCCCCTGGTGAGCACCAACGCTAAGACACTGGACTGTGGACATGGTGTGTGTGGGAGCTGTGTTCAGTTCCTGCAGCCTGTGGGGGGAGGTACAGGTATCCACTGTCCCACCTGCTCCAGGGAGACTAGGCAACTACTGCACCCGAGTGGACAGTCCGGTACAACACCACTACAGCCAACTGCCCCTCCACCACAGCCAACCACCCCTCATGGCACATCAACCACTGCCATCCCTGAAACTGTGATACCTCCTCAGCCATTTGCCAATCCTGGTGCATCATGCAGGGACACTTTTATACCACTACAGCCACTCACCGTCTCTGGTAGCCGCTCTGGTGAGACTATCACACCTCTAGATCTACCTGCCATTACGGACACATTGTTTGGGGAACCAACACCATCTGCCACTCCTGGTACATGCAGGGGAGAAGCTTTTACACAACCTCAACCATCTACTAGTTCTGGAACCTTGATACAGCCAAATCAACCAGGTAGGTACCAGATTATGTAGCACAGATACAATGTAGTCTACACTCTTAGAAATATCCCGTAAAATTACGGTGTTTCACTGGCATCAATTAATGCCAAGCTTTCACCGTTTTTTTTACGGTCACCGTATTCTCCTAATCCCCGTAAATGTTACGAAGCTTTCCCGTTGTCATTTAACGGTGATTCATCATTATTATATGATGATTCTCTGCTATTCATAGATGATTTTCATTTTTCCTTGATTCATTGGTATATTTCATATTATCAACTTAATTTCAGGCCTGTAAATAGTAGGCCATAAGAGACATAATCAAATGCCTCACAGTAATATGCAAGTAAAATCCATGAGCAAAGGGTACTCTAGGAGTGTTACAAAGCAACTCTGACAGTGGTGTGATTATGTATAATTGTAATTACCACAAAATGGGTGTTTTTACAATCCTTGCTTGTTCCCACTGATATAGAAAAGTAATTATCCATCTATCATCTATGATGTACCAAAGGCTTCAAGGCTGACCTTGTGATTGATGAGGTAATTGGACATTGCTATCATTTTCACACATTTAGATACGTTTTAAAGTGAGAGGTTTCACTAAAGTCCTCATATCTCCTAGGCTGCCACCTGGTGAGCAAATATTTAACGTTAGATTCACCGTAAATGAAAATAAGGTGTTTCACTGTACAGGTTTACGGATGTTCAGTGTAAAAGTGTTGAATTTGGCACTGTCCAACCGTAAATCACATTACGGTGATAAACTGTAAAATTTTACACTGATTCCCCGTAATTTCAACAGGAATTTTTTACAGTGTAGTGATGAGGTGCGACCCAGGTTAAAGCTGGGCCATCAGGGAATAAGTTCGGCATTTTCCATACATAGACTCAAATAATAGTTCCACCAGAGTGCAGCAGTGTTTGGACAGGGGGCATGAGCATTGTCCAGCTACAACATATTCACCCTATCTTGTGCCTGTAAGAGCTGAGCTCCCAGCCATTAAGAGCCCTCTTGTGAATCAAAACTGAACTATATCCAAAAATGCTTTTGGCCTCACTTCAACCAGCCGTCTGGAATTTATCATTATGCTTGGATAGCGAGTAAGTGCCCAAGTCTGCACTCATAAAGCATCACTACCCTTGAGGGTTGACGCTTCCATCTTGTGATTATTGCTGCATTCATATATCATGATACAAAAGGCACAGTGCATCGATGCACCATACTACCTTCATTAGCTCGCACTCCACTAGGGTGACACAGCTACCTGCAAAACAGAGCGTTCTTTTAGTTTCTTTGTCCTCAAACATTTTGTCCTGTTTCACCCTGTTTCCCTGTGTTACCCCTAAATGTCGCTCTGTTCCTTGGGACATTCAGGGCTACATTCAGGGTGAAACACAGCAAATCAGGACGAAATATTTGACGACAAAGGGACTATAAGAACACACTATTTCACAGAGCTGTGTTGCCCGAGTGGATTCCGAGCTATAGGTCTCTAACTGGTGTGGACTTGTCCCCGCAGACACAATGTTTACACTGACACCAACAGTCTCATGAGACATTGGTTCTGCTCTCGTACTGCAGCTTGCTCCCCGAAAGCTATAGGTTGTGAGTGTTGGGTCACTGCCCAAGTCTCACAATATATTCCAAGCACAGAACTAACATGGCTGTGCATACGGAGCCATCCGAAACATCGCTGTTGAGTTAACAAGCAGGAGCAGTGGTAAATATCTCTCTATGTATTATTCCAGACAGCAGTTCTCTAGACACCCAGCTGACATTCCATGCCCTGTGTGGGAAGAATATAGTTGTAAGTCCCAACAGAATATCAGCACACAAAAGGTGAGTGATGTTTGGTTGGAAATATTCATGTTATGGTTGTTTAAATTCTCTTTATCTTAAATCAATTTGTCCAAGGGAGAGGTAAATTGTCACCATAAATACAGCAATAGAAACAAAGTAGTCACAAGAGAAATATTATGCCCTGGATAAATGTTACTCTTATTAATCAACTAATAGTGAAATAGCTATGCCATAATGTACCTGTATCTTTATATTTGACATATTGGTGTAACACCCTGTAGATTTGGTCAAAATCATGGTACATGTACAAGCATATTACCCGCCCCTTTCCAGTCAGGCAGACCTTCATTAACAAATATATTTATTATATATTGAACCAATTTGTAATGTATAGGCAAAGGTCCTCAAGTTTCTGTCTGTTGACTGCGTTATTCAAATATGGTGAGTCAGCTAATCCTGGGTCATCATTTTAGTTTTAGTATGGTTGCATGGATTTAAATGCCCCAATTAGATTCAGCAACCCCCTTGTTGTTGAACAATGACCACAGGGCCATTCCAAGTTATTCCACAAATGGTCCCCGCATGACCCCCTCAGATCCTAATAATTTTCCACCTGAAGATATATACATGTAGATCATGGCCATATGCAAAATTATAGCATCCGACTCCCGTAACTTTCCGAGATTTTGGCCGCTGAACAGGAAGGGATTTAGCCCTCAATTTTCAAAATCCCAATTTGATGTCATCTTCAAGATGCAATATTTTCAGAATGCAATGAGCTAGAGGTCTGGTATTGCTTGAGTTTTCTCACAAATTCATACATCCTTGAGAGATGCCAATATTGGGAGGTTTTGACAAAGACTTATATTTGAACAATGAGCGTAAGAGTTGGTAAATTTTCTAATAATGTTGCATATGGTCATGAACTACATACATCTTCATGTAAGTGGAAAATTGGGGCGCATGGTTATATCATGTAGCTTTAATTGAATGGTGGCGCGAATCTTAGGTTACCCGGTCAATGTATGTCAATTAACTGTGTCATATGCTAATAATGTATGCATGTCACATGCTAATTAATTTGTCACATGATCAAGCGCATTTGGCGCTCTCTCACTTTCAAATCTTATTAGGTAGAGTGTGGACGCATTTATTTTTCTCCTGCGGATTAACGGTCCCCTCCAGCAACAATGGGAGATCCGCCAAGGCAGGTTCCCAGGAAGAAAGTGAATCCAAAGGAGGATGACGCTGGAATCTCACAGAGACAATTCAAGAAATGGAAAAAAGAGAGTGATCAAAAGATTGCTGCGGTGAATTCCAAGCTTGATCGCATGTTCAATCTCATGGAGGGGAGACCAACTACGTCGGCTGGCGCACCGCTGCCACCCACAGGTATCCTCCCCAATGTTCAACCTACCGTGCACCCACCTCAGCAAGGTTTGAATGTCACCCAGTCATACCCGCCACTGAACTTTAATCAGCAGCAGTATGGTCACACGCCGGCATCGGCGTCAGCGCCACCCCAGCACCTGTTTGGGGCGGCCCCGGCGTTTGGACAGCCCCCGACTTTCTCTACTCACCTGCCGCCCATTCACACTCAAATGGCCGGCAATAGCGCGGCGCCCGACCTACATAGTCTGGGGGTGCAGATGGGTCCCCCCCTAAGGTCGGAAAGTCGCCGAAATTAAGGGGTCCAGGTCACAAAGTCGCTTTTTTGGACTCTTTATCCCACAGTCATTTTTGACCAAAAGTCACTAGGTCGTTTTTATTATTGCCTTAGGTCGAAAGTCGCCTCCAAAACGGCCCAGGTCGCCAGGTCGCTTTTGACCCATCTGCAGTCACTAGTCTGTTCGTGCCAGACCATACCAGTAGCTGCGCTGTGTTATGGTCTGGCCGACATTGGCTGACAAAGCCACTGAGGAACTCTTCAGGGTTGAGGGAAGAAATCCGCCCACTGGTACCAACAGCAATACACATGTGACCCACATAAAACGGGGACCAGCCAATTCTATTTTTATACCTCCGGTACAGGAGAGCTCTTCCCGCCCTCAGGGCTGGCAGGGGTGAAATTGTGGAAGGCTGCAGTAAAACAGCTCTAAAATATTCAATATTAGCCATCGGAAGTTAAAATTTGGTGGGTTGTGTAGAAAACATGTCAGGCTATGGAGGGCTGTTAAAAAAACATAAGAATTCCTAATAATAGTGGCCGAAAAAGGTGTACAAAGTATGTTCACCGGAGTTGGTGAACAAGACTTCAGTGGGTTCTTAGTGGCAAGATGGCTGAACTCTAGTCAGGGCACCATCAGATCACGGCCCGCAGCGACGAGTTCAGATTAGATGAACTAGACCTACACCACCAGCTGGCAGAGCTCATGAAGGCCAGCGCATCCAAGTCCGGTAAGCCTAACCCACTCTTCCCTCATGCTCACATTACCAGAGGGGATAGAATGGAGCCCACCAGCTTAGGGGAGTTAGAATTCCCTGAGTATGTATTTGGTCTGCTCAAGGTCTATGACGCCGCCACCACCCCTCAGCCCTACAAGCCATACCTCCTTAAGCACGCCATGGATGTATCTGAGGACACCATTAATTACAAGTGGACAGATGTGAGATCCTGGAGTGAGGGCCTCATAGCTGGCACCCTCTCACCTGAGTCTTCTGTGGCCTGGGATCGCCCTTATGACATCAGGATTACCAGGTCAGAGAAGGCCCGAAAAGGCTCTTGGTTGGATCCTAAGTCCAACACCGCACGTAACAGTGGTGTGGACAGGGACAGCCAGGGGTCAGCTGCGGCAGCTGCAGGCCAACCCCCCCCCCCTGACCCTTATGGGAAAAAGGGGGACGTCGTTGAACTACCAAGGGAGGTTGAGCTGGCGACACCCAAGCCCCCGTGTTACCTGTACAACGCTGGGAAATGCCCATCCACCGGTCATCACGTGGAGAAAGGTGAGAGGCGTGTGCACATCTGCTCATATTGCCTCACCAACCTGTGCAAAGCAAGTCGTCACCCTGAGTCTGGCTGCTGGTCTAAGAACCCAGGCTCCAGGTCATCGGCCTCAAAAAACGCCAAGCGTCCGTCCTCTGTGCAGTAAGAGGCCGGACAGGTAGTGATACGTCAGCATCAACAGACGACACCTCAACCAGCTGCAATTCAGCCCCCGATGAGTCAACTATGGATGCATCTAATGTACAGCATGACACACCTGATTCTGGACTTATCCAAGCAACCACGAAATGGAGATGTGTAGATATATCTGACTGTCATGATGATGCCCCCAAACCAATTACTCTCAAGAAAGATCCAATTCTTAAATGGGTTCGTTTTGATAACACTGTTGAGATTTGTCACATTGTAGATGAGCGTATAGACTACAATAATATATTGTCTGCAGAATTGTCAACCAAAGGTGATGATAGTGTTGTGAGTAGTAGCGCGTCTGTCACAGAATCAAGTAATTCAGGTGTTAGAAATAACATTGTAGATTATGATTTGTCTGCCAGTTTCTCCAACATGTCACTAGATAATGGTCAAGATGATATCATGTCAGACGATAATGGGGTCAGTTTACATGTTTCTGTTGAGAATTGTAGTGTCAACACGGAATATGATTCACCCAACACATATCCTGTTACAAATCAGGGTGACCTCTCTGAGCTGCCACATGACTATCCCTTCATCACGTATGACCGGGCACTAGCGTGTGACAGTTTGAGAGATGGTGTGTACAATTGTGATAAGGTATGTAGCACGTCAAGTTCTGGCGACGATTCAGAAATATCCGAATTGTTAATTAACAATGCCCTATGTCAACCCACAAATGTACCCCAAACTCAAGATCCATACGTGGACCAGGATTGGCTGATGGATGAGTCTGTATCTCACCCATTTACCACATCCACACCTAAAGCTAAAGGCAGTATGTATTATGTCAATTCACATGTATACGATCGCCAACATGTAGCTAGTGATCATGTCAGCCCAGCACAACTCCATGAGAATTCAGCGGGAGTTAATGACTCTACATGGAGTGATGCACACATCCCACGTGTGTATCACACGTGTATCACTGACCTTGCTACACATGCGTCACATGATACCAGCACTTTGGCTACAGAATTGATGAACAATGATAGTACCCAACTGGATTTTACCCCAACAAAGCCCGCCTCTCGTGTAGTGGCCAGTAGCAAATGGGATACTAACAGCAACATGGACTCTATTATTGACACACATATTGACCCAGCGAGTGACGTAACTGTGGGCGGCCCGTCAGGCACCATGAGTGCCACTCAGCCAACGCTACCCACCGGGACTCAGGCTGATATTCAGCCGCCCCCACCCACAGTGCCCATGCTAGTTGACCCAGTGTCGTACAGGCCGGTACTAGACAAGATCTGGCCATACCCTACTAGAGCAGCATGTAACCAGTTCCCAGATGAGATGGCCCGTTATCACACAGTTAGAGCAACAGCATTGCCTAATTACATGCAGGCAAAAATACCACTGGAGACCAAATTCAATCTGGAATTGTGGTCTGAAAAGTTGGTAGGCTTTGATGACGCTGAACTGGTGACTTATCTCAAATACGGATGGCCCAGTTCATACACTGGTGACAGGCCCCCCACGGCCACTGAAGATAACCACACGTCGGCCCTCGAATATGAAGCGCACATAGACCACTTCATAAAAACAGAGATGGAGTATGGCACTCTACTAGGTCCATTTGTCGCGCCTCCATTTGAGCCTTGGGCACAGGTTAGACCCTTAATGACTGTCGACAAGAAAAACTCTGAAAAAAGGCGCATAATTGTTGATCTGTCTCACCCCGATGATAATAGTGTCAGTGGGATCGTCAAAAACAATTTTCAAGGACGTTTCATGAAGTACCGCCTCCCCGCCATCACTGACCTCATCCAGCAAGTGAAATATTACGGAACCGGATGTAGTATTTGGTCGGCGGATTTGCAGAGAGCGTACCGTCAGCTCCAGATTGACATCCTGGACACACCCTTAGCAGGCATCAAACACCGCGGGTTGTACTACTTTGATAAATCTCCGTCATTTGGCAACAGGTCCTCAAGCTGCCACATGCAGAGAGTGTCACGTGCTCTCTCTCACGTGATGCAGAAAGAAGGAGTCGGGGTCCTCTCGTATATTGACGATTACGCCTCGGTCTCAGCAACTAAGCAAGAAGGTGAAAAAGCACTCAAGATCTTTGAAGACCTAAACAGAGACCTAGGCCTACAACTCGCCTCAGACAAGACAGTCCCCCCAACAACTAAGATAGTTTGGCTGGGATTTCAGATAGATACCACGAACATGACATTCTCGATCCCACAAGACAAGCTTCAAGAAGTCATTGATGAAGTAATTTCATGGGATGACAAGAAATGGGTCTATAAGAAACAAATTCAAGAAATGACCGGGAAGCTATTCCATATAGCGACCTGCCTTCCCCCCGCCAGAAGGTTTATGGCGCGTATGCTGGCGCTGTTAAGGCGTGCTAACCTCATGAATCCAGTGCCCATCTCACTAGAGTGTCGTCGTGATCTCAATTGGTTCAGGCATTACGCCAAAAGCTCAAATGGGGTACACCTCATAGTAGAGAAGAGGCCGGTGTGGAAAATCGAGATGGACAGTTGCCTCGAAGGTGGTGGAGGTTTCAGTGACACACACTACTACGGTGTCACATACCCGTCAAGCAAGCTGATCACCACATAACACTCCTAGAGGCTATGAACACTGTGTTGGCAGTAAAGCACCTCGGGCCCAGCAACCCTAAGGGTTATGAGTACAGGGTAGTTGGAGACAATACCGGATCTGTGACGGCCTTATCGACAGGAAGAACCACAGAGCCCATCTTGGCATCGTGTGCAAGAGAGATATGGCTCCATGCTACCACAAACGATATTAAGATCTCCATGGTTCATGCGCCGGGGAGCACAATGGTGCTCGCTGATGCGCTCTCCCGGAAGTCGCTTAGGGTGGGTCACAGGGTGGTGGCGGACCGCATGGTCAGAGAGCGTGGCCTTAGTGAAGTTCACCCTGATTTAAGCATACCCATTTTCACGGAAGGACTTTGAACAATAATAATCTAACTGTGTATTTCCAGGTCGGAGCTGTGACCCTTTACATGCCCAGATGGTGGAGACACGCCGCCGGGCTGTGACTAAAGCTACGGAACGCAACAAAAAATCACAGTATAAAGATTTCTTTGAATTTTGCATGTTATACGGAATTAACATTTACGCTCCTACCATAGAAGATGTGTGCGTCTATGTACAGTATAGAGCCAACAAAGTCAAGTCCCCGGCATCTGTGAATAACTCGGTGTCAGGGGCCCATCATCTAGTACTACTGCTAGGGGGGGACGGCACAGCATTCAGCGCCCGGTTGGTGAAAGACATGCTCACTGGAGTGAAGAAAACATCAGCTCACGTGCCAAAGCCCGCCCCAGCTATAACGCCATTCATGTTAAATCAAATAGCTGATTATATGGACACTTTAGGCCTTGAAGGTGTAGTGGCCAAGGCTGCGTACCTTATGGGTTTCTTCTCATTTCTCAGAGGTTCTAACCTATGTGTTAGAAGTCCCTGGGAGGATGGACATGCATTATATAGAGGCGATATTCATGAAGTTGCAGGAGGTTTGATAGTGACTGTTAGGAGTTCCAAGACGACTTCAGACAAGTGCCCGCCGGAAATTCTGCCTATTCAGCGCCTACCTGAAGGGTCGAAGCACTGCCCAGTGGTAGCGTACAACATCATGTGTATTCTAGTGCCCGCGCCCGCTCATTACCCCGCCTTCATGTGGGGTGACACGTACAGTGTGGTAACAGCCCCGTCACTACAGAAACTATTGAAGAAAGCCCTAGCAAAGAAAGGGTATAAAGACTCAGCATCGTATACTCTGCATGGAATCAGGAGAGGGGCTTCTCAGGCAGCTGCTCATGTGGGGTGACACGTACAGTGTGGTAACAGCCCCGTCACTACAGAAACTATTGAAGAAAGCCCTAGCAAAGAAAGGGTATAAAGACTCAGCATCGTATACTCTGCATGGAATCAGGAGAGGGGCTTCTCAGGCAGCTGCTCAAGGGGGAGCAACTCTGGAAGATGTGAAGAAGCACGGACTCTGGAAATCAGCCGCGGTTCATAAATATGTTCCGAAAGACATGTTCACCAGATCCACAGTCACACATGCCCTAGTTAAAGGTTTTGGGGTTTAGTACAAGACCATGTGTCTTTCTCGTTCCATTCCTGTAATTCAATTCATGCAGATATTTCACGTCTGTTAATATTAATTGGTTGTATGGTGACATTTGGTTGCACGTTATCCATTGCATAAATGGTTATATCCTACTCAATCAATCCAGGCCATTGTTAAGTCCTGAATCTCCATGTTTATTTCAAACTACAATATCTCATTCTAGTATTATGAAATAAATTATTATTTCCAAATAGATTGGAGTCTCTCATTTAATTGGGGCACATGGTTATATCATGTAGCTTTAATTGAATGGTGGCGCGAATCTTAGGTTACCCGGTCAATGTATGTCAAGTTAACTGTGTCATATGCTAATAATGTATGCATGTCACATGCTAATTAATTTGTCACATGATCAAGCGCATTTGGCGCTCTCTCACTTTCAAATCTTATTAGGTAGAGTGTGGACGCATTTATTTTTCCCCGCCCGCCATCCCTTATTGTATTAAGTTGTGGTGTAGGGTTTAGTACAAGACCATGTGTCTTTCTCGTTCCATTCCTGTAATTCAATTCATGCAGATATTTCACGTCTGTTAATATTAATTGGTTGTATGGTGACATTTGGTTGCACGTTATCCATTGCATAAATGGTTATATCCTACTCAATCAATCCAGGCCATTGTTAAGTCCTGAATCTCCATGTTTATTTCAAACTAGACTGGAGGTGGAATCTCAAATGAAGCCCAGAAATCACTTTAGGAGGAACGGAATGTTACAGGGTGGCATCCATGCCAGACTTGAAGTATAACACCTACTGAACATATTTAGGGTGGATGCCACGCACAGAAATGGATTTTCAGGTAATTAGGGCTCGATAAAGGCGGCCATTAGCCAAATTTACTATTTTTGCAATATCATTAGGAATAATGATGGTAGACATGTGATTAGGGTGTCTAAATCCACATTTTCTGGGTCAAGGAACACACTGGAAGCATTATCTTTAGTCTCCTCAGCTTATTTTGCCCCTTATAGGCTTAGGGTAGGCCTAAATGAACCAAATTCTCAGTTTTCTTTACGTGTGCCATTCTTATTATCACACTTTTATTAATGCAGCAGGAAAACACTTCCAACCAGGGTCTTTATATTCATCTTTGTCTTTGTAGATATCTAGCTTGATAGTTTATTAAAATAGCTATAATAAGAATATAGGCTCGACGTGCCTAACACATACTTGGGGATACATTATTGGAAGCCATCACAAAATGAATGTGGTGTAAAATGATGAAAGTTTATTCACAATGCTTTTTTCAGCACACCTGGTCTATTTAACAATTGTGATATTGTGAAAGGCTTATATCAAGATCCATCTAAGTCTATAACTTATCCAAAGTTCTAAAACCTGTAGCACCATAATGTTTCGATTGTGCGAGGGTTATTAGCAAATGATTTGGACACTGTCTGACACAGTCGCCTCCGATAGCTGGTAAGGGGTGTCAGCCAGTGTTCTCCCATGAGATTGATGAGCAGTGGTACTCTCCAAATAAGGAGCTTGCTTACAAAGCTAATGCCAAAGACCTAGCATGGGTCCTTGCACGATTCCATAGCCTTGACGGGGCTACAGTACCAGCATGGACTGGGTTTAACCAACTGACTTCAACTAACGATGAGGAAACTGTTGCAGTGGGGTATCTCCCACTCATAAATGCTGCAGCACATGAAACTGACACACTGTGGACAGCCATGATGAGGTGTGTCAATATCTCCAATGCTGTAAATCCTGGTCAGTCCACTGTGATCACATTTGACCAACAACTCTATTGCAGGGCAAAAGAGCTCCAGTGGGCCAATGCAGAGCAATGTAGCACTATATTCATCAGGCTAGGAGGGTTTCACATCATTAAAAACTTCATGCAGGTGATTGGTCACCATATGGCAGACTCTGGTATAGAAGAGGTGTGGAGGGAAAGCATGGTGTTTGGTGAAAACACTGCTCACAACAACATGCAAGCAAAATCATACAACAGAGCACTGCGAGCCCATAAGTTGACCTTCGAGGCACTGTGGCACATTTTATGGCCTCAGTTCAAGGCTTGGCTGGTTGACAGAGGCATAACCAATGACATCGAAGAAGCAGTGAGGTTATTGATCGAAACATTCACAGATGAAGACAAGAATGAGTTGAGAGCTGCAACTCTAGAGCATGTTGCAGAAACCATACTTCAATACTCAGCCTTTTGGATGAGTTTCAGAAAGCCCAGGCCCCAACAACTAACTATTGGATTACTTACTTGAAACTGGTTATGATCCTCCTACAGTTCATTAGGGCAGAGCGTACAGGAAACTGGAGGTTGCATGTAACATCCTTCATTGCCATGCTCCCCTGGTTTGCATGGTATGATCGTGTAAATTACCACCGGTGGGGAACGGTTTACATAGCCGACTGTATGGCACTTCCAACAACCCATCCAGAGGTGTTTGAAGAGTTCCAACAAGGAAACTTTGTGGTAAAAGAGACTGGAAACTAATTTAACCAGATCTCCACTGATCAGGCTCTTGAACACGTGAATAAGGTGTCAAAAGTTGCCGGAGGCCTCGTGGGGATTACTAGAAAGGAGAATGCACATGACCAATGGTGCTTAACCTTCAATGAGCGCAGTCATCTTGCAAATGAAACCTACACTATGTTTGGTTTAGACAGGACTGGTGATAAAGATGCTGAACCTACCATAAAGGAGTTGGGTCCAAAAAGACTGGAACGAGATAGGTCTGATGTGGAGAAGATAAAAGAGCAATTAACCAAGTTTGAAGTATTTCAAGTGAAAAATGAAACCTGTGTGGTGTGTTTAGCAACCCACGATGTAGCATCCAGTGACATCACATCTGCACTTCTCAATGCTCAGTCATGTGGTGAGGCTTTTTGCTCTCGACCACCATCAGAATTCCACTCCAAAATCCCCAAAACAAAAGCCCAAACACTCCAAATGATATATGAAAGGAAATCAAAGTCAACAGCAAAACAGAAAGAACAGACTGTAAGAGCAGACAGAACTCTGTTCCAGCACCTCCTAGTATGCAAAGACTCTGGCAGAGATGTTGACTTGAAGATAGTGTTGAGCCATGAACTTTCTCCAGTACCTCTAGCATTAGCAGCTACAGATGGCTCGTTAAGACCAACAAACAAAGCTGCACTTGGTACACTGCTAGGAGATTCTCAAACATTGTCATACCTCCCAACATCGAGTCTGAAAACTGCAACAATCATCGATGGTCAAGCCTTGGTCAGGGCTATTGGGAAGCCAACTGGAGCAAAAACATTTGGTGACTTATCAGATGCATTTGTCAAGTGTACTCTGAGTCATCTTGGTGGTGTCTCTTCTCGGATAGATATAGTTTTGACAGGTATGATGGACACACTGTCAAAGATGCCACCCAGAACATCAGGGCAGGAGGAATGAAACTGATCCATCGAGAGATAACAAACAAAGAAGTACCACTGCCAAGTAACTGGGAGGGCTTCATTCATCATCCAGAGAATAAAGCTGATTTGGCAGACTTCCTGAGCTCAACATTAATTTCTAGGGCAAAAATAGGACCACCGAACCATGAGGTTGTTGTATCTGGGGGATTCAAGGATACACTGGCAGTGAAATCAGCACATGGAACTGATGTTACTGATCTGCAGTCTAATCATCATGAGGCAGATACACGGATCATTGTGAATTCAGCAGCCCTATCAAAAGAGGGGTTTGAAAGAATCATTGTAGCTGCCCGGGACACTGATGTCCTTGTGCTCCTGATCCACTTTGCACCACTCCTCTGTCAGGAAGTGTGGCTTCGCACTGGGACACCAAAACAAAGACGGTTTGTGGCAGTCCATCGCATTCCACTGGAGGAACAGACCCGTGCGAACCTGCTAGGCTACCATGCCTTGACTGGCTGCGATGTAGTGAGCCAGTTCTGTGGCCTTGGGAAGAAGACGACATTAAGTAGGACATTATAGAATCTATAATTTGTGTGAAGCTGATGATGCATGACAAATCTTTTCCCCTCACTTTTGCTCTGCTACTTCATTACTAATGTATTGCATTTCTAGTGCCATATACATCTGAAAGATGTTGATCACATGTATTTTGCAGGTTTACAGAGATGAAGCACGTTTGCTTGGTGGCCTGGGCTCTGGTGATTGTGTCACTGCACAGACATTGAAGAACGTAGAATCATTTGTATGTCATTTATATGCAGGAAACTTATACCATAATGTAAATGATGTGAGGTTGCACCTGTTTCTCAAGGGAGCAAAACAGCCAGAAAGACTCCCTCCTACCCAGAATGCTTTGATTGAACACATCAAACGTGCGCATTACCAGAGTCACATCTGGTATACTGCAATGACACCCCAATCAGATGTCCTGTCACCTATAGGCAATGGCTGGTATGAATCCACAGACGGCAATATCTTGCCAATGTTGATGACCTAAGATGCAGTTCCAGACATTGTACCTGAACTTACCTATTGCAAGTGCAAGAGTTGTGCCACCCGCAGGTGCAGTTGTAGGCAAAAGAAGCTACCCTGTACTGTAGCTTGTGAATGCAACAATGGGAATTGCAAAAACCCTAACATCATTGATTGACATTATGTGTCAGACAGTGTCCAAATCATTTGCTAATAACCCTCGCACAATTGAAACAGTATGGTGCTACAGGTTTTAGAACTTTGGATAAGTTATAGACTTAGATGGATCTTGATATAAGCCTTTCACAATATCACAATTGTTAAATAGACCAGGTGTGCTGAATAAAAGCATTGTGAATAAACTTTGATCATTTTACACCACATTCATTTTGTGATGGCTTCCAATAATGTATCCCCAAGTATGTGTTAGGCACGTCGAGCCTATATACTTATTATAGCTATTTTAATAAACTATCAAGCTAGATATCTACAAAGACAAAGATGAATATAAAGACCCTGGTTGGAAGTGTTTTCCTGCTGCATTAATAAAAGTGTGATAATAAGAATGGCACACGTAAAGAAAACTGAGAATTTGGTTCATTTAGGCCTACTCTAAGCCTATAAGGGGCAAAATAAGCTGAGGAGACTAAAGATAATGCTTCCAGTGTGTTCCTTGACCCAGAAAATGTGGATTTAGACACCCTAATCACATGTCTACCATCATTATTCCTAATGATATTGCAAAAATAGTAAATTTGGCTAATGGCCGCCTTTATCGAGCCCTAATTACCTGAAAATCCATTTCTGTGCGTGGCATCCACCCTAAATATGTTCAGTAGGTGTTATACTTCAAGTCTGGCATGGATGCCACCCTGTAACATTCCGTTCCTCCTAGGGTAAAATTTCAGAATTCTGCCACCAGTCTAAACTACAATATCTCATTCTAGTATTATGAAATAAATTATTATTTCCAAATAGATTGGAGTCTCTCATTTAATTATTAGAATCTGAGGGGGTCATGCAGGGAAAGTTCCTCAAATTTGTCTATATAACATGGACTGGCCCCACTCCTTAACTCTCTCCTGTTGTTACCCTAACAGCCCCAGGGACGTGCAGACCGATGCTGTGGTGCTGACTTCCCGACCCCTGCTGCCTGGGGAGCTGTTTGAGGTGCGGCTAGACAAGCTGGGGCTCAAGTCAGGCTGGTCGGTAGAGATAGGTGTGACGCGACATGCACCCACACACCCTGACTTCCCCTCCTACCTCTATGACCTACACTCAGGTACAAATAACTGATCGTGTCTCTTGAGACCAAGCCAATGTGAACGTCTTTGACCGGGTGTCATCTTTGACCTGGTGCCATCTTTGACTGGATTGGTAGTAAACGGTTTATTAAGGGCATATGAAGATATAAATGGGCTATAAATTACTAATATAATGTGTCATAACATCCATCAACTTTTTCAGCCAATATATAATTATCTGCCCTCAATAAACAGTTTTCTATCAACCCGGTCAAAGATGGCACCTGGTCAAAGACGTTCACATTGACCCGATCTCTACAGCCTACTATTTCATCCCTTTAAACCTTTAATGCCAACATAGTGATTAAGTATACTGTATGATCTTTGTCATGATGCATGCATGCAGCCCTGGTGGGTAAATTGCCAGGATTGTATTCATGCATCATGATGATCATGGCGAGTCTACAGTGTTGATATACTTCTGAAAGATTTGCATGATGCAAGGTTGCGTTTATGTTTGTCCAGCAGAATAGTTACAACTGCATTTCTATGGGACAGATAATGTATCATGATAAGGGAGTGCTCATTTTTTAACAACAGGGGGGGGCGGTGAGATTTTGCACGGAGCGTGCAAAATTTTTTCACCCCCCCCATTAGAGGGGTCGAAATTTTTTACCCCCCCCCCCCCCCCGGCAGGCCGAAAATCGCGCGCGTTCGCGCCCCTTTGTAGCATAGTAACGCGCGGGCTTTTTCCCTCAAAACAGGTTGAATTTTTTTCACCCCCCCCAAGAGGGGTCTAAATGTTTTACCCCCCCCCCCCGGTCAAGGGGTCCAAATTTTTTACCCCCCCCCCAAATCCACCACCCCCCCCCTGTTGTTAAAAAATGAGCACTCCCTAATTACAAGCAAACCATTTGTGCATTATCTGAAAAATTATCTATTTCCAATCTAATGAAAGTGCAAATATACCATTTCTCTAAAATGTCACCTTTCATGCTAGATTTGTGTAAAATATGCAGATTGTAGTGATCTGGGGACTGTTACAGAAAACAAGGTAAGAAATAGCATAAATATAGTAAATTTATGTTAATGCATAATGTCATTTAATAACTTACCTTTATTTGATAAATTATGTATCAGCACCATGTCAGGAGATCATGCAAATTTTTACATGAAAATTTACGTTAATTAACGTAAAAGCAACAGCGTGAATTTTTTCTGTAACAGCTATTTGGAAAAAGGAACTTTCTGTTACACCCTACTCACATTGTTAAACTTATGTTGCCTTTCTGTAACAGCCCCTTGATGGACATTACTGACATTACTCATAAGCGTGTCGTGTTTCAGATACGTGGAGTATGTTACAGGGTAATGTATGGCGCAATGCCAACACTGTTGTTAAACGCTACAAGCAGGACCTACGACGCTTCAAGGTAAAACTAACTACAACAAGAAATGTCTCTAAATCATATTTAGTTTGCAGTGCTATTTTCTCAATAACACAGGGTCTGTGTCCTTTTACTCCAACTTTCTCACACCCTCCACAATAGGGGTCTTGATAATTTCCCCACACACCTCTAAAAGAAATACGAAGAAGATTTAAATGTTGTATATATTTTGGCTCCTCTGAAGTAATCACTATTGTAGTAATGGCTAGTTGTTGTCTTTTTTTTAAATAAAATTTAAAAAGATCCATATGGATTGTTGTTCAAATTGAACTTTCCTGCACCTAAGGCCACCTTTTTTTGATAACTTGGATTACAGGCTTTTGGCTCCAAATCTTTGGAAGGGCAGAGGCAAAAAATATATAATAAAGCTGCCCTACGGGGGGCGCCAGATCACAAAATTTCCTGAAGGGCAGAGTAAAAAAAAAAGGCATGGAAAATCTGGATTTTGGATAATCTAATGAAGATATGTTGAGAAATATCCCCAATCTGAAAGGCCTCATTCTACCTTTGGTACATGCTGGTCAACATGTTTTTTTGTTATTTTTGGTAAGAAAAACAACTTCTTTTTTTTTGCAAAATGCCAAAAATCTCAGCGGCGGATCCGTATTCCAAGTTATGAAAATAAAACAGCCTAACTGTCTAAACCAGGTGGGAGACCGTGTAGGAGTGCAGAGGAAGGTCAGTGGGAGCCTCCACTTCTACAGGAATGGTAGAGACCTGGGAAGGGCAGCACTTCACGCATCACCCACAGTGTACGGTGTGATAGACCTCAGGTGGGGCTTTGACAAAGTGACCATCATGAAAACCAGAGGTAAGTCCAGTATAACAAGGACAACTCCAATTGGTGATTTTCTAATCAAACCCAACACATATATTCTTAAGTTTGTACAATCCAATCGATGTAGAAAACAGGACTGATATACTACTACAGTCCATGGGAGCATTGCTTTCATCCAGATTAGGGTTGGTCATACAAATAGTGGCTGAATCTTGTGTAAACTTTAAGAAATGAGCTTTTCTCACAAAATCCGGTACAAAGAATGTAAACATGGTGTAGTGGCGCTCTAGCCTTAGATGTTGTCTCCATCAGCTTTTGCGAGAAGAGATCAGATTTCTTGGGAAAATGGGGAGGTGGAGCTCTAGGCTGGTAATTTCAATTTCCTGATTCAGTCACATTACCAACGGATACACTCACAAGAAACCAATGAAAATCACTACCGGTAAGTCTAGTTACATTGCTGTGTAACACTAATAATGTATCAAAATCACTGATTAGAAACTCATAAATTTAGAGGATACTATATTAGTTTAATTTCAACCCTGGTTGTAATGAGCCTATTTGTGTTACCTGGAAAGGCCAATACAATTAGTGCAGGGGGGAATACATTAAAGCAGGAGAGCCAAGAACTAAGGGCCTAAGGATACAACGTCACTTCTCTAGACCTTGTATCATGTTCTCAATTTTATTCAAAAATCAAAAAAGTCACCAAAAGTCACCTTGAAGATGGCCAATGTCACCAGGTTACAAAACACCCCCTTGCAGCCACCCTTTTGTCAGAAGAGGCCGTTCTGTCTGATCTAGACTCAACAATACAATGCTGTATTTTCATACCTCAGTTCCATCAGCAGCAGGAGGGGAAGAGGAAGAGGAAGAGGAAGAGGAAGTGGAAGAAGAAGAGGAAGAGGAAGAGGAAGTGGTAGAAGAAGAGGAAGAGGCAGAACCATCGGAGCGTACTGAATGTTGTGTCCTGATCTGACCGTTGCCCCATCATAACAACACATGGCATGAGCAGCCCCAGGACACAAACATATCACCCTTCTGAACCTTTGTATGGTGAACCATATGTGTGATGTACTTTTACAGAACCAAACACCAAAAATAATTAGGCCAAAACATTGAGATTTGAAAAAAGGACGGTACTATGGTTATCTGATTAGTAATTAACAAAAATCCCCAAATTTGGCTGATGTAATGAGCACTGGTGATTGCAAGCACAGGGCTACATACACCCAAGCATCATCTTAGACAGTATGAATGAATGAGGCATACTTACGTTGAACCAAGTATAAATTTGATTGTTTAAGCGTTTCCAATGTGATCTTACAGAATATTTTAGATATGTGTGCAGATTCAGTCAGACACAATCAGATGAAATTTAGCGCCTGCCGTCTTATGCTATCTCAAATAGGCCTTTAGGATTGCATGAGGAAAGGGAAACTAGTGAATGGCCATCTGTATGCAAAGCACTGTGCTAAAATGGATAGTTGAATTGCTACTGCAAAGGATAGTTGAAACCTGCTCTCTGAACGCGGACAGGACCTGCAACAAAAAAGGGTTTTACCCTTGTCAGCTCCTGTATAAATAAAAGAAATAACAAATGCACAAACTGTTGATATGTGTTACATAACAGTTGAATATATACCATGTTTGTCAAAGTGTCATGTATTTTCTGTAAAGGTCCAGGTTTCAAGTAAATACAAGCCTCTAGAATAACAAAGTAATTCAATATAAACTAATCTAATATTTTCAAACTCTTAATCTTGAGGGGGGATTGCAAAGTGAGTTCAAATATAAAAGCTAGAGTGTCTTCTAATTCTTATGAGAAGTTCTCTAATACATATGATGTGCCCCACAATTCTCTAATTTTCCAGAATAGCCACCTCTATTAAAAGTGCTACATATGGTCTCAGTAAAATAGACTGGTGCTCTTGCTATGTTTTATATGAGAATGGGGGCTTGTCCCTGTAAAATGGTTGAAAAATCAGTGAATAACTGATTTGATCTTGTGATCTCAACCAAGCATAGTGATTCTAACATTATATATATATAGACAAAGGTTCACAAGTTTTAGTCTGTTGGCTGGGTTATTTCACGAGTTGGCCCTGGGCTGTATTTCACAAGGCCATAGGCCGAGTGAAATGCAGCCCAGGGGCCAAGAAGTGAAAAAAACAGTGAACAGCCTAAAACGAGTGTTCCTTTGTGTTTATTTTTTAACTTTCTTGATTCAAATTAACAAAATTATGATAGAGAGAGCCTAAAACAGCTTTTTTCTACATTGTTCAAATGTAAACGACCAGCCATATTGATGATGTCACAGGCCATGAAATACAAGTACCGTATTTCCCCGTTTACAAGCCGGGTCCCGAATATAAGCCTGCCCCGTTTATAAGCCGGGTCAAAAGTGGTACTAGATCTTATATAAGCCGGGCCCCGAATATAAGCCGGGTCCCAAATATAAGCCGGGTCAATGAAGGCAGCTTCAATACAATTCCTTCAGAAGGGCATAACTTCACTTATAATCGGAATACTTTCACAATTCTTTCAGGTAAATGAAGCTAACGTACCACCCCTTGGGCTGAGAACACTTTAGGGAGGGGTAATTTTTTGATTCGTCATGATATCATGAACAGTAACCAGAAAAAATATGTAAATATAATGAATATATACGAGAATTTTAGACAGACTGCCAGAGTGGCTCTTTTAATTAAAGAAATATAGGAGATGAAAAGAATATAAGCCGGCCTCGAATATAAGCCTGCCCCGCTTATAAGCCGGGTCAATTTACCATTTGAAATCAATACAAGCCCGGGCTTATAAACGGGGAAATACGGTATGGGTTATTTCACAGGGGTGAAATACAGCACCCTTTGGTTAAATCAATGGCATGGCCATATTTCATAAAAAAATAAATTCTGTTATCTTTTTTACACAAGAGTATATTAGCCTGATTTCACACTAGAGTATCATTGTATGATTGCAAGCAATAAAACCTTTGATATTGAAATTGAACCAATAAATTAGAACTACCTAATAATCTATTTTTATTAGTCAGGTAAATGATTATTCTTTATATGTTGCCTATGCCATGTTTCCAAATGAATAAGTGTTTTCAAGCCTCTGAGGAGTCTATTTATTCAAGGGAGATCTTTACCTAGAACTATGTCAAAGGAGGATTGAGATACAGCTGACATCCCCTCCTGGTGCTGGGGGCAAAACACTGTGGACAAGGTACTCCTCATGTGTTTTAATAGGTTTGGAGAAAAATTGGCAATAAAGTAAAATTGTGAAAAAAAGCATGGGCCCAGATTGATCAAACTTTTTATTGTTTGCATTTTTTTATAAGTTTGGGGAGAATTGGACCTGCTACCTAAACCAGTACCTTGATCAAATGTACTGCAGAAGGATTATATTTCATGACAGAGGATGTAGCGTTTTAGTATTGCCGGTACATGCAGAGTTTTTATCACAGATGGTTGAAGAGACATTAAGTTCTCCCGCACACAACAGCGGCAGTACCACTGCAGGGACTGGGGCTGACTCAGGAACTCCAGTACTTCCTGAATTTGGTCTAAGATATTCTTGTAGTCCTGTCTGGTGTCATCTATGAAACTGATATATGTTTTATCTGGGTAGAGCTGTAGGGACTCATCACTAAATTTCTGCAGGTCGGCCATCTGCCGAGAAAAATACTCAGGGAATGTTGATTTCTTGTGCTGAGCCCTTGGAGGTATTTCCTCCTCAGCCTCCTCTATCTGGTTCCAAATACTTTCTATTGTTACCAGGAGGTTCTCATCGTCCTCATCGTCCCCCTGTAACCAGACTGAGATGGCCATCTCCATGTTACTGAGTTGTGTCTGTGCTCTATATGAAACCCTCATACCAGCCTGCAGCAGAACTAGGGGTATTTCAGGAAATTGGCTCCATTGATTTGGCATAAGATGGTCAAGCATAATACGTGTAACTGGTAGGGCTGTGTCTGCCCCATGCCTGATCAGCCACCTTACACTGTGACTATGGAGGGCATATTCCAGGACTGTTCGTTGTTCAGCATCCTCTGTGTTGATATTGCCTCCATGTAGGAACACCAGGTCAAACTCCCGCTGTGGAAACACGGGACGACAGTCAGAGGATTTTTGTGCCAGGCTATGCAGTAAAGGCCTATCCATACGATACACAGTCTCTACATAATGTAAGTCTGCCCCATGGTTTAGCAACATCTCCATCAGATCGGCACAGCACTCATACCTCTTTAAACCCTTTGTCAATGGGTTTACTGTTGTATCGGGCGTCACACATTTAGCCCCAGCATCAAGAAGTAACTTCACCACGTCAGTCAGCCCGCACCTTGCTGCTTCATGCAGGGGGGTTGTATGGACATCTATGTCTTTTTTGTATCCTATTCTCAGATTGTGTGCTACATGTGGGTTTGCTCCATGTGCCAACAGGAGCTCAATTATCCTCTTGAGATGCAATTTGTTCTCAACATTAGTAATTGCACAGAGTAAGGGGGTACCTTCATCTTTCTCAATGTGGTTTGGATCTGCTCCATGTTTTAGCATCAGCTCAATGAGATCAGGATGACAACCAGTATTTCTTAGCATCAGCCCCATTTGGATTTTGAGTGACGTCGTGCATTTTGCACCAGCATCAAGAAGCAGCTTCACTACATCAACAAGCCCCAGTGTTGCTGCTTCATCTATAGCAGTCCGATCTACCCATGTTGCCTCTTCACACCCTCCTATGTTCACACTGTGTGCTACATTGGGGTTGGCACCATGATCCAACAGGACCTTGACATTAAGTGTTTTCTCCTGGTTATAATCTTCATCACAACAATAATGTTTCTTACAATTCCTAATTGTCTTTAACAAAGGAATATTTTTAGTTTGATCATCATGGCCATTGGGATCTACACTGTTCTTTAACAGCAATTTGAGGAGATCTGTAGGACAATCATGTTTCTGAAGTGCCAGCACCAGTGGGTTTTCTGACCAATCAGCAGTTGTGAATGTAGCTCCGGCATCTATTAGCATCTTCACCAACTCTGGCCACCCAAGCCTCAGTGCTTCATGTAGGGCTGTCCTCTGTACACATTTGGTGTCTCCATGTCTCGCTATATTCACTGTGTGTGCTACATTTGGGTTCGCGCCATGTTCTAACAGGAGTTGGACAATCACTAACAGCTTCACATAGTTCTTGCTATGGATAATTGCATACAGCAATGGCACATGTGGGTTGTGACCAATCAGTTCCTCATTCACATCCCAACCACTCTCCACCCTGGTCCTCAGCTGCTTCAGGCACTGATGTTTTAACATTTGGTGAATGATGTCAGACCTCTTCTGATGGGATTCTGAATCTTCACCATTTGTCCAACCGGACACATCAACAGAATAATTTGGATCATAATCATTGTCGGAATCATCATAATGATTATAAATTGACTCCTCGTCACTACTCATTGTATAGTCTCAGTATGTTCGATGTCAAGACTGCATCGCCTCAGGCAGTGAAACTAATGTGGATCTACCCAAACAATTTGTGACCAACTGTGAAAAAGCACTGACAAATGGCCAAAAGGGTGTTTTTTTTTTGTTTTTTTTTTTACAAAGGTTGGATGTTAATTGCTGTTTAGAATAAGATTATTTCTTCCTCCACTGTTTTTCCTGGCAGATCTTCTTGAAGGGTTGTGGTCATCATCAACCTGTAAATATGAAAATATTTGTACAGTAAAATGTCATTAAAAGGGAGCCCTTTGAAAGATTTGCTCCTTGTCTTTGTACTGTAATCAATATCACATGTCAATCGCATAAAGAACTCAGACTATGAAAGTGTTCTCCTTATAATAGGAAGTTCCTTGTATCAGTCCTCCCTATTATTAGCATTACCAAAGAGGTTTTTTTCAATGATCATATTATTATAATTTTTATTTGTATTGATGCGTTATACAATTTGCATTTCAAAACTGCTTTAATTTTGTGTTTAGAATGTCTAGAAGGAATAGAATCGAGATTAATCATAGGAAAAAAGAGTCATCTATTGAAGGAATGGTCCTATATGTAAGTACCCCCTACATGGACCCCCTAGTTGTTACCACATGCAGCTTTCACAGCTTGTCCGCGGGGCTTGTGCACGGGGCTTGTGCACGGGGGGGGGGCATGGTCAGTACTTTCCCGGCTCCCCTCTCAGGCAGAGCGCGGTACAGGGGTGTGAGGGGCGAACTCAAAAACCTGCAAAATTGAGCTGTAAAGAATTGCAAACCAGCGGCTCTTAAATTAAATTTAGAGGGGTAAATTAAACACCATTAGAAGCTCACATATCTCCTCTATATTTTGTATGTTGCAGAAAATGTGCGTGGGAGACATATTTTGAACAGTATGTATGGAATTCTAAAATAGTTCACTTAAATTATTCACAGATCTGGTTAGCAGTATCCGATTTAAAAGTGACAGCCACCAAATTTATAGCTTAACATGTTTTCTCATTGCCAAAGGGTTTTCACAGACATATAACGTTAGGGTAACCCCTCAGCAATGAAATTGTGGAGGGAGAATCCAAGTGGTAGTGACAAACACGGCCCATGCATGCGTGTATAAACAGTAGGCACAGCCATCCAACTAATAAGCGTGATCAATTGGTGAGGCTACTATTATGAGATTCCTATAATGAGATTCTTCTGACATACAATATAAAAGAGGCCCATCATTTATCTGGTGAATCTTCTTAACTCAAAAAGAGCCAGATTGATTATTTCTGCCCAGGCATTAATTTAGATTCACTATGAACAACTTCATGCCTAGCTATAGAATACAAATCATACTCAAAAAGTACTTTATAGAAGCATGCACATGTAAAAGAAGAGCCTCAAGTCAAGCTAGAATAACGCAGGTCTGTAGGTTCATAACTTAGACTGACTGACAGGGCATCAGTCCCACTACAGTGGTAGTGTACACTGACAGAGACAGGGTGTCAGTCCCACTACAGTGGTAGTGTACACTGACAGAGACAGGGTGCCAGTCCCACTACAGTGGTAGTGTACACACACTGACAGAGACAGGGTGCCAGTCCCACTACAGTGGTAGTGTACTGACAGAGACAGAGACAGAGTGTCAGCCCCACTACAGTGGTAGTGTACTGACAGAGACAGGGTGCCAGTCCCACTACAGTGGTAGTGTACACACACTGACAGAGACAGGGTGCCAGTCCCACTACAGTGGTAGTGTACACACACTGACAGAGACAGAGTGTCAGCCCCACTACAGTGGTAGTGTACACTGACAGAGACAGGGTGCCAGTCCCACTACAGTGGTAGTGTACACACACTGACAGAGACAGGGTGCCAGTCCCACTACAGTGGTAGTGTACACACACTGACAGAGACAGAGTGTCAGCCCCACTACAGTGGTAGTGTACTGACAGAGACAGGGTGCCAGTCCCACTACAGTGGTAGTGTACACACACTGACAGAGACAGGGTGCCAGTCCCACTACAGTGGTAGTGTACACACACTGACAGAGACAGAGTGTCAGCCCCACTACAGTGGTAGTGTACTGACAGAGACAGGGCATCAACCCCACTACAGTGGTAGTGTACTGACAGAGACAGGGCATCAACCCCACTACAGTGGTAGTGTACACTGACAGAGACAGGGCATCAACCCCACTACAGTGGTAGTGTACACACACTGACAGAGACAGGGCATCAACCCCACTACAGTGGTAGTGTACACACACTGACAGAGACAGGGCATCAGTCCCACTACAGTGGTAGCGTACACTGACAGAGACAGGGTGTCAGTCCCACTACAGTAGTGTACACACACTGACAGAGACAGGGTGTCAGTCCCACTACAGTGGCAGTGTACACACACTGACAGAGACAGGGTGTCAGTGTAGTGGGACAAACTGACATTGGTGAGGCCTACCTTTCTGAAGTATGTAAACAGTTTTGCTGTTCTCTTTTGAAACAGCCAGGACATACATAATGGTGGAGGTTGTCACCCACTGAAACACAGTGGGGCTAGTTATGCAGTTTACTCTCAGGTGGCAGCACTGTCTGTGGCACCTGCTGCAATACGCTCTCTGCCATCTGACCTGGCAGCTCCAACTGGACATACGATGTTGAGGGTTAGAACAAAGATTGTAACCTTCAAGATCCATTATGACTACAACACTGAGGCAGTGTTGAGATCATGTTTTATGATCATATCCAGAGGAAAGGCGTCTGTATCAGAATGCCGCTTCTCTTCTCATTTTCTTTAAGTTTTTAAATAGTTTTATTGATCTTCTCACAATTTACAAAAAGTGGTTAGGCCAAGGTCAATATTCATAAAAAATTATCATAATTCAGTATCTGACCAATCAGGTTCACAGTAGTAAATACAACAGTGTTTGTGAAGAGATGAGATGATGGACAATGGTAGATGGAAGGGAGATAACACGAGACATGTACATGACGGACAGTGGCTATTTTTATAGACAAACAGACAGAAAGAAAACAAGCCAGGTAGAAGTTTGCAGGATGTCGGAATATATCACAGTATCTTAACACATACTTTTATCTTACAGTCATGGACAATACGGACAATTGCGGGCCCAATTGGTGTCTCAAAGGAACACATTAGAGCAGATTGATAAATCAACATGGTGCAAATAAACAGTAGGCCTATGTACCACCTGTGAAAACTGTTTCATTTTTAATGGTTTTATCATAATTATGAATTCATACCTCATTGTTATAAAAACAAGAAAATTCCTATTGGATATCCAATTGCCTGTGATGATATCTAGAGGTTCAGATTAAACCCTACTCTGTTGGGGAAAGTGACCATGAGGTTGTGATAGTGGAATTAGCCAAGAGAGTGAAGTTGTAGGGCTAGCCCACATGTGGCCCCCCTGGCAACTCACACTAAGCACATGGAAAACCCGTGGAGACCTTGAACTATAGGACATGAAGTAAGCCATATTGAATATTCTGGTTCATTTTTTAGCGAAATTTATTTTCAAGCCCTAAGGGGCCATTCAAATATTACGTAACAGCATAGGGGGGGAGGGGGGGTCATGAAGTTTGTTACAAAGTGTTACAGGGGGAGGGGGGGGTCTAGCCAAGTGTTACATAACAATTCTCAAAAGATATATATATACAAGAAAGAAATCTCTAATTTTGGAAAATGCACCACCATCTAACAGCCAGGTCTCAGCAACATTTTGTTTCTCTCACCTCATCCCTGTAATATTGTATACAAAATTTGGCGCTCCCCACTACCTGCCCTGCCAAAAAAAGGTATTGATTTTGTGAAATGGACTCATCTCCTGACCCCGATCCGATCCGGGTAGAGGATGCACAACCTCAGGTCTCCCCTAATATAATGATAAGGATATTGAGAAGTCAGTAATCATAGATCACTAGATTACAACTTTTTTGCACTAAGGGAGTGGTAATTTTTTAACAACAGGGTGGGGGAGGGGGGCGGTGGATTGTTGTGCGAGCAGGTCAGAATTTTTTTGCCCCCCCCCCCCACAAGAGGGGTCGAAAATTGTTCAGTCCCTCCCTCCAGGCAGGTTGAAATTGAGCGCGGCGACCTTGAGCTATAGTAATGCACAGGCTTTTCAGCTAAAAACATTTTTTGCCCCCCCCCCCCCCCCATTCAAGGGGTCCAAATTTGTTTGGTCCCCCCCCCAAATCTACCACCCCCACCTGTTGTTAAAAAATGACCACTCCCTAAGGAGGTTATAATGGTGTTGGGAGGAGAGGGGGGAGAAATCAGTTTCACCTGGTTTCAGACTTTGAGGAAATCTATACCCTGCACCTATGATCTGTGGTGCATTTATCAGTTACTGGGGAAGGTGGCGTAAAAATTTCAGACCCCTCCTGAGGGGGGAGCGTAAAAAAGTCTGACCCCCTTGAGGGGGGGGGGGATAAACATTATGCCCCTTTTTAGCCAAAAAGCTAGAACATTACTATGTCCAAAGAAGGGGGGCAAAACGTTTTTGAGGGGCGAGGGGGGCACACAATCTTCCATGCACTGTCGAGTGGGGGGGGGGGAATAAAAGATTTTCGCATCTCTGCGTGAAATCTCACCCCCCCCCCTGTAAATAATAAATGAACACTCCCTTAGTGTCTGTGTTGTGTCGTATCATCCTAGTTTGATTCAACCCACTGGTTTTGCTAGTGCATTTGGGGGGGACATGAGCATGGCATAATTATGTTCATTGAAATAACAGAAATTTAAAGGTTGAGAAATAACAAAGAGAACAAAGTCATACACATAGGCCTGCTGTCAGACATAGGCCTGCAAATACAACTCATGATATGATGTGGGGGGGGGGGGTACAGGCCTGTGTTACGTAATTATGGAGGGGGGGTCTGGCATTTTGTTACAGTGTGTTACAAGGGGGGGAGGGGGGGTCAAAAAGTGGCCAAAATTGTGTTACGTAATATTTGAATGGCCCCTAATCATCGTACTATGCCACTTTGACATGGAAATCTGGAGGTAGCAACGTCTTATTTTCCGTTTTTTTACCCAATGTCTCATTGAGAATCTACAGCAAGATGGTTGATTAAATAGATAAAAATAAATCGCAATTTCATTTGTTGGTCTGGCCTAAGAACCTGTAACTTAAGCTCCGTTAATAGGGACCTTTAGCAACCCACGTAAAAGCTCAGTAAACGCAGACGTAGCAGTGCTGAGAGGATAGGATACGTCTGCGTTTAATGAGCTTTTACGTGGTTGCTAAAGGTCCCTATTTAACGCACCATTCATGAACTCATCTGCATCTGGGACAAGTGCAAATCAATTTATTTTCAGGGGGACATTGGAGTATTTTCATCGCTACAGTTGACTGTTTCCCCATTGTATAATGTATCATGCTTGCCAAGCGATGATAACAGGTGAGACCACCTAATATTGGCCACAAGTGGTACATGTGTTGTGTATCTCAACATCTGTGACCACGACATGGATAGGCCACTCTAATATCAATAGATGTTCAAATACAATTTCGCGTAATCCATGTACTGTGTGGCCCTATAGCTCAGTGGCTAGAGCACTGGTCTTGTAAACCAGGGGTCGTGAGTTCAATCCTCACTGGGGCCTTGATCATTTTTAGATGTTGATACCATGCAAGACTGATTAGAATAGCTAATAATAATATGCTGAATAGTGTGGCTTTATTGTTAGATCATATCAAACTCGGCGTAACATGTGGATTACATTTTTGGTAGTTATATATGAGACAAAAAGCGCTAAAGCCTATCCCTTTAGTAAAGGGATAGGCTACGACCTACGTCTACGTTAATTGAGCTTTTACGTGGTTGCTAAAGGTCCCTACTGTGTAACTGATACCGGAACTGATAGTGTGGATGAAGAGGATTTTTGGCGACCTGTGGCTGTGCTGTTTTCCTTGTGACCAAGAGAATTGAAGTGTGTGTGACTTTGTGACACAGATCTCTTATTAAAATATCCTTGCATAGACATACATTACCTAGGCCAAAAAAAAGTGTGTTTCAGGTTACCCGACCCTACCTAGCAAAACAGGGCCGACACTAGAAATTGTTATCCAATTTTGAAAAAAAATATCTATATTTTTGGAGTAATTTTTGGGCTATTGCAGAGTCAGTTCGATAGTCACTAAAGTTTGCGAGTCAATTTTTGGCTACTTTTCAGACCAAAGCAAAAAAAAATTAAAAAAATTAAAAAATAATAATCTGACCTACCCTTCCTAGATTTTCAGACAATGTAACCTGAAACACAACTTTTTTTGGCCATATGTATATGTTTTCCGACACAGTACACTTAGTAAATTTTATTTCTACCTCAGACAACAGACGGCAGCCCGAGAGCAAGCTTTGATTTTTAGTTCACACATTCACTCCCAGCCAGCACCACCAGATCCATGCCATTGCTGCTATTGTGGCTATTGAGCTGTAATGGGGATCTAGATTGGGGCGGGGGGGGGGTCCCCATGTCGCCTGTCGATTTTAAGAAATGCTCATGTCATTTGTCAGTATCTTTGTAATTCTCCTGTCATTTGTCACTAGGCTCCATGTCGCCTGTCAATCTTTATAAGAAAAGACCATGTCCCTTGTCAATATCTTTTAATTTCTCCTGACATTTGTCACTAAGCCCCAAGGCGCCTGTTGATTTTAAGAAAATGCCACAAGACGAAAAGTACAAAGGATTTCCATACAATTTCAATTCCCCCTTTATCGTGCGGGGGAGGTAATAGTTGGAAATTGTTTGTAATACATTACAGGTCTTGTTGGGGGGCCCAAACACATTCAGGCCCCACTCCTTAGTGATTGGGGGGGGGGGCTGCCCCCCCCCCTTTTTTTCCTACGCCACTGAGGGCATACAATGCCTTAGCGGTTGAGCATCATCGCAATAATGGAAGGGGCTGCAGCATGATGGGGGCGTGGCACTATTCGTGTCAGGTTCTCACGGTGTGGCTTAATCAAGTTCATGTGTGGCTTGTAGTTGGATCGTGATAGATCAGTTCCCGTAGACTTATAGCGACGGGTCATTCCTCCCTTTCTCTTATCAGATCAACATGATTATGCTTGCTGGCACTGCTAGCAACTTTCCTGCTTCCTCAGCTCTAAGGATTACGTGGTGTTTTGACGGCGCTGCACGTGTATTTCCGTGTGACACACCCCCATGACGTCACGGGGGAATCCCTCCAGAAGGGAATCCCCGACTTTGCACATGCGCACTGCGAGCACGTCGTCATCGATGCACGAAAAATGGCAGACGAAAGGTGGGGGTGATTCCCGTGAGTGTGAACGTGTTTCAAGCTGTAGTCGTTCGTGGCTCAACGTTCCACTAAAATACACCATGAAACAGACGAATTATCTCCGACAGTTATTTGTGACACATGCCATTGTCGTCGCTATATGGTGAGTACTGGAAACAGTTGATTTTGTTGTGTACTTTTACTTGCAAGTTGCAGTGGTTCTGACTCTATGAGTATGAGACTGAGGCACCGTTGAAATTGCCTCCCAACAGTCACTGACTGAGTCAGTCGCCCTCTTTCACAGTGGAGTCTGTCTAGCCCTCTTTCTCAGTTGAGTCAAGTCTCAGTCAATCTCCAAGGCTCAGTGGCGACGGAAGGGGGGGGGGGGGGGCAAACTATATTTTGGCCCCCAACCCCCAACATTTTGAGAAACAAGAATATTCTAGAGTACGGTACCCGGGCCTAGAAATTCTAGTAGAATAGACCATAGATACGTCTATGAATAGACCAATTTGATTTTCAAGGTAAATTCCTAAAATGTTCTTGAATCACAAGCTCAAACTCCCTCAGATTCAGAACACCTCCATTTAAGAATTCCAAAATTTTCTATGGATCATATAATGTTTTCAAGCCACTTTAAATATAGGGGCCTACCAATTCAAAAGTCAAATTCCTAAATTTTCCTGGGCCTGGGGCCTGGTCCCCCAAATTTCCCTCCAACCAACACCCAGGAGACTTTGGGAAGGGCCCCCTGACCTTGTCCTACCTATTTTTTAACATCAAGGGGGAGGTAAAAATGTAGACCTTTCTTTGAAGAGGGGGGGGGGGGTCTAAAAAATTCCACCTGTTCAGAGCAAAAAAGCCTGAGCATTACTGTGCAAGTCTACAACATCAGGGCGCGAACATGCATAATTTTTGACCCACAGGGGGAGAGGGTAAGAATTTCTGATCCCTTGAAGGGGAGTGAGAAGATTTTGTGTGCTCCCCGCCGCCGCCGGCTAAGCCGAAGGGTTATTAATGATTAAACCTAGCATCAGTGTGGGCTATAGGGTTATCCCAAAGAGGTGTGGGTTATACGCAAAGTTGGGGTATTTCGAGAGACTTTACGGTACAAAATAATTGAAAGTTGAATATTCTAATTTAGGGAGTGCTCATTTTTTATCAACAGGGGGGGGTGGTGGATTTGGGGGGGGGGGTAAAAAATTTGGACCCCTTAACGGGGGGGGGTAAAAAATTTACACCCCTCTTGGGGGGGGTCAAAAAAATTCAACCTGTTTTGAGGGAAAAAGCCCGCGCGTTACTATGCTACAAAGGGGCGCGAACGCGCACGATTTTCGGCCTGGCGGGGGGGGGGTAAAAAATTTCGACCCCGCTAGGGGGGGTGAAAAAATTTCGACCCCGCTAGGGGGGGTGAAAAAATTTCGCACGCTGCGCGCTATATTCTCACCGCCCCCCCCCCCCCCCCCTGTTGTTAAAAAATGAGCACTCCCTTAGTGGACACAACATTATTCCTTGTGTCCAATTATTCTTGTGTCCTATGTGTGAGATAGGCTTTCGAGTTCAATTGCGAACCTGACCTGTGGTTGCCATAAGCCCAAAAAAAGAAGTTGTGTTCAGGTAACATGGCCCCAAAAAAATAGGGTAGGTACCGTAAAACCTCGCTTATAAGCCGCGGCTAGTACGCAAGTCAGATCGGCGGTGCCACTTATAGAATTGGCCCAGGCTCAGCGTGAGGCTTGTGCGCGAGTTTTTGCTACTATGGTACAAAACTACAGGTCACCATAATCAGATCTCTGGTGCGGCTTATAGGATCGGCCCAAAGTCGGGGTGCGAGTAATACGCGAGTTAGGCTTATACGCGAGGTTTTACGGTAGGTCGATTTATTATTTTTAATCTTACCAAATTTTTTTAAGGATTTGGAGACAAAATTCTTCCCGTTTGCGTATAATATTATATTAGTATTAAAATATTTCAATTAAAATAATCTTTTTCTGGTAGAAAACAAAACAAAAATACCTTCCCCCCCCCAAAAAAAAAAAAGATTGGGTAGGGCCAAAATAAATAGGGTCGCTAGGGATACCTGAACACAACTTCTTTTTTTTTGGCCTTATAGATGTCGCCACTCCTATGCAACAAAAACAACACTTTTACTAATAACCTGATTTAGCAATCAATTAGAGGTAATAGCACCTATCATGTGTACTTCACCCAGAAGTAGATACTCATCAAGGACAGGTAGAGGCAGATTGAGGTCACCTGTGATGTGGTTGAGTGACCGTCAGAACCTACTGGAGGAAGTCATGCTTCCTCTAACCCTTTCAGCACTGGCCGTTGCCTCAAGGCTCAAATGTTCATTTGTCATGCACCAACATAGTGTGAGATAGTAACTCGCCGGCACTTAGTACATTGATTGATGCACTGGGCAAAAAAACCCACCTTTTTCACAGAATTTTTTTTTCCTGAAATTATGCGAAAAAAAGGAGGAATTCATAATCCTTTTAAAAAAAAGTGTTTTTTTTTTTAATCGACCTACTTACACTTTTTATTTTGGGCTATGTTACCTGACCACAACTACTTTTTCTGGCCTTATGCCCTTCGGGGGAGGGGGGGGGGGTTAGGCATGATGCATAAATACGACTTACTCATTTACTGTATCCCAAATGGGGATAATGCATGAAAGCGCTATGTGGTCCTTACACTTAGAGGGCCTACTTTGTGACCAAGTCACGGTGCTAATGTTTGCCGAGCCCACTGCCTGCTCCAGGGCTATACACCTTATATGATAGATGACAGGGAGATGTCTTATAAAGATGATGTATGTAAGTGAGCTTTAGCAAAAAAGCCAGCGCGTTACTATAACTCAAAGGGGTCGGCCGCACTCAATTTCAACCTGCCTGGGGGGAGAGGACCAAAAAGATTCTGGCCCGCTTGCATGAAATTCCACCGACCCAGACCTAATCCCCCCTCCCCCTAGTTGTTAAAAACTGACCACTCCCTAAGGGTAGGAAATGGACTGCAGTGTTGCCGAAATAACGCCGGCTTTTGCCGGCGTAGAATCTTAATGGCCGGCGTAGGGCCTTAGGACGCAGGCCACAATGAACAACACATCACAGTGTACAGCACACCAGTTATGTGTTAGATAGACTACACCTGTAGCCTGGTATGCGTCATAACCACTGCCCCACAAGGTCGAGACGAGGTGTTATACACCGAGTCGCTGACCAGTGGGCAGTGGGTATGAAGGCATACCAGGGTACAGGTGTCGTCTATCTGATTTAACCCTCGGTTATGTTAGTGTATACGATATACCCAAGGTGCGATTCCTTTGTGTTAGCCGTCCACCGTGGGTTAATACAATATACCCACAAGGGGGTATTCATAGATTTAATGTTTTGATAGTCACTGGGAGGGATAGGGGCATTCCACCGTACCTAATAGTGCCTCTACATGGGTCCTCAGATATTTGAGCATGTCACTGCATCACCTTTTAGGGGAGATAGCGTGTGACTGTCACTTACTATGTATAAAAGAAAAAATCTCAGTGAGTTGATTTCTACCCCTAATTTTTCTGTGTGCGTCGATGCTTAAAAGGGCCGTGTCGCTCATGTCGATTTTTACCCATATTATGATATAGAGGCACATAATACGTTAAGGATTACCGGTACCCAAAAGTAAGTGAGTCTCTGTAAAAGTTAGCACGACAGAGTGTACGTCTTATACATGCACAGGTTCTTACAACAGGTTGAACTCATCATAGAAACATAAACGGTAAACGTTGGGCGGCATGTAAAAGTAAAAACAATGTGACATTAGAAGGTTACAGGGACAAACAACACCAAGACAATAGTCACCAGGTACAAGTTTTAACAGAGTATTCTAACAGTACCATACCTTTACATTTACATAGTTGCTGAGCAGCATGTAAGGATGCTAACGTTGATATGTTACCATAATTACACTCGTTGGTATGTGTGTCGAGAAAATTGTACTTATAAAAACACATGCACCTGTAGCACTTGCGTGTTGTACCCTTTTTGTCCAATGTATTTGTTTTATTACATAGAATAATAGACCAATTTACCATTGCTGCTTAGGCCAAAAAAAAAAAATAGTCGTGTTCAGGTAACATGGACCCCAAAAAATAGGGTAGGTAGGTCGATCTTATTTTTAAACAAATTTTTTAAGAATTTTGAGACAAAATTCCTCCCATTTTTGTATAATTTTTCAGGAAAAAAATATTTCAGGAAAAAAATGTATTTTTTGGTAGAAAAAACACAAAACTGCCTTCCAAAAAAAAAAAAAATTGGGTAGGGCCAAAAAAATAGGGTCGCTAGGGATACCTGAACACAACTTCTTTTTTTTTTGGCCTTAGGTCAAACTGCCATGTATACGTTCAGTGAGGTATTGCTTGCATAATGCATTTTGGAAGATACTCCAACTTTGATCGACGTATAGTGGCTATCAGTTACGTCATAGCTGTATGTGGATATGGGATATCAGAGAGAAAAAATACCACATTGAAAATCGTATTATTGAAATAAGAACTGAGGCCAAGCAGGATAACATTGATGTTTTTGGCAGATATCAGAAGTGCAGGTATTTACTAGAGCTGCTCTGTGATTCTCGACGTCTGTAGAATCTCCTGATACCACACACACAGAATGGCTTCAGGTATATTTATCTAAAAGCCCCAGTGAAGCTGAGCTATTTTTGATGTTAAGGTTTGATGAAGGTATGGAAGTCGGGATGATTAGATTAGTATAAATGTATTGCCTGAAGTTAATTTTAGACATTGACTTATGAACTCATTATGAAATCTATAAATAAAAACAAAAACAAATTTTAATCCTAATAAGCACACAGTGCATTTAACAATTTATGCTAGACATATTCAGTCGATGGGAATTTATTTGGGCACAACATTTGATATATTTTGGGCCTTTTATTGTCTAAAATCTACCCAAAAACGGGGTGTGCGCTTATTAGGTGGTGATCGTTTATTACGTTGAATACGGTATATCATGTCTGTTTCAGTGGTACACATATACCAGTTGGAGAGTCCTGAAATGCCTATAAGGCCAGCGACTATTCATTCAAATTTTATGGAGGCGGGGAGGGGGGGGGGGGCAAGAACACTTTAATGGGTTTTGAATGTAGAGTCGATAAACCTATTGTGGCGAGTAGCAGGTGTTCCCAGCTGGGGCAGGAGGGCCACATCTCACCTGTGCAGGCCGGCTCAGCCTTTGGGGAGTGTTCATTTATTTGTTACGGGGGAGGGGGGCAAAAATCTTCGACCCCTCCTGAGGGGGGGGGGGGCGTAAAGAAATCTGACCCCTTCTTGAGGGGGGGAGGCGTAAAAAATGATGCCCCCTTTTAGCAAAAAAGCAAGCACCTTACTATAGTCGAAAGGGGGGGGCACAAAATATTCCACACGCACTCAAGGGGGGGAGGCACGTAAAAAGATTTCGCACCTCCGTGCGAAATCTCACCACTTCCTCCGTGTAATTAATAAATGAACACTCCCTTACATTGTTGGTCCACTTTATCCTCACTTTCCTCAGGCTAAAGTTCTCGTATTTAGAAGCTATGACTAAACTCATCAAGTCACTGCCCATTGTAAATTTAAGACCCATCACATAATAAAGTCTTTGGTTGTTAAATGCAATGTAGGGTACTGTAACCACTAGAACTATGACTACCATAAAACCTTGCGTATAGGCGGCGGCGAGTACCCCAGTCACATTGCTGGTGCGGCTTATAGGAACAGCCTATATTCAGGGTGCGGCCTATATGCGAGTTTTTGCTACTATGGTACAGTACTAAAGTCACCATAACCAGATTGCCAATGCGGCTTATAGGATCGGCCCAAAGTCGGGGTGCGGCTTATACGCGAGTTTTTGCTACTATGGTACAGTACTAAAGTCACCTTAACCAGATTGCCAATGCGGCTTATACCGAGGTTGCAGGTTCTTTTAATTACTGTCTTTAGTAGGGGGCACAATTGCTTGATCTGGTGACTGGCGAGATAAGCACTGACGCAGCAATCACAATGGGTACAAGCTGTTACATAATGCCCCCTAAGAATTCCGCAGTGGAGACCAGGGAATTATCTCATTGGTTGATTATTCAACCAGCTACACGCCCATAGGATCGGCCCAAAGTTGGGGTACGGCTAATACGCGAGTTAGGCTTATACGTGAGTTTTTACAGTATGAGATTACATCATGCATTTCCCGTTGAGTTCCACGTGTGTTTGTTGTTGTTATTACTCCACCCTTGCCATGCAGCCTAGGTATGTAGAGTATTATAAGTAGCAGGTTCAGACGGTTGTGTAATACCATGAGGTAGTCAAAGATATTTAAGTTTGTGCATATACTCTCTGTGTCGCTAGTGCAAACATTGACGTTGGAGCACCGCCCGTTCATTTCTACGCTTCACCTGGTTTCCTGTAGAAGCGAGTCGTTCTCTTGGCAGAGAAAGCATGAAATCCCAGTCATCTTTTTGGTTCATATCCTACATATTAATCACGGTCCGTCTGTCTTCTAAACCTTATGAAGGTATTTCTGTAGCCAGAAACAACTCATAAGAAATGCTAGACTGAATCAGCGTTGCATACACTTTGACATTTAGCTGCTATCCAGAGAAGCCACATCTAGTTTTAGCAGCTACCCAGAGAAGCCATATACAATATACTGAAATACAAATACTCTGGTCCCCACCCTTAAAAAAGGGTGGACACCATCGTGCCTTATAGGCCAACAGACAGTCTCGACCTGAAGCATGTCGTTTTCTACTATCTAATTAAAGCACTATGCGGTCCTTTAAGGGTTTAGAGGCTGACAGGACATGAGATTAACTTATACCAGGTGTCAGGTAGAGCAAGTGGAGCTCAACATATTAGCATAACATGAAGCCATTACCGTAAAAACCTCGCGTATAAGCCGCGGCTTGTATGCGAATCAGATCGCCAGTGCGGCTTATAGGATCGGCACAGAGTCAGAGTGCGGCTTATACGCGAGTTTTTGCTCCTATACTATACCCTGTATAGTACAGTATAAAAGTCACCATAATCAGATAGCTGGTGCGGCTTATAGGATCGGCCCAAAGTCGGGGTGCGGCTTATACGCGAGTTAGGCTTATACGCGAGGTTTTACGGTAACCGTTTATGGACGGCAAATACATACATTGAATTAAGCTACTACCGTAAAACCGTGTATAAGCCCCGGCTAGTACGTTAATCAGATCGGCAATGCAGCTTATAGGATCGGCCCAGGGTTGGGGGTGCGGCCTATACGCGAGTTTTTGCCACTATGGCACAGTACTAAAATCGGCAAATTCAGATTGTCAGTACAGCTTATAACTCGGGGTGCGGCTTGTATGCGAGTTAGGCTTGTACGCGAGGTTTTACGGTAATATATCAGTAAGCACTAATAAACTAAACAACCATTTAGAAACCAATTGACAGAAGTCACGTAGAGAGGTCATGTAATAGTGTCTGGTGAGAAGCTCACATGAAGCAACCCCTTATCTTGGAGCAGCAGGGGCTCCATACCCTGACCCCAGGACTGGAGATAAGGAGACGGCCATCGTGAAGCTATATTTAGGGGAGTCATGCCCTGCCCTTAACCTTAGAGAATGGTGAGAAGCAATTTCACAGTGAGAGGAGATACCCCCCTCTATCATGTCAGAAGTAGTTAGAGCTTAACCCTGTAAGGGTAGGATTTTGCTGTAATATACACCCTCAGGTCAGAAAGTCGCCGAAATTAAGGGCCCAAGGTTACAAAGTCGCTTTTTTAGACCGTATTCACTATGGCCAAATTTGTCCAAAAGTCGCAAGGTCGCTTATATTATTGTACCAGGTCGCCACTGGAAAACAAGCCAGGTATGCCCCTCTGGCAGCATGATGCATAGATGCAGTACTGGCGTGTAACTCGCCGCTGCTGCACTCATGCATCAAGCTGGACCTGCGGGGTTGATAATCTCCCAAAGTTTTTGTCACGTTTTTTCATTGGTCGTCATGATGCAACAATGCAGTCCCGGCGAGTAACTCTCCAGTGCTGCATTGGTGCATCATGCCGCCCCTTCGGGAGTGTCTCAACCCCATAGGATAAGTATGATGCTTGATTCCTTGAATGCAGCACTGGCGAGTTACTAACCAGGACTGTATTCAAGCATCATGACGACCAACGCATGATGCATTACCGTATTCGACGTTATAAGGCCAGACCAAAAAAAAAAGTTGGTCAATGGATTTCGCGCACCTCATTTTCGGAAATGGATTTTTTTTTTTTTTTTTTTT
>OX381713.1:59421460-59663460 GCA_947462335.1 Harmothoe impar | reverse complement strand
CTTGGATGAAGCACTAGCAGACTCGTCAGAGTTTGATTCTTGCATCATGACGACCAGAGGGCAGAGTCAATTAAAGCACTATGCGTCCTTTAAGGCTTTAAAGCGATCTAAGCAAGGGTGGAATGGACTGTATAAGTCCAAGGACCGCTCCTTAGGATGTATCAGATGTCCGTCCTGTCTGGAGGTATCAGGTGTCCATCCTCCCGGGGAGGCAGGAGGGGGTCACGCCTCTCCTGGTGCAGACTCGCCACCCACAACACTGACCTAACTGACCTGATGTTAAATCAGAAGAAAAAACTTTACTGTGCCTTTGTAGATTACAAAAAGGCGTTTGACACGATAGATCGCTCGTCACTGTGGGTGAAGCTATTAAAACTAAATATAAATGGCAAAATACTAGATGTGATAAAAAATATGTACAGTGCTGCCAAATCTTGTGTTAGAGTAAACGGTGCACTATCTGACTACTTTAGCTGTAACACAGGGGTAAGGCAAGGAGAAAACCTGTCCCCAGTCTTATTTGCTCTATACCTCAATGATTTAGAGGCCCATTTTAAAAATAAATGCCAAGGTGTAACACTAGGTGAAGCGGATGAACCCGAAACATTGCTGAAGCTGTACACAATGTTATATGCGGATGACACAATCCTGTTAAGTGAGTCTCCCAATGATCTTCAATGCATGTTAGATATACTAGAAGAATACTGCCAAAGGTGGCACCTAACGGTTAACACAAGCAAAACCAAAGTGGTTGTTTTTTCCAAAGGTAAGATCTTAAACAAACCGAAGCTGCGCTTCGGGGAACATAATCTAGATGTTGAATATAACTACAATTACCTAGGTACTTTATTTAACTACAATGGGAGGTTTACGTTAGCAATCAATAAGCAAGTGAGCCAAGCAAAACGAGCACTTTTCAGCCTACTTACCAAGGCAAGGAAATTACAACTCCCTATAGATATTCAATGCCATCTATTTGACTCTTGTGTTCTGCCCATACTTCTTTATGGATGTGAAGTGTGGGGTTTTTCAAATATCAAGGATATAGAACAGGTGCACACCTATTTTGGCAAATATATACTTAGACTAAATGCTAGTACCGACGGTTGCATGGTACTTGGTGAGCTGGGTCGCCCTAAAATTGAAAACATTATAAAACAAAGAATGTTAAACTTCTGGACAAGATTAGTGTCTGGTGATAGAAACAAAATAATGTATAAAGTATACCAAATACTCCTGAGGGAGGAGCATAGAGACAGCCACAAGCCTAACTGGCTGACATTCATTAGAAATGCCCTTAACAGTAGTGGCTTTGGGTATGTTTTTGACGAAGACCCCAGATATATTAACCCCCTTCATAAGAAGGTCATCTTTAAAAACAGACTCCTGGACATAAATGAGCAACATTGGCATGGGAGGGTAGAAGAATCTGGGCACTGTTCTCTATATCGTCTATTCAAGAAAGATCTAAAATATGAAAATTACTTATCCACCCTACCAAGGAGGGAAGCCATAGACTTATGTAGATTTAGATGTGGCAACCATTACCTACCTATTGTCGCAGGTAGGTATAACAATATTGAAAGGCCAGAAAGGAAGTGCAGTTTATGTGACACCGAAGATTTAGGTGATGAGATGCACTACTTATTCTACTGTGAAGCCTTCAGACAAGAAAGAGAAGTATATATTGACAAACATTACATGGACTGTCCAGACCATCTCACAAAGGCAGAGATTTTTAATAGTGAGAGTAAAAAGGAATTATCAAACCTTGCAAAATTCTGTAGAATACTTATGAATAAATTCAAGATATATAATTATGCTGGTGCTAACAGAAGGAGAGTAAAAAGAGGGCGGAAAAGTAATGCCGCAGGTGCTGCCAGTACTCAGGCCACTGTCACTACCCCGAGTCAAAGATTGCAGCACAGGTCTCGAAAAAATAAAATTTCAAAAAAGTAAAATGAAAGGTCAGCAAAACGGTGCTATAGAAAAATCTGACAGGTGCTGAGACCTCTGCTGCTATCTTATTGGGTAGGGTTGACCACTGTTTTTGTACATAATGTCATGTTACTCTGATTATTAGGATAGACCACTGTTGTTGTTTTTTTCTGTACATAATGTCATGTTACTCTGACTCAGGTAAATTAGTTAGTAGCTACACTCTTAGGTCTACATAGTTTATATTAATTTGTACTAGTCTCCAGATATTATATAACCTGTTGTATCATCACACCTGAGTTGACGCTGGTAGCTAGTCCATATTTATTTTTGTACTACCAGTAGGTGCAATATATTTATCTACATACTATATTATCCTCTGTGAACATAACCTCCACATATCATACTGTACGCAAAACTTCTGCTATATGTACATCAGTGCTGCCACTGTATCTATCGGCTATACCTGATTCTTTTTCCTTTGTCCCTAAAGGGGCTGTGAATAAACATGAATTGAATTGAATTGAATTGAAATTGAATTGACCTAAAAACGGAGGTGCACACCACACAACGTGTCTGACCTGGAAAGGAAGGGGCATGTACACAATACCCTACAGTGGGTTATTAGGGCCGACATCGACCTAGCCTACTGCTCATGTATAAAATTGATTGACATGGAAGTAAAGAGGACTAAGAGGAAGTTTAATTCTGAGGAGGAGAGAATAGAAGCCAATAGGGAGAAAAGACGCAAATATGCTGCAAAGAACATAAATCTTGGCTCTGCTATGGACGAATGGGAGAGACAGAAGACCATTTGTGGGATCACAGGGAATGCTGACTTTGCACACCACTTGTTGGCACATCATCTTGGACGCTGTGTACCAGCATTACCAAACAGGTGAGTCTCTGAATAATATCTATATATGATCGAAATCACCACAACTGGTATATACTGTGGCCTGTATAAAATGTGTGTTCATGCATGGCAATACAACACCCTAGAGCAGCTGGGGAGGGGGAGGGATCGGGGTATGTAGTGTTTTGACTGGGCAAAGAGTGGGGGATACTGGATTGGTATAGGAGGGGAGCATATAGCCTATAGGCGTGGTGTTTACCAGGTAGTATAGGTCGGGGATCCTGGAACACTGCAGGGCTGGAGTACATGTAGTATAGGTGGGGGGGGGGGCGTGGTGGATCCCTCATTGATCCTGGCACACTGCAGGGCTGGGGTACATGTAGTATATGTGGGGGGGGGGCGTGGGGGATCCCTCATTGATCCTGGCACACTGCAGGGCTGGGGTACATGTAGTATATGTGGGGGGGGGGGCGTGGTGGATCCCTCATTGATCCTGGAACACTGCAGGGCTGGGGTACATGTAGTATAGGTGGGGGGGGGGGGGCGTGGTGGATCCCTCATTGATCCTGGCACACTGCAGGGCTGGGGTACATGTAGTATAGGTGGGGGGGGGGGCGTGGTGGATCCCTCATTGATCCTGGCACACTGCAGGGCTGGGGTACATGTAGTATAGGTGGGGGGGGGGGCGTGGGGGATCCCTCATTGATCCTGGCACACTGCAGGGCTGGGGTACATGTAGTATAGGTGGGGGGGGGCGTGGGGGATCCCTCATTGATCCTGGCAGACTGCAGGGCTGGGGTACATGTAGTATAGGTGGGGGGGGCGTGGGGGATCCCTCATTGATCCTGGCACACTGCAGGGCTGGGGTACATGTAGTATAGGTGGGGGGGGGGGGCGTGGGGGATCCCTCATTGATCCTGGCACACTGCAGGGCTGGGGTACATGTAGTATAGGTGGGGGGGGGGCGTGGGGGATCCCTCATTGATCCTGGCAGACTGCAGGGCTGGGGTACATGTAGTATAGGTGGGGGGGGGGCGTGGGGGATCCCTCATTGATCCTGGCACACTGCAGGGCTGGGGTACATGTAGTATAGGTGGGGGGGGCGTGGGGGATCCCTCATTGATCCTGGCAGACTGCAGGGCTGGGGTACATGTAGTATATGTGGGGGGGGGGCGTGGGGGATCCCTCATTGATCCTGGCAGACTGCAGGGCTGGGGTACATGTAGTATAGGTGGGGGGGGGGGGCGTGGGGGATCCCTCATTGATCCTGGCACACTGCAGGGCTGGGGTACATGTAGTATAGGTGGGGGGGGGGGCGTGGGGGATCCCTCATTGATCCTGGCACACTGCAGGGCTGGGGTACATGTAGTATAGGTGGGGGGGGGGGGGCGTGGGGGATCCCTCATTGATCCTGGCAGACTGCAGGGCTGGGGTACATGTAGTATATGTGGGGGGGGGGGGCGTGGTGGATCCCTCATTGATCCTGGAACACTGCAGGGCTGGAGTACATGTAGTATAGGTGGGGGGGGGCGTGGTGGATCCCTCATTGATCCTGGCACACTGCAGGGCTGGGGTACATGTAGTATAGGTGTGCCTCTACATGGGGTAAAAATCGACACGGGCGACACGGCGACACAGCCATTTTAAAAATCGACACGGGCGACATGGCCCTTTTAAAAATCGACGGACACAGACTTGTTTAAAAGTAACTAGTATATTCTATACAGATAAAAATCGACACGGCGACACAGCCGTTTTGCTAAAGATCGACACGGCGACACGGCCAAATAGTTGGGGACCCATGTAGAGGCACATAGGTGGGGGGGGGGGCGTGGTGGATCCCTCATTGATCCTGGAACACTGCAGGGCTGGGGTACATGTAGTATAGGTCAGGGGGGCGTGGTGGATCCCTTATTGATCCTGGATGGTGTTTCTCTACAAATATACGGACGTCCGTAAATACACTCTCCATATATTTATGGAGCTCCACAAATACAGGCCTATATGTCTTTTTGGTACTTAAGCATACAGATACGGACCTCCGTATATATTTGCGGACATCCGTATATATTTGCGGAGGTCCATAAATATATTTGCGGACGTCCGCAAATTTGCGGAAGTCCGTATATTTGTGGAGAAACACCATCCTGGAACACTGCAGGGCTGGGGTACATGTGGTATAGGTAGGCAGTTCGACGACCAGGCACTTTGCCCACTCCCTTTTGATTATGGTGACTTTAGTACTGTAGTATACTTTAAAAAAACTTGTATAAGCTATATAGGGATGTTTGGTATCAAATGAAAGCTGGTTCTGTTTTGCGTACAAACCACGGCTTGTACAAGAGGTTCTACGGTACATGGGTTTTATTTCGAAATATAGAATTTATACATTGGCCCCGTTGAGAACTGAGGGATGTGTCCTGGGCAGCATGGCCCATGGTGCATACATGGTGTGCGTTTTTTGGGGAAAAGAGGGTGTTAATTTAGATATTTTTCCATTATTCTTTCAGGGCTAATGCCCAATACAATAGGACTTTTTACGCTAATATTATGAATATTCAAATCACAGGCGTAGTACCAACTACCATAACTTTATGCTGTCACAGTGAATATGATTTCCACTACAAGACTATACAAGAATGGGAATACATCCTTGTCATATTGCTTATTTGATAGCATTCTTTTCTATATTTTCAGACCCAAAGAGGCTAATGTTAACATGGAGGAAGTCGTTCCAGAGACACCTGAAAAGACTACCCACTCTTGCCCAAGTGACCACTCAAAGTCTAAGAATTTGTCTCTATTGTTTTCCAACTTTGGAGCCAGTGCACATCATGTCCAAGTACAGGTACCATTTGGAATGATCTCATCTGCTTCAGGGGATATGATGCATGCTACACCAATACAGCATACACCCAACGAGACATTACAGTCTGATTATTCCCCAATATTGTCTTCCAACTTTGGGGCCAGTGCTCATCATGTCCAAATACAGCTGCCATCCGGGCAGCTCTCCTCTGCCCCAGCGAATATGATGCATGCTTCACCAATACAGAATAGACCTACAGAAACATTACAGTCTGATTACTCTCCAATATTGTCTTCTAACTTTGGGTCCAGTGCTCATAATGCTTCACCAATACAGAATCGATGCAAGGAGACACCACTGGGTGCATCAACTCCCAAAGCAAAAAGCGGTCTTCTTTTTGAAGACAGTGAGGACCCTTATCCGAAAGATGACAGTGATGAAGAATTTCCATCAAAGGAAAACCTTGATGACACAACAAACATTGACTTCAGTGATAGTGAGGGTGAGGACGACAGTGACCCTGATTGGGTCAATGAGCATGTTCCGTCATCTAGACTTAAAACAAAATTTACCACAGAGCAAATATTGGAAGACCGTAAATGTATTGCCTTTAACAGCACATTAGAGGCTTTGCTAGTTGCTGCTGTCGGGAAGAACTGCCACAAATGTGATGAAATTTTGGACTTCAGACATATTAAAATTGGGACATGCTTAGTAATAAAATGGCGGTGTCCAAATCATGGTGTAGAGCATGGCCATGCAATGGGAACATGGGCATCCCAGCCAATGTTGTTTGGAATGTATGCTGGGAATTTGTTAATGTCAGCAGCCTTGGCCCTCTCTGGGAATAATTATGCAAAGGTGGCACTTATGGCAAAATTTCTGCTTCTCAATTTCATGTCAGAATCGAGTTACCACAGAGTCCAAGAGAAATATATATGTCCTGCAGTGGATGAAGCATGGCTTGATATGCAGGAATCACTACTGAGAGAAGCCAAGCAGCCACTCATTTTGGCAGGGGATGCGAGACTGGACAGTCCTGGATTCTGTGCCAGATCTTGCACATACAGCTTGTTGGATACTGCCACAAACAACATCATGTGCATCTCGCATGTAGACAAACGTGAGACAAACATGAACAGTGTTATAATGGAAAAAAAAGGATTCCTTCAAGCCATGGCTACAGTCATGAGGGAAGCACAAGTGGCAGAAGTAGTTACAGATGGTCATGTACAGATAAAGGCACTGATGGCTAAAGATGGCCGTTTCGGAAATGTAAAGCATCAAATGGATGTTTGGCATGTAGACAGGGGACTCGGTGGAAATCTCAAAAAGGTGGGACAAAAGAAGGGGTGTGAAGGTATTCTCAAATGGAGCCGAGAGATTCGTAATCACCTTTGGTGGTCTGCAGAAGAGTGTAAAGGAGATGCAGATGTACTAAAGGTATGCTTTATAATTGGTGTCTTGTATCCATCTGCTTTACAATTTGGTTTTATCACGGCTAACTGTGCTCTATTGTCACGGCAAGCTGTGCTCTATTATCACGGCAAACTGTGCTCTATTGTCACGGCAAACTGTGCTCTATTGTCACGGAAACCTGTGCTCTATTGTAACGGCTAACTGTGCTCTATTGTCACGGAAACCTGTGCTCTATTGTCACGGCAAACTGTGCTCTATTGTCACGGCAACCTGTGTTCTATTGTCACGGCAAACTGTGCTCTATTGTCACGGCAAACTGTGCTCTATTGTCACGGCAAACTGTGCTCTATTGTCACGGAAACCTGTGCTCTATTGTCACGGCAAACTGTGCTCTATTGTCACGGCTAACTGTGCTCTATTGTCACGGAAACCTGTGCTCTATTGTCACGGCAAACTATGCTCTATTGTCATGGCAAACTATGCTCTATTCTCAAGGCAAACTGTGCTCTATTCTCACAGTGGGAAACCATGGGAGGGGCGCCCTCTGACAGGGCACATTAAAACTGTTTAGTGGCGCAAGGTTGCTTAGTGACGTGGCATTGCTTATGATTTATAATAAGATATTGAACAGGGGACATTAAATCAGTATTACCTATGGAATTCAATTGTGTTTTATAACTATTTTTCTTTAAATACACTATTTTAGTCCCGATTTTAGTATAGAAAAGAATGGCGGATTTTTGTCAGATTTTCTCTCTGTTGTTGCTAGATCCAATGTCCGAGGGTATTTGTATTAGGCCCTATATATGCTTCTTTTCTTCAAAATACGATGGATTTTTGAGAATCATTCTCATCGGGAGAAGGATTGTCACAAATGAAAAACTTATGATATTGATTGAAATTGAATTGGGAAGTTAAATCGAGTTAACCTTGAGAAAAAAACATATCTTTATATAGCCTCTTTTGCTTTACCTGTTCCCGGCAAGCACTCAAGCCTATTTGAATGGGGTCTTTCGCTGGTGCCAACTATTGCCGTTTTATATATAGGGGAATGATTGAAATGTAGTATACATATTGAAAATGTGCACATTATAACTTTCCATTGAATATTTGATCAAAAACAAGCAATCAATTCCCTTTTTCTTCTTTGACCAGGGCCTCTGGCATTCATGCTACCTCCATGTGTCAAATGTGCATGAGTGGTTGGACACAACTCAACGAACACCTGGACACTGTCAACATGCCTTCCCTCTCCCAGAGAATTCGGATAGACCAGAATGGATTGAACCAAACTCAGTCGCACAGGCAGCACTTCACGATGTGATGTTTGACCAGAACTTCTTGAAAAAACTGCCATACATTGCCAACTACCGGTGCGTATAAGCTGCTGTCATATATGGTTTATCCCCTACCCTTCTCCTTTCTCCCCTAATGAATCACAGACACATCACGCCAATCATACACATATCAAATTCCTTTAATGCAGCTGCTGAGGTGCTGACCATAATTCTCTACAATACAAGGTACAGTCAGGCATCGATTTCCCGGTCTCCGATTTGTCGGGTGACTCACATATCAGGCACTGAAAGGGTTACGACCATTTTAATTGCTCTTTATCTGTATACTATAAGTCGGTTTTTCATGCTTCCGGTCCCGGGTGGTGGTTTTGGGTAGCCAGTGTTTATTTTACACTAAAATTTGCCTTGATAAGTCGGTCGGTCACTTGCTCCCCCCCCCTCCCCCGCACACACCTCCTCTCCAGAACAAGGGGGGAACAGTGGATTAGCAATAGGGTGTAAAATCCTGGATGCCTATTAGTGTACTGGGAGGGGGCGGCGCTTGGCTGGGTTTCACTTGTGTTAGCCTTCTGCTTTTCTTAGATAAATGGAGTTTTGGTTGTGATTTGAACATTGAAGCATAATTTGATACGACATGCATTACTATTAGACAATGACAATGATATGTGTGTGTTTGCTGTGGGGAGGGGCTACATGTATACGGGGTGGTGTGGTAGACTGGCCCACGTTTGTGAAAGCTGTCCCCGTAGTGTTATGTCTGCTCCTACCACCCCCCCTCACCCCCGGTTGGTCAGTATGTGTGTGTGGGGTAGTGTCGTAGGGGTATTGTTATAAACTTTATAATAACGGTATTTTCCTCCTCTGTTCAATGCAAAAATAAGTCTATTCCGTACTTTTACTATATCAATATCCGTATTACTTGCCATGAAAAGAAATTATTATGTGAAAGCCTTTGCTGTATGGAATGACATTGACCCATTGGGGACATATGCAGCTGTATGTCACCATTAAATTAGCCTACAGGTTGCAGGCTGAGACTGTCTCGATCTATCAGATCCAGACTCCCGGTCGATTCACTATCCGGTCGATTTTTATCATTGACGGACCCACCCCGGATATGGAGACATGACTGTATATATAGTTAGGAAATTGGAGATTACCAAAGCTTTACCCTTGTATTCCAGCCACACGGGAGCACTTGAACTGTTTCATGCACTCATCCTGATGTACTGTCCAAAGCGGATTTCATTCACGTAAGATAGTTATTGCATTATCATACCCTGGTTACTTTGTATCAAGAAGATTGTACTCAGACAGTAATCAACTCAGAGAAATATCTAAACTTTGATTACTGCAAATGCAAAAATGTTTTTGCATACTCCTCAAAGATGGGTTAGGAGTTGCATCTCAGAGTTATCATTTTCACTATAGATACTACCGTAAATTCCCGCATATAACCCGCACGCGTATAACCCGCACCCCGGCTTTGGGAGAATCTTACCTGGGGTCTGAAAATTACGATTTTAGAACTGTTCTATACTTTCAAAAACCCTTGTAATGCCCGCCCCTAGACTTTGAGAAGTTTGGTTCGCGAATAAGTCATACGCGGGAATTTACGGTACTTATAACACATTCAATAATCATCATTATATATTTTACAAATGTTTCTAACATAAAAACCCACAGAAAGGGGCCACTTCTTGATGTAGGGAGAACTTTGTTACAGACCTCCCATCCATGCTATGAAAATCGAATTGGCTGGCCTGGATCACAACCATCACCTCGACAGGGAGATTGTGCAGCACAGAGAGACAGGTGAAGATAGGTAAGGTTCATATCATATTTTTTGAAAGATATTGAAATGCCCTTTCCATTTCCTTTTGAGAAAACATTCTAAGTTGGGTTTCCATGACAACCAGAAGTGTTTTTTTTTCACTGATATTAGACAACAATAGCCAATCCTCCGCAGAGGTCTCGTTCTGCTGTTTTAGTTGAAAATAGGATATTTATAGGACTGTCATCAATACCCCCCAAATCGATACACCGACATTTACAGAATTCCGATTATCGCATTGATAAAAGCATTATATCGATACACCCAATTACCCACAGATTGTCAAGGAATTTACCTTTCCAAAACTGTAAAAATTGTGTAAAAATTCCAATTAGAACTAACTTATTTATTAAGTTGAAAATGTTGCACGTAAAAGCCCTAATATTTTGGGAAATTAACTTCCAAATGTGCATCAAAATTGAACAGAAGTTCTTCATAGAGCCCATATATTTCCATTCTTGACATAGTATGGGCTACCTCTTGTAATAAACAACTGAAAATATTTATTTTCAAGCATATTTTAACTATTTATCTCAGATCAAAATAAATCGATATAATCGAAAAATCGAGACCAAAATAGTGATAATCGGAATCGAGATGAATTGGATACCAATGACAGTCCTAGATATTTAGGCATAAGAAACCCCTAATTTGGTGTACCACATGAGGGCATACCTACTGAGAATAGAACAAAACGTCTACCATTACTGTTATCTCCAAGAAAAATTACTAAAAATATTTTTTATCAATATTTTTATCATTTTTATCAATATTTCTGTGAATTTCTGTATTACCATTACCTCCAGACCGCACTTTGGGAGTGCTTTTAATGCTATTTTAAAATACATTTCTGCTATAACTATTTATCCTATGATAACCACTAAAGTTACCATAGCGTATTTGGTACCATTTTGAAGCTAGTCTCTGTACCGTCCGTATGCTCTAAGAATCATCCTGATCCGATGAACAGGGAGGTAATGACGATCTATGTAAGATATATAATGCTAAAAGCGCACATTTTTGGAGTTCTGGGTACGAAAGGGATATATGACCAAAGCAAGGTTGGTTACAACAAGCAAATTTGCATTGCCAAATGTGCTCCTTATAATGAGATTTTACTGTAATATATCTTTCCCTATCATATTTTTCCATGAAGTAAAACAATATCACTTTATCCGCAGGCACGGTTCTCGCTTTGGAAAAGGCAGTCAGAGGTTCACAGCTGTGCCAATCAAGGAGGCGAAGAAGTACTTGTATATCCCACAAATCATATTGGATATAGTGAACCGGCGTAAATGGGCTCAAGGGTTAGAACGTATAGATGCGCCAGCAAAGCGCAAGGCTTCAGACCCACGTAACATCAGACCAAGATGTAATGCAGTTGAAAAACCTCCCATGGAGGTCCTTATCAGAAACAGGAAGGAAAAGTCTCGATTTGGTAAAAAAATATGAGCGTCTTTGGTTTGTGTTGATTCACATATACAAGCTCAGAATTGGTTAGATATGTTACATCTCTTTGTTGCTCCAAATTATGTATGGTTTAAAATATGTGATTCTAAAATTTCCAGAACGTGAATCACACATTCATTCTCTAGAGCCCACAGGGACAGACCGGTGATTGTGGTCCATTGAATAAACAGCATTTATCTTGTAGACAGTAATAACTGGTTTGTCATCTGTCACTCTTACAGTATATAAAATAAGTACTTATCGTAAATCCTTGTGTATGAGCCTAACTCGCGTATAAGCCGCACCCCGACAATGGGCCGATTGTTTAAGCCGCACTGCCAATCTGAATATTGTAACTTTTAGCACTGTACCACAGTACCCTGGGCCGATCCTAAAAGCTGCAACAGCGATCTGAGCCTCATACTAGGGTGGACACATGAATCGGACCAAATAGGACACTGTATTTGTGTTATACCTCAAAATAACGATTGTAGTATGAGGAATCCAGATCTGTTTTTATTTTAATTCTATCATAAGCGGTTCAGATTTTATTGCAGTTTGAAGATTTGGAAAATCACCAGAGTACCTGTCGGGATTATCAGTATTGAATGCATCCCGAGAATTATCAATAGGCCGAGGGTTAAATACAGGTAGCCTTTCACAGAATCAAATGATATCATTATTCTGTGTATCAAATTAAAGCTAATGCTGTCAGGTATCTAAATGTATATTGATCTTTAATTCATTGTTAATCGTTAAAAATCGTGCATGTAAAATAGATAAAACTAAACTTTTCTAGGGTAAATAGGGCCTTCTGAATCCATTGGAAGGGTGCCATTTAGGGCCAAACCATTCCTTATGAAGAATATCTTTTTTCAAGCAAATATAGAAAGTTTAGCTTAATTTTCGAAAAACTTGAAAACATCACAGAATTTTTTTAAACATACCAGCATGAAGCTCCAACTGTGTACAATATACCCCTATAACAGGACTTTCAAGATAGAGAGAAAATTATAGGTTCTCTTGACTCAAAATATGAGGAGTATTTTCAGACCTGGCTGACCAGATGGTAGAAAAACGCTGCGGAACTCTATATTCAACTCGTAATATAACACTGTTCCAGGTGTTATACAATATCCTAAGTAACATATACGGATAGATTAGAACAAGAGCTTTCCAGCAAGTATTTACATTAGTCTACACGACCTTTTGGACTAGAGAAATGATTTTTTAAAAAAAGGTCATAGGTACGGCCAGCGTGAGCGCCCGCGTAGATTGCCCACCCTACTCATACTATCCATGCACTCTATTCTAATATATTTAGCATGTATATCATCCTTGGTGGATGTAAGTAAATGAGAAATAGACGATGTATGGATCCACTTTTGTCTTAGATCCCGACAACAGGTAGCCTATTTATTAATATACATAAACATGTTAATGAAAAAAACACTTTGCAGTATGCTTCTCGGACACCTGAGTTCTGGGTTCAATCATTGACTAGATGTTCAACGACCATTAACAGGGATGTATCCTGTGTAAAGGCCATCAGGGGATGGGTACTTGTCTCTAATTTTCCACACGACACAGCTAGGGATAACACGGCGATTATTTGCACCCTGGTACCCGTGTTTCCACAACACAAAAAATCTGTATGCCATGTGCCGCAGTGAATTAACTGCATGGATACTGTCATTGTGGGCATATAAGGCATTGTTATTACCAATCCCCAGCTGAAGCACTCGACGATCAAGAACAACCGCATTCATATCCGCAGCTGCAGTGATAGTGAGGCATGTTCCATCTGTTAAACGGCAGCAATACTGCTCTCGGTGTGTTGGCATCTCCCTGCAGTGTCCCCTACAATTGCACCAGGATGCTTTCTCCTGCCCATTTCCTGGTGGTGGTGGATCTGGTTTACCTTTTGTCGGAATGAACCTCTCCATCTCAGGTGCAAACTTGATGATGGTCTGAAGAGTCCTCTTCAATTGGGCTGCTGACAATCTATCAATCTGAAAGAAAGAAATTGTGATTGTAAGGAATATGGGCATGATCAACATGAAAAATTATCATTTGAATAATAGATTTTATTCTCAAAGATAGTAAATATAGTTATATTTTCCTGCATTTTCCGCTCACAAGAGTTATGGGAGACAAAAAATCTTTTATCTCTTGTTTTAATTTGAAATTTTTTCATAAGGGCAGATGACCGTATATGGGTATGTCTATTGTACATAAGGACATACTGTAAAAGTACCTTAGATGCAGGTTTTTCCATTGTAAGACAGGGTGATTGCACATCGACTTGAGGAGTTGCCACCTGTAAATGTGACATCAGGTCCATATCAACAGGTCCATATGTAACAGCGCACCATATGATCCTATTACAGGTCACTCAAACTTTGTGGTTACCGTAAAGCCTTGACCACCCACCCCCGTATTCCAAGTGGATCTTTAAAAATTATAGGGGCGACTCTTATAACTTTAAGAGATAGAGAGATCTGTGAAAATCTGGAATCCCATGCCCGTAAGCACTGTGAAAATATTATGTGAACATAGGGAAAATTGAAACTTTCAGAAAACCCAGTTTATGAGCAGTACTTACTATTGGAGATGATTGAAACTGTAGTTCAGCTGCAGCCTGCATGCTTGTATTCAGTGGGTCCGAAATATGCATAGTAACGCCTTCTTCGAATGATAGAATCATCCACTGAAAATAGGTGAAATATTTTAGTAAATCCTGAGCTTGATAGCTGCTACCAAAATTTGCTTGGCAAAACCCAGAACAACTATCTCATTGAGAGTACCGTGACATGTATCAAAATTATGGATTTAATTCCTTTTATACTTTGGTTCACTGGTACGATTCAAAGGTGGGTGGATAGCAGTATGACTATACTGGATAAATATTCATGTTAACCTGGATAAATATTCACTCTGTACATATTTGAGCAAATGTACAGGGCGAAATAAAGTATGTTTACAGTATTTCTAACAAAAATTACTGGTGGATCATTGTCTGAATTGTTTTGCACTGGTCCCGCCTCCACTAGTTCCTCATCATCCAGATCACCCCCTTGCCCAGGCCTGTTAACGCAGGCAAACTTGGGCGTTCCGCAGGTACACTCACTTGTACACAACACTTTTGCTGTGTAACAGGGGCAACCATTTCGCTTTGGTTCCTCCCTGTTATAGATGCCACGGGTACATGTGCAGCTGAATAATTTGCGTGCCGCCATTCTAAAAAGAGAGGTCAATTTGATATAATTAGGACACATAATTATGTATCTAAAATTAAAGTTGAGTGTTGATATTGGCCACATAAGCTATAGTTACGAAAAAGGAATTTATAGAATTATTATTTCCCCCCCCTCCTTTTTGATTGTAGGATGCAAAGGGGGGCCGGCCCCATAAATTGGTGTCTAGTGTGGCACCCGGGCAGTAAACTACATGTAGGACCCAAACAATTGTAATAAACGATACTTTGTTTCTCTATGATATTGGTAGAGTATCAATTAAAGAACAAAGTCGACACAGTTCGGATCAAGTGTTACAGGTTGCAAATCGGGTTTATTCAGAAAACCTAGACAAGCAGTATCTATGTGTGCGAACTCCCTATAGAGTTCGGAACGGGTCAGTAGGCTAATCAGCCGTAATGATCACGGGGTCTCTTCACCAGCGTGGCTCAGAGTAACCGACGAGTACCGTCAGATGCTGGGTATATATAGGCAGCCAGCCTGCGCGCGCACACGCAGACCGGAAGCCTATAGCGACCTCTGTCCATACCCCAAGCCCGGGGTAGGTGTCGCCACCTACCGTCGGACTGAAGGGTTCGGACTGAGCTCGCAACACAGCATCCCACAGCAATCGTCATATAACAAACCCGTATAACCCTAGCCCCTACACTACCCCCTACCAGATAATAACCGGGAGGTAAAAATTAATTAAGGTTAAAGTCCGAAAACACTTCGGACTGGCATTATCTTATAAATACCACCTTAGGGGTTTATTAAAGTTATACCTTACAGACAATATGACGTATACTGTTGAACACAAAAAGGTATTAATTACACACATTTCTATATATATAGACCGTAATGACAATTACGCCCCATTCCCTCCCTAGGATAGATGGAGTTAACCTATACATATAGTATACAAACACTTGAAAAAGTACAATATCACAGTAAAAAAATTTCGTCCCTCCAGGACCCCGAGCTAATTACACTCGTAATGAATAATACTTATAAGTGATAAACAATATCACTTCTTTTAAGGTTTTAAAGACATATTAAAGTATTATTACAAAAAGACATCATACGTGGTTTTGTAGCGAAGATCCGGATCCTCTGTTGATGGTGTTGCATTCCGCCCGGCTTTCAGAACCTACTTCGTTCAGCTCTTACTCACCGGAACGAGAAAGTTCATAGCTCATGCTCGGGAGCTTTAGGTGATAAATAGAATAATAAAAAAAATAGTCCTGCCTCCAGGCGATCTTCGGACTTATAACTAGGAGCACTCGGTCCTGATATCCAGAGTTTATAAAAAAAAAACATCGCGTATCGGATCCATGTTGGTATAGTGCTCCAGTCCCGAGTTCAGCTTCCCCTCCGGATCTCCTTGTCCTCCTCTGTCAGTACCACCTGCCAGACTGGATCCTTGCGTAGCCAGCCTGCCGCGTTCCTCTGTCCGGACACTCCTAAACCCTCTCTAAGGGTGTTTTGCTTGTAGGGGTGGTATACTTAGAATACCCCCCCCTCTCCTAATCGGATCCTAGAATAGGATAATCCTATCCGGAGTCCGACTCGTCTTTGGAACCGGGTTTAGCCGGCTCCTCCTCCTCCTCAGAGTCCGACGCAGCTTCCGCCAGAGTCAGCTCCTGGAGCCAGAGCTCGATTTGAGCCCGAGTTCCATCCCACTCGTGCATTTCATGCGCGAAGCAGTCTCGGAACCGACGACGTTCGTGGTCCAGTTTTTCCTCGGCGTTCTTAACTGCCAACTTTTGCTTCTTCCTTTCGGTTTTAGCAGCACTTCGTTCAGTCCGAGCGTTTTCACGCTCTTCCTGTACGGACTCCGCAGCCGCTGCCTTCTGGGTAGCGACCTCCCTCTGATGGAGATGATGTACCGTGTTAAGGGACAACATCGCCACCTCCTGACTCAGGCCAGCAAGCAACCGATGAAAGTTGTCTTGCCATTGACCGAAGGCCTCCTGTCCGGCTTCATAGGAAGTGAAATCGGCGGGAGGGAACGAAGGAGGGCTCCTCAGTCGCAAGACCAGACGCCCCTCATCCGGAGTCTCGGGTGGGAGATCCGGGGTCTGAGTTGGCTTCGGCGTTTTCTTTGCTGGAGCCTTCGTCCTACCGGTCTGGGTTAGAGTCTGCGACTCCTCACCCGGAACCATATCATTTTCGGGGAACTCCTCCGAGAAGGACCCCATCGTGCTGGAGTTCGGATCCTCCGGAACAGACCGAGGTGGCCTGCCCTGGGGACCCGACTTCCAGTCCGTCGTCTGAGAAGTGAATGCCGGCCCTTTATAGCCCGGATCCGCCTTCTCCATAACGGATTTCCTTTCATCCGTTTTGGCCTTTTTAGGGTCGGCCTGCTCCGAAGACCCACTAGGTCTCTTCTGAGCGCGCCGCACCTTTCTCGTACTGGTACGTTTCTGGTACTCCTCGAATTCATCGAAGAGCTCACCTTCCGGAACCCGGATGTAGTTGCCGACCGGGTTTACCTTGTAAAAGACCCGGACCTTTCCTCTCTCGTTGGTGCCAAAATCCACCTCGAGGTTCTCATTTCTGCCTACTACCCCGAAATGGGAGTAGACTTCCGTATGGGCGGTCTGGATGCGTTCCGCCGCGATCTCCAGAGCCAAGCCGTGCTGCTTAGCAAGATGCCTGATGATATCGGCTCTAGTGTAGAACCAGCCACCATTCGGACAACCCTTGCTCCCCTTTGAACCCACACTCAAGCAGTCATACCGCATGTAATGACGCAAATGATAGCGGGTGATATGCCTTGCGTACCGGACCTTGCTAGGCCAAGTTCGGGGCGTCTCCAGTGTCTCGTCGATGTTCAGACAAGGCTCAAAGGGGCACTTGCTAAATGGATGCCATCTAGCCATAGCCCATGCCAATTTAGCTTTCTGGAGAGGCGAATGGTATTTAGTACTACCATTTCGGACCTTGTCCAGGAGCTCAAAGTGGTACAACTGTACCGACTTATCGAGGGGATCAGTCTTAATCCACTCCTCGTCATCGGAGAGACCGTCAGGACCCACCTCCTCCGGATGGTGTGAGGACCGCTTATCCTTGACGCAGTCGTTCACACACATGGGTTTAAAGTACTTAAACCCACTTGCAGCATTGGCTCGGAGTGCAGTCCGGACCAGAATCTGAAGTTCGTCGTCCGGGATTGTATTTTCATCCAATCCCTTCAGAACCGCTTCCACCTCCTCGTCGGATCGACCCGCCTTCAGAGAGGTTACCTTGATGGTCTCTCGTAGGTATTGGTGCCTACGATTGGCCTTTTCCATGCGACTAGTGTCTGCAGACCTAGCCGCGGCCGTGTTCTGTTGGATCATTTCCTCCTCCAGAGTAGCATCCAGAATGGACTCTTTGGTCTTCTGTTCCATACTCCGAGCCAGCTTCATTGCTGGCGTCAGATGTCTCTTCTTCTCCCGCCGGTTATGCACGGTGTGGTATTCCGCTGCAGTTTGCAGGTCGTACTCCAAGGCCGCGATAAGTTCGGGACGTCCCTCGGTCTCAGCAACTAAGCGAGCTGTAGCTGACTTTTTGCTGAGATCGTCCATGGCCGCAGTTAAGCGATCTGGGAACCAGGCCGGGAACTTGGCAGACAAACTGTCCAGCCCCCGGAAGGTTCGCATTTGGATCAGATCGAAGGATCTGACCTCTGTTGCGCTCATCTGATCGATGATAGCACCTCTGAGCAGGCATGGGACGTCGGCGTCCTCCTTATCCCATGCATCATGCTGGTGTGGAGCGAGGATTTGCACCCCCGATCCAGATGGACCACCACCTGCAGCCTGGTCCAGCTTTCCGGCTTCCTCCGAAATATCCATGGTATTGGATGGTTCCAGAGCAGGCTCGGTGGGCTGTCGAGGAGTATCCACTCGGACGGGTACCTCTTTTGGAGGAGGTAACTTCACCCGAACGGGTACCTCCTTTCGTGGCTCCAGGGGAGTCGGGAGGTTGAATGTGATGCTAGACAGCACATCCTGCACTACCTGGACCGTATGGGCTGCGGATGATGTATCCATAGTCTCCTCGGTCCGAGGTTCCTTGGGAGGAACTGCCGTTTTTGGACGGCCTCCCCCATGTCCCTTATTACCAGCCATCGCAGCGGCTGTAGCAGCTACTGCTGAGCTGTTGTCCAGCCCTCGCGAGAAGGACAACACGTCAATGGCTGGGGTCGGAGCAGCTGAGGTTACAACTGCCTTCCCACTACCTTTCACCTTGCCAGGGATCGGTAGGTTGGACTTACTGGGGCCCGGAGTCTTGACAGCTTTAGTGCTGCCGGACGTCGGCCCCTTCCCCGGCTGGTCCTTAGCACCAGGCTTCGGATCAGCTTTCTTCTGACCCTTCGGCACCTTCGTCGTAGGAGCCTTGGGGTCAACCGTCTTCGGATCCTTGGAGGCCGCTGCAGTGGCAGCCTTAGAACCCGGCTTCTTCGTACTCGCAGTACTTTCCTTCTTCGGATCGGGCTTTTTAGGCTCGTCCTTTCCCGGAGGCTTCTTCCCAACACCAGTGTGTTTGGTAGCCTTGGTACTAGCCTTAGTATCGGCCGACTTGGACCGATCTCGGGTAGCACCCTTCCCACCGCGCGTCCTCGGACGTGAAGTGTCGGAATCACTCCCACTCCCCATAGACAGTTTACGAGCAACCGTCTTCTGGAGGTTTGGTGATATACTGAGACTGCACATCCGGGAGGGACGTACAGTCGTCTCGGAAGGATCCGGCGCTACTTGAGTGTAGGCGAGTCCTTGCAGCACTCCGGAGTCCTCGCTGCCGTCGGGCGACGGGGACTTTCGGATCGGGGACACGGCCGGATCTACACGGAGTTCCACCAGCGTCTGGCTCAACTCATCACCACTTGGGCTCTGAGCATCCATAGCCTCCTCGGTGGCGGATGCCACCTCGGAGTGTCCGGTGAGTTCGGAGTGACGGAGCTGTTGCTCGGCCATCCTCACTACAACACAGTGTCTTTCGACGGGAGTTTGACGGGGAAACCACTAGTTCCCCGCCTCCCTCTTTGTCTCAGACGCACCAGGAAAGAGTACTCACTGCTTACACCTCTTTTACTGACTTTTCTCCTCTTCTAGACGTCCAAAACACCAACTTCCCCGCTGCCGACCAACACCGCTATTGACTGGGGCGAGCCCAAAATCAATATGGCGGTTCCCTCGCTTTTGTTTTTAAAACAAAGCGCATGCGCAGCGTCTCGCGTGATTGGACGCGATCCCGTTACCCGGTGTGACCCAATTACTGTTTAATCAGGTCACGACCTTTCCCGCCCGCAGCTCGGGCTCGAGGGATCACACTGCTACGTAGGCGGCTCACAAAAGTCAAAATATACTTCGAATAAAGAGCTCATCAGGAGTATTAGTGGATATTTATGGGAAATCGAAGATTACCCCACCGGATTATCCGTCCACCACCCTCGGGGAGCACTCTTACATTCTTTTCCTCTCGACTCTGAGCGCCCCTGTTGGTAACATACATATAACATATAGGACAACACAGGACACCACACTCGTTGTGTAAACAAGCTAGGTTACAGCCCCTCTAGCCACCAGCCTTGGGCTTCGCCGAACGGGTTTACCGTCCGCCTCTCGTAACCTGGCCGAAGGACACTCGTTCTTAACTAAAACTCCAGCCTTGATTTTAGTTTTCCGTGCCCTTCTTCCTTCGCCTGCCGAGACTTTCTTTTTCACGGTCTTCCGGAGCTTCTTTCGTACCACTCTTTTAGGGGGATCCGCTGACACCCCTTCCAAAGGTACAAATTTAGCCTCCGAAGTTCCCTTTTCCACCTCCGTTTCCGGGGTGAGCTCCCTTCCAGCCCAAGCACGCAACCGAGCCACATGGCTCGTCCGGATGCGTCCTGCTTCGGACTGAATCAACACAGTCGTTTGACTGATACATTTAACCACGGTGTGTGGTCCATCCCAGTTATTCGCCAGCTTGACGTTGCAGAGCGGTTCATGTAGGCGGATCACTCTATCCCCCACTACGAATCGTCGCAACTTCAATCCGGTGTCGTAACCCACCTTCTGCCAATTCGCAGCTTTGAGCAAATGAGCCCTAACTGTTTCGTAGGCAAATTTGAACCTCTCCCTTAGAGATTCTACGAACAGCACCGTACATGGTGCTTCCGGACTGATCCCTACCACCCCGAATACTAAATCCGCCGGCATGATCAAGTCCTCTCCGAACACCAAGAGGTTCGGAGTGCAATTTGTCGAAGTGTGGACCGTATTATTATACGCATGAACCACAAATTCGCACTGATCATCCCAATCATCCATATGGGAGTTCACTAATGGCTTCAAAACCTGGATCAAGGTCCGATTGAACCGCTCCACCTGCCCGTCGGACTGTGGTCGGTACGGATTGGTCCGAGTTTTGCAGATAGCCAACTGATGACACATAGCTGCCCATAGTTTGGACTCAAATTCTCTCCCTTGATCGCTATGTAACATCAAGGGAGCCCCCAGATGGAGGATCCACCCCTTTACCAATGCTTCCGCACAAGTAGCAGCAGTGTGATCCTCGAGTGGGTACACTCGGGTGTATTTCGTATAGTAGTCCGAGACCACCATCATACACGTATTACCTTTTGGAGTGGGTTTAACTCCACTGATAATGTCCACCGCTATTCGAGCAAATCTCACTCCGAATAGCTCTTGTTGCAGTGGCAATTTTCCTAGTCCAGGACCAGGTTTGCCTAAACAACAGGCCGGACAGGTCTCGATCCACCTTAAAAGGTCGCCTGACATGCCGGGCCAGTAGTATCTCCGACTCAGCCTTTCCAACGAGCGTTTCTTTCCGAAATGCCCACTAGTGGAATGGTCGTGGCAGTAGTACAGGATGTCTTTCCTCATAGCAGCAGGGATCACCATTTGTAACACCCTCCGCTTTCCGGGACAAGTCTTCCACCTGCACAACAACGAGTCCTGGACCTCCAGTTCGTGGAACTGAGCCAGGAAACGTCGCATTTCACGGTTTTCCAGTGATATTTCGGGTCTCACTGGACAGACCCCAGTAGGGACAAGCTCCCTCAGTCGGGCTATGGTAGGATCGGCCATCTGGTACGTCCTTATAGTGTCGGTGGACCAATCCAACAGGTTTTGCAACAACCCATCATAAGGCAAACGCACACTCGCTACCACAGCATTGTGAGCACCACAATCCCCACACTCCGGACGCACACAACGGCGTACCGGACGTCTACTCAGACAGTCAGCATTAATATGCTTCGTGCCCGCTCGGTGCTGGATATGAGAGTTTTCCAGTCCGAACTCGCTGAGGTGATTCAACCACCGACCAATCATTCCCTCTGCGTCCTTAAAATTAAGGAGCCACCTCAAGGCCGAATGATCGGTACGGAGTGTGAAATTCCCTCCATATAAGAAGTGCCGAAACTTCTTCGTGTACACCACTACTGCGAGCAGCTCTCGCTTGGTAGTACAATAATTTCTCTGTGCCTTGTTCATACTGTTACTAGCGAACGCCAGCGGGACCTCTACTCCGTCCTGGATTTGGGACAATGCGGCCCCGATGCTCTCATTGCTCGCATCAGTGTCAAGGATGAAATGCCCCTTCTCCGTAGGGTATCTCAGCACCGGGGTGGTTCGGAACAACGCCTTAATCTCTGTGAAGGCTTCATTCTGTTCCATCCCCCATGGGAAGGGTTCTTTTTTCCTCCCCGGAGTCCAATGGCTCAACCGTTGTAATGGCTGAGACACCCTAGAGAATCCGGGGATGAAGTACCTGTAATAGGAACAGAACCCTAAAAAGGATCTGATATCCTTTGGTCCCTTTGGAACTTCCCAAGTCTCCACAGTCTCCAATTTAGCCGGATCAGCCTGCACACCCTCGGTGGAGATGATCCGGCCCAAATAGACCATGGACTTCCGAAAAAGTTCACATTTCTTCGGCTTTAATGTCAAGCCATTGGACCGAATTCGCTCCAACACCTCTCCGAGGTTCAACGCACACTCTTCAAAAGTCTTGCCAAAGACAATGACATCATCCAAGTATACCAAGCATTTGCGCCACAACAGATCACTCAGAAGAGTTTCCATCATAGCCTCAAAAGTGGCCGGGGCGTTGCACAACCCGAAGGGCATCAGCTCAAACTGATACAGTCCAATGTGACTTGTAAAAGCCGTTTTCTCTTTATCCTCCTCCTTCATCCCGATCTGCCAATATCCGGACTGCAAATCAAGGGTGCAGAACCATTGGTTCCCACCCAAAGAGTCCAGAGTCTCATCAATCCGGGGGAGAGGATATGCATTTTTCTTGGTTACCCCATTCAGGCGCCTATAGTCGATACAAAATCGGATAGACCCGTCCTTCTTAGTAACCATCTGGACCGGGCTGGACCAGGGGCTAGTGCTAGGCACGATCACCTTCTGTTCCAACATGGTCTTCACTTGTTCCTCCACCACTGTTTTCTTACCCAAAGGCAAGCGTCGGTAAGGCATCTTGAAAGGCTGTGCATCACCCGTATTGATAGAATGCAACACTTTGTCAGTTCGGCCCAAAGGCTCCCCCTCCACCTGCCATGCATCCTGATACTTCACTACCAGCCTCCTTAGGGAGTCGAGATCCCTCCGATCCGTCAAATCCGTTTCGGAGATCATTTTCTCGTGTCCCTCACTCAGAGCGGTCGGAGAAGGGTCACCCTTCATGCTCACCTGTCCAGCAGGCATCACTGCCTCACTGGTGAACACCTTCCCCAGTATTGTATCTTTCCTTAGATACTTCGGTTCCAACCCGGGGTTAGAAACCGGCACTACGGTCCAAGCACCATCACCCACGAGGGTGTCCATGCCTGTCAAACCGATACTACCCAACATGGCCACATCCGGCTCCACAACTGCCTCTTCCTCTCTCCTAAGCCCCTTGCTTCGGACCAGCACCTCACACGTCTGTCCGGGAAGAATCTTTACAGTTTGGACCACGGTTGCCACTGTCGACACTTGTCGGAGCACACATTGCTCTACCGCACGGTACGGGTGCTCTATCAGGAGTACCCCTGTACCAGGATTCAGGACCGCGTCATACAACGCCGAAAAATCCAATCCCAGTATACCGTCGTCTGCAATATCCGCAATGGTGGGAGAAGCCACATACTCCTTCCCCCCAATTCGGAGCGGTATGAACGCGCGCCCATACGTCTGCATACTTGACCCATCGGCCGAACAGGCGTTTACCCTCGTTTTGAAGTTATCACGACTATCCGGCATAAGAGCATAGAAGTTAGAGGAGATAAAGGAGTGGCTAGCTCCCGTATCTACTAAAAATTCGCCCGCTCTACCGGCCACAGTAACAGACACATACCATCGCCTCCCCCCCAGCGGAGACGGGTTTACAGTGAAGCGTTTAAAATCCTTCGGAGCAGCCAAATCAAGGCCATGTTTCTTCAAATGGTCGAAACATGGATGATCCGGGGAAAGCTGGGTACTCCCTACCCACACGGTGTCTGTGACAGCCGCAACTTCCTCGTTCCTGTCCGTAATGGGCCTCCCTGCCTCATTGCCGGGCAACTGTTGGACTGGAATGTTAACCAGGCCGGCATCCGAGCCCCTTAAGCTCGAAGCCACCCCTGATTCCCTTCCCGCCTTCGGAATTTCACTAGGCTCTACCTCTCTGGTATGTTGGCGTACTTCATATACAGGGGTCGTCCGCTCGCCTTCTCGGACCACCCCCTCTAGTTTCCCTCCTTTCCGGGAACTTTCGGAGTCGGAGCCGTACACTCCGCAGCAAAGTGACCGATCTCCAGGCACCTATAGCACTTGGCGGTCCGCCGATTGATCTTCCTCCGGTTAGGCTGTGTAGCCCCCTGAATGGAAGTCGTCATCTTCTCAAACAGCGCTGTGAAAAACGCTGCGTCCATTATCGGAGCTTTTGGATCCGATGATTCCTTCTTCGGAGGAGGGTTTCCACCCCCTTCCGGCTTCCTATTCTTCCACGGCGTTTTAGAGGAATTCCCATTCCTCTTAAACTGAGCTGCAGAAGCTATCGCTCCCTCTTCCTCACTGCCCGAACCATCAGACTGCTCCGGAGAACACTCTATAATGGCCGTGGCCCGGGTGGGCACCCGGTCCCCCAACAGTGACTTCTTGAGAGCATGTATGTCGATGGCCTTAAAAAGGTCATCTAACGACGTATCTGCTCTCCACGTATCATACACCACATGTTGTATTTCTGGATCTCTCAGTCCAGCAACGAACTGAGAGAATAATTCCTTAGAGAATAAGGCATCATGGATTCCTGAAGCTGGATGTACCTTCTTCAGGAGTCTCATCAGTGCAAGTCCGAAAACCCTCGGGGCCTCGTTCTTGCCTTGCACTCGCTTCTTAAAAGCGACCATCGGGTCAATCCGAGCGGAGTCTCCGTATAGGATAGTTCCGATCTCTACCAGTTGTTTGAAAGTGCCGCGAGGTCCGCATTCATCTTTCCACTGCTCCACGGCCATCAGGCCATCTCTCATACGCAATCCCTTACAGACGTACGGAATTGCATCCTGTTGATCCCACCCACTGAGGTTGATGTCCTCAACGGTGGCTCCCAACCAATCTTCCCAAGAGTTCTTCTGCCAGTAGGGAAAAGGCTCGCTAGCAATGCGTCTAGCAGCGTTGGATGACCCCCTAATTTTAGAGGTTATCGCCAGGCATTTAGAAATGGAAGCCGAGGCGTCCTTTTCTGTACCCACATTGTGCAATCCGATCCCAGCAATTGCTGGGTTTGTATCGTACAACTCTTGCAATTCTGTACTCAGAATTGTTCTCCTCGGAGCCCTCCTAGGACTCTTTGCGCCCAGAGTCGTACCAGGAGTAGCGCCTCTGGTAGGCAAGCTATTCTGTCTCTCCAGATAGGCCTGGTAGGTACCATACGACACCAAATCCTTAGTGGGGTCCACACCTTGACTGAACCACCAATTTTTCTCCTGGTCAGTCATATACTGACACTGCTGGGCCAGAGCAAGCAATCGCTGATGCGCCGCCTTCTCTTTTTCCAGTTCCTTGGCCTGTCTCTCAGCCTCCTCATCCTGCTGTGCCTCCGCCAATTTAGCTTTCGCAGCTTCACCGGCCGCTCGGAGCCCTTCTTGTCGAGCTCTCAAAACCGCCGCCTCCTGCTCCGCTAATTCCTCAGCGAGGGCTGCATTTTCCTTCATGCGTTTCTGTTGCTGCTCAAGAGCAGCCTGCTGTTTGCGATACACATCTCGCCTTTCCAATTCCAAGTTCTTCTGTTCATGGAACAGTATGTTTGCTTGGCATTCTCGCCATTGCGACAAACTCGAAGGAGTTAAGTCGGTCTTGGCCGCCTTATCTTGTTCGGCTGCTTTCTTCAAGCGTTCCGAATCCAGTTGCTGCTCATCCAGTTTCAACTGAGAACCTGGACTCCGCGCCAACTCCGATAACGACCTTCCCCTGCCCGACGTGTTTACACCTGTCGGAGCCGAAAAGACCTGCTTCGGAATTGGACGGATACCACTGATACCCACCCTAGGTGAGTAATCACTGGCCCTACCTCTACCTCTTGCCCGGCCCACCTGTAGTGGTCGTCCTGGCGTTGAAGTAGACAAGGCACCTTCTACAGTCATCCCACGTCCCATAGGAAGATTTGGGGTGTCCGTAAAACTCATGTAACAAGGACCTTTCGGACTGTCACTATCAGCGGAAGCGTATGAGGTACTGCTATCCTGTATACTCTCCCTAGTCTCTGACAAAAACTGCTGCAAAGCACTTCTTTTTGCCTTCAGAATGTCGCATTCTGACACTAGGCTTCGGCGAACATCCCGTAAGTCTTCAGTGTCCCGAACAAGTTCTGATCGGGTCCCTTCTGCTTCATGGATGACGGCATCTCGGGCCGCACAAATCTGATTCAGCTCCGTGTTTGCCTGGGCAAAGTCGGAACGGATTCCCTGTAGATCAGCCTGTTTCTGATCGAACTCCACTCGGACCCTGCTAAGGGATTGCACCAGCTTTTCGTTCTCCTCCAACAAAGTTGAAAGCCTTGCGTCTTTCTCCTTGATTTTGGAAGCTCTATGTGTGACTGCACCCTCCAATGCAATCAGACTGCTTTTCCATTCATTCGACTGTTTCTGAATGGTCAACAACTCCATTTGGGCCATTTGCACACGCTCCTGTACCCTGGCCTCTCTCATGTCGTCGAAACGACGTTCCTCCAAGATGGTAGCCCTCCGTGGATTCGGAGCGGCTGATCTTGACCCACCAATGTTGAACATTGACAGGCTCATTTCTTCTAATGAGCGATTCATTACTTCGGGACCTCTGAATCCCAAAAACGCGCTTGTTCCGGATGGAACATTCGCACTCCTGGGGTTATCTGCCTCATTGACGGCATCTAACCCCTCCGGTGATAAGGCTGGCGCCTCATCGGGAGACCTCGCTGCTCCGTCCAGAGCACGAGGTCTGTGCTACTGCACAGGCTAACCTGCGTTTCACTCAGAACTGGTCACGGCACCAGTGTAATAAACGATACTTTGTTTCTCTATGATATTGGTAGAGTATCAATTAAAGAACAAAGTCGACACAGTTCGGATCAAGTGTTACAGGTTGCAAATCGGGTTTATTCAGAAAACCTAGACAAGCAGTATCTATGTGTGCGAACTCCCTATAGAGTTCGGAACGGGTCAGTAGGCTAATCAGCCGTAATGATCACGGGGTCTCTTCACCAGCGTGGCTCAGAGTAACCGACGAGTACCGTCAGATGCTGGGTATATATAGGCCGCCAGCCTGCGCGCGCACACGCAGACCGGAAGCCTATAGCGACCTCTGTCCATACCCCAAGCCCGGGGTAGGTGTCGCCACCTACCGTCGGACTGAAGGGTTCGGACTGAGCTCGCAACACAGCATCCAACAGCACTCGTCATATAACAAACCCGTATAACCCTAGCCCCTACACTTGTAAGGGGGGGGGGAGTGTAAAAAATTCTGCGCGTTACCTGCAACCACCACCTGTTGTTAAAAAATGATCACTCCCTAAGTCGATCCCAACCTGGAATAGGGGATAGATGATGCAGTGTTGGGGGCGGAAGGCTCGGCGACCGGTTGTAAGAGGTCACCCATGGTCACCCATGGTACACCATATACGTGTACAGTGTCTGCGGTGTACTACCTGGAGTGGAAGGTTAATATAACCTACATACATATACATACACACATATGCAGTAGCGATAGTTGGAGGGGGCGGATAAGCTGCAGGTTTGGCAGGTTGCGTAAATCTATATTTACCTAGTATAGAGGACCTCTCTTCAGGGCCCTCCCATCTCAATATTTCAAGTTTAAATATAGATTTATAAGTTTAAATATAAATTTTCATCCCTGAGGAAATAACGATTATAATCATATATCACTCAAGATGTACGTGGTCATTTTGGAAATGATAAAGAGACGAAGGTAATATCCAACTAACATGGTGCAACCTCAGGGGCTCCATATTAATTGATGATTTCCCAATATCAAAGACTCAATATGAATGTCAGGTATAAGGGTCCATTATCATGTGCATTAACGTTCTGCCAAAAAAAAAAGTTAGTTTCAGGTAACATGGGAAGAAAGTGTAGGGTTGGTAGGTCGAATTTACATTATTATTATTTTACAGCCCTGCTACGATACCCTTAAATTGAACCAAAAGGTGTAAAAATTGGAAGATTTTTTCAAAAAAAATTGTAAATCTAAAACAATTGACCCAAAAAAAGTTTATTTTTTTTTTTTAAATCTTCAACATTTCTTTAAAAAAGGTAGGGTCGACCCTGTTTTGATAGGGTCGGTCGGGTAACCTGAAACACACCTTTTTTGGCCTTATCAGGCATGGGGGTTGCTGCGAATTCAAAAGGTACTTTAATGGAGGAAGTAGGAAAATGCTGTGGAAATATCCATGACTACTGTTGCTGTAACTGTTAGGAGCAGCGGTGTATGATATATCAGTGTGACGTCGTGAATACCTCCTGTCACCATTTGCACTTCCATTTCTAAATTGAATGAAATTGAATGCACACTGATAGCCTTAGAGAAAAATGGGGGCGTTCACTACACACTCCTCACAATTTCCCAATTCACTTGCCATTGAATGGAGTAACTCAGCCGGCAAGGGCAGCTACATGATGTGTCCAATTGGGTTAAATTCTGACCTTTTTCGGCTTGACCATTTAGGTTTGACCTTTTTTTGAGTTGGTCAAATGTGGGGAGGGAGAGGGGGACATGTCCCCCCCCCCCTCATGGTTGCCACGCCCCTGCACTGTTAAACAGAAGGAAATAGACAACACCATCCATTGTCTCGGAGCTCTATTATCTACCAGTCCTTCATGCTGTAGGATTTTAAATGTGCCTCTACATGGGTCCTCACAGTTTTGACCGTGTCGCCGTGTCGATTATTAGCAACAGGGCCGTGTCACTGTGTCGGTTTTTATGTATATAGAACATACTAGCCTAGGGCCTGATAAAGATGTTAGTGTCTGTCGATTTTTAAAAGGGCCGTGTCGCCTGTGTCGGTTTTTAAAAGGGCCGTGTCGCCCGTGTCGAATTTTACCCCATGTAGAGGCACTTGAATAACGTGTGTGTAAATTGTCTACTGCTTAAGTTTCATTTCCATGGTTACATCTGACTGGCTGTGACTAGGCGTACACTACCGGTACATATCATGATATGATAAGTCAGGTAGCTGGGCTCTGTCAGGCCATGTCTAGCATGTTGATGCTATTATCTACTACCACCAGCAGCTCCGCTGCCTGAGATATTGGCGTGGGAAAATCGTGGACAGAGCGTTCGTCTGCCCTACTCTACTGCATGGCGGGAATGCCTTAGCATATCGCAAATAGGGTCGGAGTGGCGTAATATTTTCAATCTCCAACTCCGAGTCCAAGGTAGAACTTATGATGGGGCCAGCTTGTGGCGCGGTGCATCGCTGGGTAGCGATCTGTTTTACTGGTATGTGTAATAAAACCTCGCGTATAGGCCGCGGCTAGTACGTGAGTCAGATCAGCAGTGCGGCTTCTAGGATCGTCCCAAGGTCGGGGTGCGGCTTATACGCTAGTTTTTATGGATATTATATATAATGATATTACTAAATCAACAATTTTCAGATCCACTGGGAGGCTTATAGAATATTTCCAAACTCTAGGTGCGGCTAATATGCGAGTTAGGCTTATACGCGAGGTTTTACGGTACACACTAATACAAATTGGATCAGTTAGTCGTATGGATCCAAGCGTATCAGGGGACACACCTACTATTATAGGACACGCCGGGGCCCGTGGTACATATGTATGTGTATACAATAACGGAGCAGACCAGTGTATCTATGCCAACCAAGCCATGTCCCCAGGATGAACAATAGTAACCACCGTATTGTGACTCCAGACATGAGGGCGTGGCAACTGGGGGTGAAATGCCCCACCCCCCCCCCGCCCAACTTTTATTCAACCCTAAAATAAAGGTCAAACCTAAAAGGTCAAGCCGAAAAAGGTCAAAATTGGTCACAAACCTACCTTGTCCCGCCCACTTTGAATCTGCTTGCCACGCCCCTGTTTAATAATTGTTACTGATATTTTAAATTAAAACCATAAAAAAAAGTGATGATATTGGGTTAGCACATGTTCATCTGAATATGGTTAATCAGGGGAACATGGATTTTAATTTAACTGTTATCTTATATTGTTCATAATTAGTCTAAGGCATATCTGATAATGTAATAAATGCATTACAATTCAAGGTTACATCTAGATGATTGTCAGCATTGTACGTCAACAATTTAACCGACCAAATTAAATGATAATATGGTTCAACATAATGAGTATAGTCAAGACCGGAGAATTTGATGAAGCCGCCAAAGAGAAAGTTAATTGATAAAACTGTAGGGGGTCATTAGGTGAGTGTAAGATTCTCAACAGGGAAGCATCCCTAAAAGCCTAGTGGTCAGCTTTATTACCTCCAGGGTCCCATTACCACCATAAACGACCACCCCAAACTCCAGGGTGTGTCTTAAATTCTCAGTAGTGGTATATCAATATAACCTTAATCACATTTTTAAGGGCTTGTTAAACTAGTATTGTTAGATGGTATCTAATGGTAATATGTTAGCACCTATCAAGGGACATTACGACCTCTCAGTGGGGAGTTTCGCCAAATTCTCCGGTCTTGACTATAGTAGAAAGGTGTTAACCAAATTGGTCTATTAACCTAATTTATTAACCTTCTCCCCTTTCAGGAAGCAGGGTGACGTGACGTCACAGAAGGCACGTCCTGAGATCCCCACAGGGGGCACCACTGAGCCCGACACCCCCTCTGGTGGGGAGAGTGTGAAACAGGAAGGCGCCAAGCAGGACTCGGCGTCAGTCAGGTACAGCTAATAGTAATAGCTTAAAGGGGCCGTTCTCCTGCCGTAGATCCAACAGCTTAGAGTAGAGCATGTCGTTCATAACCAAGTGACCTTTCAGATGTGTCTGTAAACAAGGCCCCAAGCCACCAACGGCCACTTAGTAGACTGCAGTCTTGAGTGTGCTGACAGCCTTCAAATATACACTGTAAAAGAGTGTTTCTAATTTTTAAACACATTTACCCAAACATATTAAAGTTAGACACTTTCACTGAATCTCAGAATCTCAGCACTTTCTTCTGTCAGCAGGTCCAAGGATATGACTGCTGGTGGTGGTTGAGCCTATAAAAGTGAAATATTGGTGGACAAGGCCAGTTTGGCTGGTCCACTGGAATATTTTGGACAGCACTATGTACTTATTATTGTTGACATTATCTAAATTGTCATTGATGTCAACCAATACAATGGGTACTATATTTGACTAAGGAGAGCCTGTACATGGGCAAAAGCCTGAACAAGGAATAGGAGAATAATACCAGTGGGCTAGTTAAACTGCCCTCTCCCACGGTTTTTCATTGTTTTAGCTCACCCCTCACTGGCAGCCATATCCCTACACATAGCTAGAAAAAAGCTTGCCATCAATATGTTTGGGTGAAAGTGTTTAAATTATATTCACATTTTTTACAGTGTATGGATGAAGGGTGCACTGAGCAGTGAGACCAGGTAATCATGCTGTCCTGGCCAGGTGACTTCAGTAGGGGGACCATGAATCAGGCTTTCCTTGGAATTAAATAGTCTATAAAAGCATAATGAAACTATATCACCCTATTAGATTTGATGATTAAACATTGGCTTCTAGGTATAGACATTATGTAATGGTACCATTGTGTATAGATGTTCTTCTTTCACCCAAAATAATAGCATGTGGCCTATTCAAGGGGGAGTATACCGTTTTCTTTGGGCACACTGGTGGCAGTTAGTACACTGGTGGGTATCACTAGTACTCAATACTATACCACTGGCACAGTCCAACTGCAGGTCACACCAGTGCAACTCATCTAGGCCAGAGCATTACTGGGAAGGAACAACCAGCAAAGTGCCTCTACATGGGTAAAAATCGACACGGGCGACACGGCGACACGGCCCCTTTAAAAATCGACACGGGCGACACGACCCCTTTAAAAATCGACGGACACAGGCATTTATATAAGGCCCTGGTATATTCTATGTACATAAAATTCGACACGATGACACGGCACTTTTGCTAAAATTCGACACGGCAACACGGCCAATACTGTGGGAACCCATGTAGAGGCACAGCAAACTATTTGTTGGTTGCCTGAGCCTTTATACATGGGGTACTGGTGCTGGGTAATACAGGCTCACAGGGCTAGGATATGTCTGCATGTTAGAGGTTTCTGTTTGGGGGATTCTAAATATAACTAAGGTGTTATATAAACCTAACAAGGCTGGCCTAGAGGTTTGGATCTACGGCAGGATGACCGCCCCTTTAATAGGGTGTGGCACTCTCGTTCCCAAATCCTTCTGAAGGAAGGCTCTGGGGGACAGCCAAATGACCTTGAACTTTGGATTTTGCTGGGTCTGGGCAACCCCTGCTGGTAGGCTGGAACCAGCAAACAGGAACAGGAAATGGAACCAGAATGTATGATGGTAGTTTTAGGTAGATTTACCATCAGCCTTTCTGGTTCCATTTCCTGTTCCTGTTCGCTGGTTCCAAGCTACCAGCAGGGGTTGCCCAGACCCCGCAAAAACCCAACATTTCGCAGTTACCAGAGCCTTCCTTCGGAAGGATTTGGGAACGAGAGTAAGGGTGTGGTCCTTATCTGTCAGATAACCGCCACTCCCTTACTGAAAACTAAATTAAGGCAATATAGCTTGAATAACTGGGGGGTGACTATCTATAACTCTTAGGCCAAAAAAAGGTGTGTTTCAGGTCACCCGGCCGACCCTATCAAACAAAACAGGCCGATCCTACGATTTTATGCAATTTTGAAGAAATTGTTATACTTTTATGTGTACACTTTTTTGGTCAATTTTAGGTTTACAAAGAGGCTGGCTACTATTTTCATAATTATTACACAATGTGAAATAGAAATGCAGTATGGTACATGTAAATTTATGCAATTTTGAAGAAATCTTCACATCTTTACACATCTTTAGAAATGTTGGGGTATGTAGAGGGGCTGGCTAAAAAAAATATCGGACCTCCCGACCCCATAGTTTCATCCCATGTAATTGTTACCTGAAACAAACCTTTTTCTTTTAATTTGGCCTAATCTCTAGGTCTTTGGGAGGGGGTATGGACTGAAGTGGTGGGAACACTTAGTATGTTAAATAGGCATGACCAGGCATCTACCACCATGGTGAGATTAAGATGATAGTATACTACTAGCTCGTCAGGTGACTTACGGAACTGGTATTAACTGGTTTCATGACCGTCTTACATGCTACCCAATGGTTTTCCTACTCATGCAGGGGCAGATGATTATCCTGTTTACACATCTACCGTAAATACATAAATAGAGATTCAGTCCAATTCCGATTATCTAAGTCACGATTTTCAGCAGAAAATGTTAAGATTTTCGTATCTACATTAGGGAGTGCTCATTTTTTAACAACATGGGGGGGGGGGGGTGGATTTGGGGGGAGAGTAAAAAATTTGGACCCCTTGACCGGGGGGGGGTTTAAAAATTTAGACCCCTCTTGAGGGGGGGTCAAAAAAATTCAACCTGTTTTGAGGGGAAAAGCCAGCGCGTTACTATGCTACAAAGGGGCGCGAACGCGCACGATTTTCGGCCTGCAGGGGGGGGGGGGGTCAAAAATGTTGTCCCCTCTAGGGGGGTGAAAAAATTTCTCGCGCTCCGCACGAAATCTCACCCACCCCCCCCCCCCCCCTGTAACATGGATTATGATATTTCTTCACCATCAATCAGTGCTAACTAACACAGTTTGCCCTTTGTATACAAAGCTCTGAGACGAGGGAACCAGAGACCCCTGGTGTGGAGGAGAAGCAGGCAGTAGACACTAAGGTAACGCCGACCGACGGGAAGACCGCCGACCCCGCGTCCACCGACCAGGCCGAAGTACCCACACACCAACCGGTAACCGAGGACCAACCCACGGAAGAGGACCGGGCTGAAGACATTGTAAAGGATCCTCAGGTAGAATTTTCTTAACATTAACCCTTTAAGGATGGCATGATGCCTTAATGCATCATTCCAATGGTCGTTACTTGCCAGTACTGCATTCAAGCATCATTCCAACCCTACAGGGTTGATACACTCCCTAAAGTTCGGCATGATGCACCAATGTAGCACTGGCGAGTTACTCGCCGGGGCTACATTGGTGCATCATGGCAACAAATGTAAATTTTTAGTGACATCCATACTTAAAGGGTTCAGGGACTTTTTATTCCTGGACTCCATTTTGGATGAGGAATAAATGTTCAGGATGCATGTTCAGTGAGTACAATTTCAGACGACAGAATATGTTGACATTATAGATAATATTTAGGAGAGAATGTCGTGTATGAACACAATATTATGGTTTGAGTATGAAAACGAAAAGAAACACTGAAACAAATGCACATTCGTGGTAAATCATATTACAAGTGTATACTAGTAGATATGTGCAATCATAATCAATTATATTTTATGATATACAAAGGTATGTTAAATTTTAGGCAAGCGATGATGTTGTGGAAAAGGAACCTGAGGCGGAGGAGAAGATGCCTTCCTTTGACGAATGGAAGAAAAAGATGTTGGCGGAACAAGCGCAGCAAGCGAAACAAGCCAAGCAGGTCAAGTTAGAAGGTGCGACTACAAATACATTCAGTTACAATTGTACAGTTTTAAGAGCAATCATTACATACTCGGTAGTACCGTGAGATGATGATACTCTGTATCTTATGAAGAAGTTGATTGATTGATTGATTTCAATCAATCAATCAACTTCTTCGTAAGATACAGAGTATCACGAAGAAGTTGATAATTCGAAGTCCTGAGTACACATAAAGGTATATATTTAACTATATCTTTTGGATGTTTACGCAAGCAAGATGGGTGTTATGCAAAGTCGGCGTCAGTTAGGAAAGCTGTATTATTTTAGATCTAAAAGAAATCAATCAAAAAATTGTTTTAATCATAAGCATGTATCTAAAAAAGATTCATTCTTGATTGAATAACCACTATGCTTTTGTGTGTATCTCCCCAAAAAAATAAAAAAAATAGTTTCAATCATAAGCATGTGTAGTTGGTCTAGTATGACACATGTATTTAAAAATAATTCTTGAGTGAATAACAAACATGCTTTTAATAAATTATGTGTATCTCCCAAATAGCCCAGGCCTTCCAACCCGTGTCGGGCACTGTACTTAAGGCCAAGTCCAGTAACCGCATTAACTACGCCTCCATGTCGTGTGGTGCCAAGCTGATCGCTGCCAACCCAGAGGCCAAGAACTCCGGCTTCATCCTCACCGAGAACAAGGACCAGTACATGATACAACCCTGCGCTGCCAAGAAATGGTCAGTTTGTGTTCTATTTAGCGATTAAAGGGACGCTTAGTGCTTCAATATGATCCTTTTTATTGTCTATCTTAATATCATCTCAGTAGGGTCAGTATGATACTTGAAGGCAGCACTGGCGAGTAACTTGCCTGAGCTCAAAAATGATATAACAAAATATAACAAAATCTATTTAGAATGCACCATTTGCTTTTGAGATTTTAGTAAGAAAAATTCTTTCAAATTGAGGAGCCCCCCGTCGCTTTATCGTGCCGGTATGGTAAATGTTTGGTCAGGGAATGTCAGGGAATGTTTTCAATTATATATAAAATCAAGTTCAATATACAAAGTAAACACAACTACAACAACAGAATTAAGTTCATGAAATTTTATTCATAACTTTAACAAGTTCATAACAGGATATCAGAACGTTTCGGCGATTGCTGAGCCTTCATCAGATGATGTCATGGAATTTCAATCTGATATATTTGGGGGAACCCAGATTCTTAGTTGTATCTGTGAAAAAAAAAAGAAAAAAAAAAGAACTTACCGGTAGTTGTATGTGTGTGTGTTGTATTTCAGGTTTGTGGTGGAGCTGTGTGAACCGGTGGCCGTACAGAACATAGAACTTGCCAACCTGGAACTCTTCTCCTCTCTGCCCGAATCCTTCATCGTCCACATCGCAGAACGGTAAGGCCGTATGCTTCACATGTGTGTATGAGGCCAACTAAACAATATGGCATCTATTGTATATGCGTTAGAATGACAGATTTGTTCGACTCTTCAAGTCAAAAATAAAAGAGTAGGAATTTTAAGATAACGGCTATCGGTGGGTTAGCTTACGGCATGGTGCTACCACCAGCCCCTAAAGAAAAGAATTACAAAAATAAGGGGGGAGATCCAACTTTCAAACATGGAATTCGAAAAGATCAATATAAAGGACTAAAATATTATTAGTTATGGGGAAAATATAACCGTTATTTTTTTATATGCCACTTGATAATCTCTATGTACATGTATGTAGTTACATATTTTAACGTTGGTATTTGCATATTTGATACGGTTGACAGGTACCCTACCAAAGATTGGAAGATGCTGGGGACCTTTCAGGCCCGTGACCAACGCGCGGTGCAGACCTTTCCAATCATTGACGAGGAACTCTTTGCCAAGTATATTAAGGTCAGTTTGTCATATTATTCAACAAATAGTATGTCGGGTCAACAAAGTAATACTGATGAAATAACAGTATACATTATGGGGCAGGGTTTAATATACACAGTGAAAAAGTATGTGAATGAAAATAAAATTATATGGTAATTTTGTATTATATTTGAAAATGCCTTTGGCTGTATAGACTATTCACACAAAAATTGTAACTCATGTCACATATATTGAGGTAATGTAGAAGAGCATTAAATGTTAGTCATTGTCAGCTAAATTGGTAAATTTGTTAGTTATTTTATCGGTTTATTCCGACAGGTGGAACCGCTGACACACTACGGGGTGGAACACTACTGCCCCCTGACAATACTAAGGTAAGCCATACACCATAGTAATTTACTATATGAGCAGAAATAATGGGCTTTTTAGACTTTAGATATGTTATGTGACTTTGCTCAAGTAAGATAATGTAGTAAATAATGTGTAAATTTTATATGCATTGCAGAAATGGAAAATTCACGAATTTTTTTCCATATTTAAGTATAGAATAAATTCCCGCGAATTTACAGATTTTCACTCTTCCGCGAAAAGTCAAACCCGTAAAAATAAGTACTTTGACAGTATGTGTGTGTTATTACAGGATATACGGTACCACAGCAGTAGAGGACTATGAGGACTCAGAACACCACGACACAAGCGCAGAAGAGGACGATCAAGCGGTACATGCGCCCGAATCACCCAAAGAACCATCCAACCTTTTTTCAACTGCAACAGGTAAATGTGTTTTTTTTACAGTCTATTTAGGTATATTTAACCATAGATATAAACAGTATATTGTGTACATCTATGATTTAATCAATTTTTTTTCCATTAGGGAGTGATCATTTATTATCAACAGGGGGGGGGGGTGGTGGGTTTGGGGGGGGGGCAAAAAAATTTGGACCCCTTGACCGGGGGGGGGGGCAAACAAATTTGGACCCCTTGACCGGGGGGGGGGGGCAAAAAAATTTAACCTGTTTTGAGCCAAAAAGCCTGCACGTTACTATGCTTCAAAGGGCCCTCGCGCGAGCCAATTTTCGACCCTAGGGGGGGGGGGTAAAACATTTTGACCCCTTGACCGGGGGGGGGGGGCAAAAAAATTTTGTGCGCTCCGCCTCCCCCCTGTGGTTAAAAAATGTTGTTAAAAAATGATCACTCCCTTATTATATTGTACCATACTGATGAGGTAGACCAAAGTTACTATGCCGAGGTTGCAGCTTCTTGAGTGTGTGCCACCATTGAATTTCCCTGGGTGCGACAAGATAGACTTGCCAAAGAGAAACTTACTTGATAAAATCGCAGGGGGTCATTAGGGGAGTGAAACCCTCCCAGGGGGAGTACCCCTAAATGTCCTGTGGTTATCTTTATCACCTCCAGGGTCCACTGTCTGTCATAAATGACCACTGTAAACCTGTGATGTTTGAGAGTGTGGTTCTCAGAATAGGGTGAGCTGCTCCCTAAATGACCATTTAAATGGGTTGTTTAAATGGTGTGAGGTGATGGTCTCTGATGTTAATGAGGTAACACCTATAATGGGGGATTACAACCTCACAGCAGGGGGTATCGCCAAATTCTCCGGTCTTGACTATAGCAACAGTCACACTGGGTACCCCTTGCAGCCTCTCCCGTGCTATAAATATATTGTGTGAAAAGAGGTACAGTTCTAACATTGTGATACTACCATTATGTCGTACACATGTAGTATACAGTACTAGCATACCTGGTGGAAGATGCATGAATGGGGAGGCCCAGTTTGACGTTTTTACTCAATTTTCAATATTTTTCAATATTTTGTCAATGACTAAAGTACACAAGAAATGAGCGATTAGTTGTATGCCTTTACTGAGAAGGGGGTTTACTTCAGGGAGTGGTCATTTTTTTAAAACATGGAAGGGTTGGTGGATTGGTCGAATTTCTTTTGCTCCTCCCCCCCCCCCCTCAGGCAAGTGAAAATTGAACGCGGCCGACCCCTTTGAGCTGTAGTAACGCGCTGGCATTTTCGCTAAAAAGGTGTGTAATTTTTTTGGTCCCCCTCCTCAAAGGGGGTCCAAATCGTTTTGCCCCCCCCCCTTCGAGGGGTCCGTTGTTAAAAAATAACCACTCCCTTACTATTCTGGCCATGTGTGTTCACCTTCCCCACATGCATTTATTGAACCTCAGTCTCGATGTGGGGCAAGAATCCCTATATTTATAGCGTAATGTAATTGCCAATTTATTGTAAGCACACCTGCGCTTGTAAAAGTAGTACCCTATCTCCCCTGTGCTTATCATATGACCTGCTATTTTTCAACAGAGTTGAAACAGAGTTCATGTATTCACCCCCTTAGGATTCACGCCATGCTTCAGCCCATTCCGGGGTTGATTGTACGAGGTTCCCAATAATTGTCTGTCTTTGTTGAGTCTACATCAAACTTGATTTTCTCAGCTATTTTACAGGTTTGAAAAAAAAGAAAAGTATTTATCAATAGAACACAGTCATTTCCACTTATAAACACTCTTCATTTCTTTCAAATGTGTAAAATAACCGAGAAAATCGAGATAGAAACAGACTTCACAAAGAGAAAAAATCTGTGGGATCCTCGCATAAGTAGGTGCGAGATGGCGAGAGTTGGTGCGAGAAGTGCACCCATAAGAGGGTCTATAGCTAGGATAGGCATGGCATCCTCCTCCCTCCCCTGTTGTTACAAATGGCTACTCCTTGAACGTCAGCCCCAGCTGGCCACCTTTGCCGCCAGCATCCAGCCTAGCTTATACAGCAACCAAGCCACCTGCTTGACTCTAGATTAAAAGCATACTTGATATTGAACATTAGATACAAGCCTTTGCAGGCGCTTTACTCTTTTACAATATTCCAATTTTTCTTTTTTTCAGTTTTTTTAGTGTTATTTCAACTCGAGGCATTTTTTTCAGAGAACTCTGGCTCTGGCTCGCTAACGAGCATGTTGGGTTAGTATGTCGACACTTTGAACATAATCGAGGGGTGCATCGGTCGTGCCGACTAGAAGTAACATGTGCCTTTAACACTAACCACTGGTAACAAAGACATCAACAAGACATTTATATTTCAATTTATTTTTCATCATGAATATAATCACTATTTTCCAAATTTATTTATTCAAAACATCACTAATTTACCTTTTACATTTTATCAAATTAATTTCTGGCATCGCTTGTTCACTCATATTTTTGGGGCACTTTTATTTAGCATATTTAGATATTTTGACAGGATTCCTTCTTGGCTTTCCTTGCAAGGACAAGATGATGGAGGGTATAAGAGTAGATTGCTTGTGAAAAACAGTGAGGAACATCACGTATATACACAGAACACTATACTTTGAAAATACATCAGGCTATGTCTCATGAGATGGGGCCAATGTGGTAGTCTTTGACCTGGTGCCATCTTTGACCTGGTGCCATCTTTGACCGGGTGCCATCTTTGACTGGCATGATTGAAAACGGTTTATATAGGATAGATGAAGACAAAGATGAGCTGAAAAGGTTAATGGACGTTATAACACTTTAAATTAGTGGTAACCCATTTATTTCTTCAATTGCCCTAAATAAATCATTTTCTATCAGGCCTATCAAAGATGGCACCCGCTCAAAGACTATCACATTGGCCCCATCTCATGAGACACAGCCATCATCACTATTTCTGCTTAGATTCTCCTAGACCTGGCGTTTTGATGATGTGCTTTCTTGTTGATATTAAGCCGTCAGTGGTTGTGATCTTATCTATTCGCTCCCTATGTTATAAACGTTAAGGCTCATTCGCTGTAAGGCCATTTCATTCTGATAACATAGATTACCGATCCGCCTCTGAGAGTTTTGGCATTTTGCAAAAATAAGGGAAAAGAATATCTGCTTACCAAGAAGAACATTTGGCCTTTCAAATTAGGGATATTTGACAGCTCAAAAGAGGGATTTCATGTGTCGTTTTCTTTTTCCTCTGCCCCTTGGAAAATTGTGAGACCCAAATATTTTGCTGTAAAAACCCGAAATTCACGTCAACAAAATGAGGTGGCTTAGACAGCACACCATACGCTTATCTAGACTCTTCACTCATCATCGCAGAAAAGCCTCGGCTACATTTATCATCATATTATTACTCAGTAATACTGATAATCAGACTTGTAATTTCACCGACTTGTGATTTTCTGAATCTGACCTGTGATTTTATCCATCCATCCTGCCCTATGTATTAGAATTAAACAACCTCTAGCTCCCCAACATGCTTCATAGACTCGCACTTATCCTTGACTTAGTACAGCATAATATAGAATACCCGGACACATAATCATGGTCGGGGCGGCGTATCGTTACAGAGAAGCCACTTTGTTCATACTTTTTCAGGAATTCCTTATACATTCACCTCAAAAAAATATTTTTGTCAACGATTGGCGTCAATGATTGCCATAGATAATGTGATATGATGATCAGCCGCTCGTGGGTCTTTTAAGTGATATTTTAACATTTGAGTACCGTAAAACCCCGCACATAAGCCTCCTAACGTCAATTTATTATATTATATAAGCCGCACCCTGACTTTGTAATTATCCTATGACCCCCACTTGGGATCTGACTTATGTACTGGCCACAGGTTGTACCGCGAGGTCTTCCGGTAACATTTGCTAAAAAGCAGCATTACACGACAGGCTGTGTCTCATGAGATCGGGTCAATGTGATAGTCTTTGGCTGGGTGCCACCTTTGACTGGGTGCCATCTTTGACCAGGTGCCATCTTTGACCAGCCAACATTAAAAAAAATTAAATAAATTTCTTCTTTGATATGAAAGGGATAAAATAAAGAAAATGGCAGTGATTACATCTCCATATATAACTTGATCTGCCCGAAATAAACTGTTTTCTGTCAAGAGGTCAAAGATGGCACCCGGTCAAAGATGGCACCCGGTCAAAGACGTTCACATTGGCCCAATTTCCTGATTTCTGGTCTCTCAATGACATCAAGTTTGATTTATGATAGATAAGGTAGAAAAATAAACAAGTTTAAACAAGGTAGGATTTTACTGTTGTACATAAATGTGCAAACGAATCATATATCTGTATACTTGGCACATTGGAATCACTGCAATGATTTTTTTTTTGTTTTTATGAATGGGAGAAGGATGTAACTTTGCTTAAATCGGAAACGATATCATTACAACCAGCCCCAACCTTCACATGTGTTTGTTTTTTCTGTATCGTGGTGTCTTTTTTTTGTTGGTTTTTTGTTGTTGGTTTTTTTCTTCAAAATATGGCAAACTGCTTTCTACAATTGCTAGTTCATCACAATCTGGGGTCGGCGAGGTGATATTTGTTATTCTTTGCTTCAGATATTGCATTAAAAATCTGTTTTCATATATTTGTGAACAAAATGATAATTGTTTACATAAACGATGTTCTGTTACTGTGTTGTATATGTCCCACGTTTCAAAATAGAATAAGCCAATATATTAAAATGTAATAAACTTTAGTTATTAATTAATCTCTTGGCCTGTTTGACTATGATCCAGATACCGTGATAAGCCTCGTGAAAAACGTCCTCAGCCCAGGCGAGAAAGGAAAAGAAGGTAGGTTTGAATCAAATGGACAACGCTTTGCTGTAATAAGTATGGTACACCTTCCTATATACCCCAATGAAATATATCTCCAAATGTCTTATTGCAAATCATGTAACTGTAACCTATAAGGGTGCCAGCCAGTTTACAGTAGTCATATTTTGAGTTAGCCTCACATAACCATTGTCTGTCTGTTTTATACCACAGCTGTGAGGTTATGTGAGTCTAAGTGGAAATAACCAAGGTGTGAATTCCTTTGTCTTAGCCCTCCGCTGTGGTTTAAAACTAGATGACTATGGATGCCTCGCCTTGACAGTGTGAGTCTGTGTTACAGGTGGACCGGAGAAGGGGCTGGTGCAGCTTAACGGGACCGCACACAACCGGAGTACAGGAAACACCACCGCACCGCTACCCGCCGGTGACCAGGCCGCCCCCTGCACACCCAGCGCGCCGTAAGTAGCAGGGATGAAAATCTTCCAAGTTTTTCTCTGATTTCAAGTTTTTTTCATGTCGCGAAGACCTGTACTTAACTATAGAGGATCACTATTCAGGGGCCTCAATTTGAACATTTCTAGTTTTTTTTTAGTTTGATCACTTTCATCCCTGTAGTAGGAGGGGCCTGAAACCGGGAACTAACCCGCATACTGCTATAATGCAGCATACATCTCTGTGCATGCCAACCATTCAGGAGTCTATTCTATTCTGTAGGGTCAGCATGATACTTGAATGCAGGCCTGGTGAGTTGCTCGCCAGGGCTGCATTCATACACCATGAGGACAAAGGGCATACTGGTGATGCATTAAAACACTATGCGGTCCTTAAGGGTTAAATCAAGATTGGGATATCCGTATAGAGATTATATTTTGCTTTTAATATCCAGTGACTTATACAAATGTACCATGCAGTCATACCTGACATTTCGGTTGATTTATTTTTCTCGTGTCATGGCTAAAGAAGAAGTATTGCCTTTCTTTGCAACTTGACACAGAAATGGCTATGGCAAATTCTGAAATTTCAGTGATTAGAACATTATGTCCACAGCTGTCAGCACTTGGTTTATTGACTCTTCTGCGACGGTTTGGAGAGGGGCATTTCAAGATAGTGAAAGCTTAAGTTTACATTGAGATTTATCTATGAAATATTTATACTATCGATATATTGACACATGATACTGAACAATGGGAGATTCACCTACATTTCAGACCAAAGAATATTGCAAATATCCTTTTCTAACACCCTGAGTCATTTGCGATGTAAATCACACGTTCAATCTTTTTTCTCACCAGGAGCGGGGATACCGGCCCGGCAAAGACAGCTCCCGCTGGCGCAGGCCATCCGGAGACGCCCCATGTGACGGACAAGCCACCCCTCGTTGTCCTCATCGAGTCGCACCCACACTCCACATCCGTCGTCTCCTCCCTCATCAACCACTGTAACTTCTGTCAAGACGCGACCCACCCGACGTGTTACGCCGGCAGGAATACTCTCTGCGGGTATTACAAAGTGACTAATTTTGTCCGGGGCACCTCCTGCGCTAATAGGAGTGCCAGGGGGAAAAAGGTAGAGCCTGCTTGTACAAAACCCCAACAGACACATAAAGTAACAAAGCCCACAGTGGCCCAGTCTGGGGGTGCTGGGGCAGCAGAAGAGGCCAAGAAGGGAGAACAACCGCGGCCAACACCAGAGAAGAAACCAGCAGGAAAGGTAAAGAAAGTTGTATCTGAAAAACCTAGTGTCAGTACTGATTCTAAAACACCACCAAGTGCTAAAACAGCGGCCCCATCTACGACGACTCGAGAAGTCTCACTCGAGCCATCACAAGGTGTGACGACTGAGGAGAAACCTAAAGAAACGCACCGAGAAGTGATTATGACGCAGACACCGTTGGCAACGGACAGTGGTTCGGAGACCAAGTCTATGCCAGCTAGTGTGACAGGCACCACAACGACCATCCAGAGTAAGCCTACTCAGGCTGCTAGTAGTGCGTCATGCGACCCCGCATCAAGCGACTGCGGTACCATGGGGCCAGATATCGCCCAGATCAGACCCACGACCACCGAGGAAGCAATGCGGACTGACCAACCCGATCAGAAAATCGCCGATCAACTCACCGACCAGACCCAACCTGCTGCAACGAAAACCGCAGACCCGGCTGAAGCCACTCGAGTAGCAGGGACCCAATCAGTGGGGACTACAGCCTCTGAGAACAAGACCAATGGTAACGGGAAGGTGATCTATGCAGAAGCGCCTTCGCAGGATTACGAGTATGATCTGGAGACGGTGCCTCCGCCCGAGGACGGTGAGCCGTACCAGAAGCTGTCCAGTGGGAGGCGTGAGACGGCCTTCATGCGGCTCAGGAACAGGATTAACGCCCTAGAGCTGAACCTCAACCTTAGCAGCAGGTGGGTTACTATTGTTTAACCCTCCCACCGCCAGGTTTCTCTGTAGTTTTGCCGAAAATTTGAAAAAATTATGAATATCAAAAATTGATATAGCTACTCCTTTAACATTCTTTGAAAACACAAATTGAAGGTAGGATGTGAAAGAGGACGTCATATGCTTTAATATGATACCAAACATGGTGTGCTTTGCCTAAGACTTGTAAAAAAATAATTTCATCAATTTTGAGTGATATTTTCTTGTTCAGCTTAGTGAATTAGGTCCACTGGCCGATATAACGGCCTGCTGGCGGTGAGAGGGTTAAAGTGTGTTCATTCTCAGTTCCAGCCATGTTGAAGTAATAGTTAGTCGGGTAAGGCATTCTGGAGCTTAGAAAATACATTTTAAAACCAATTTAATGGGGAAAATTAAGCTGGGTCATGAAGTTGTTAACGTGATTATAGCTTTTGAATTATGGTATTTAGGCCTTACCGGTATATTCTTTTGTTTTGAATCCCTAAACTATGGCAGGTATATTTTGATGAAAAATAAAGTAATAAAATGTATAATACTGTTTTTTTTTAAAAGGTACCTTGAGGAGTTGAGTCAGCGCTACCGGCGTCAGATGGAGAATATGTATCTGTCTCTGAACAAAACCATCCAGAAACTCTCCAACACCTCCCGCACCGCCGAGCAACGGGTAGGTACATGTACACACCAACATTCGTCCCCTTATGGTGTCACCACCCTCAATCGGGTCACTTCCGGGTTTACTGGCCAAAGAGTCCCTTATGAACTTTGTTATTTTGCGGAATTTAGCCTATAGGGGAGGGAAAGAAGGGTTAAATACATGGTTATTTGTTATTAGGGTGATCAGAAAGTGTTTATTTATAGTCCTAAAAAAAGGATTTGTCTACTCCCTATAAACAGTGTAGGTTTATGGGGGTGAAACGGCCCTATAGTGTATCTATACGCTGCATAGGCCTCACTGTACAAAACCACTACCCCGTTACCATGGCGATTCATGCAAAATCTAGCCTGACTTTTTGGGGTCACACCCGTTATTTATTTTTCTGCATGTCATAAGCTAAAATTTGGTATAGGTGCCTAAACACTGTGAGAGTTTTAAGTGTCTCAAATGGCAGGTCAACGGTGGTTAATATTGAAATTTCCGAACGCGGCCTAGTGCTTTAGGGTGGTGACCCCTCATGGTTGCCGTTTCATGCCCTGCCTCAGCCCATTCCGGGGTTGATTGTACGAGGAACCCAAGGATTTTCTGTCTTTGTGAAGTCTATGTCAAACTCAATTTTCTTAACTACTTTACAGGTTTGAAAGAAAGGGAAGGTATTTATCAATAGAGCATTTGCACTTATAAACACTTTCCATTTCTTTCAAATCAGTAAAATAACCGAGAAAATCGAGATGGAAATAGACTTCACAAAGAGAGAAAATCCGTGGGATCCTTGTACAAGAAGGTGCGAGAGTTGGTGCGAGAACTACAACCGTAAAGGGGCCTATAACCTAAGTGGCTGCCATCTAACTGGTTCTTTGGTAATGACTTAAATCCCTGTCCTATTTTAATTAAGACGTAAAATGCTTTGTCCATTGGCCTACTCGGGGTGGCAGGAGTACCAGTATACTACATAGTGGTCTCACAATAGCATCCAAAACTATGGTACACCATTGGTGTTTGGATAGTGTGATATGTTTTCGAGTAATTAATGCAGCAATAGTAATAAGAAGAAACACAGTTTATGTTTAAGTGAAAAATGATTATAGCCTAAGCAGGGTTCCCACATGTTATAGAATGTCATGGAATTTGAAAGGGGTCTGGAAAGTCATGGAATTTTGTAAAAATTTGCCGTGTGTCATGGAATATGAAAATAATGGAAATGAATTGATATCACAAAATCTCCTAGAATGCACCATCTGCTTTCTAGATTTTAACAATTTTCTCAGGGGGCCAAGCGCTGCAACCTCTACAAGAATGTTATAAATGTCATGCAAAATTGAGATTTTTGTAATGGAACATCATGGAAATGTCATGGAATAGAATCTGAATTTTGTTGTGGGAACCCTGTCTAAGTAAAAAATCCTACATTTAAGATCTATAAAAATGACCAGTTTTGATAACGACTACCTTTGTGCGTGTCCAGGACCTGAGGCAACAATCCAACATCACCGAGCTGACTAAACGGATAAACTACTTGACCGAACAGACTCAGAAACTTACAGACAACTTTAATGACATCCACACCCAGGTGAGTGTAGGACAAACCAGCTCAAGATTTTGTTGGTATCTGTGTATTTCTGTTCATCTGTACCACAGAGTTAAAAATATGTTGACCATTTAGTGAAAATTCATAGGGCCACACCAAAAAAAAAGGTGGTTTACGGATTTCCCGCACCATATTTTTGAAAATGAAAATTTTCATTATCTGAGAAATTTGAATTATGTTTTTGGTGGCCTTTTTTCTGATCGATAGCCAGATTTGGGAGTTTGCAAAAAGTTTCCCTCAAAAAAAAAAAAATCCGCAGACAAACAAAATATTTTTGGTGTGGTCTAGTGGCCTGCTGTCCTCAGCCTATTGAGGACCCTCACTTGTTCGAGATATAAAGGTGTATGAAAAATTGAATTTCAACACCCTCTTCTACCCTGCATTAGAAATGTGACCGGTAGTAAAACTGGCTGCTATGGCATATCATTTTTCGCTGTCGTCTCTTTTCTGACTCAATTAAATGAAAAAAATAGATACTATTGAGAAAAAGTCCACACATACTAAGACGTAGATAATTTAGAAGTCTTTCATTTGTTAGCCATACCACTAGAAATAGTCTGGTAAATAAAGTAAAAATTAAGGGGTAGATCCAACAAAACTGTAAGAAAAGGTTTTTCAGTGGATTTCACTAGCTTGATATGTCTTTTTTTCAGAAAAAAAAAGTTTACCACTCTTTGCCTTGGGAAAATGCCTCAAATGGGGCAAAATCCAAGATGGCCGCCAAAATATCAGAATTCCATCTCCCATGCCCTAGATATGGCTGATAATGCACTTTTAACACTGCTTACCCCCCCTAAATTGGACCCAAGGAATTCAATGCTTCAATTGGTTTGTTGCTAGGACAGCTGGTTGCCTAGCAACAGCTATTCTAATTGTTTATCTGCCTAGCAACACCCATTTCCATGGTCCTGAGGTGGATTATAATCATACCTACCCCCCCTAATATGGACCCTAGGATTCCAATAGTTTTATTGGTTTGTTGCTAGGACAGCTGGTTGCCTAGCAACGGCTATTCTAATTGTTTATCTGCCTAGCAACACACCTTTCCATGGTCCTGAGGTTGTTTATAGTCATACCTACCCCCCTAAATTGGACCCAAGGAAATCAATGGTTCTATTTATTTATTGCTAGGACAACTGGTTGCCTAGCAACGGCTATTCTAATTGTTTATCTGCCTAGCAACACATATTTCCATGGCTCTGAGGTTGATTATAACCATACCTTCCCCCCCTAAAATGGACCAGAAGAATTCAATGGTTTCATTGCTTTGTTGCTAGGACAACTGGTTGCTTGGTTGCCCAACAATGTTTATTCTAATTGTTAATCTGCTAGCATACATGATTTTGTACAGGTTTGTATGTCTATATGTTAAATTATAAAGACACCTAAACTTGTACAAACTATATGTATCTATAGTACAGGTTTATGTTCTACTGGCTCAAAAAGCTCATGGACTTCATGGTCTAAAGTATTAAAGATTTAGTAAGTACTTATATCAAAACACATAAGAGATGGCATTGGTTGTCACAAAATATCCAAATTTGGGGTTGTCGGTTTTCTTCGCGCTCCCATAGAGCTCAATGCTGAAGCAAATTATCACCAATTACAGCCTAATATTATTTTTCTTTTTTTTTAGGGGGTTATAGTAGGAATTTGTGAAAAACAGATACATTATTCATTTGATAGATATTTTCTCACTCTGAGGGGCTGGCTGCATCTAGGACAGGTTCAAAGCGACTCCCCCTGGGACCAGGGCTTCCTGGGCCAGCAGAAACAGCGAGTTTAAGACAGGTTCAAAACACGCCCCTCCCCCCCCTCTCCAGCCACCAGGGCCTCTTGAGCCGGCGGGGGGGGGGGGGACTGGGTGGAGTCTAGGACAGGTTCAAAGCAACTCCCCCCGCCACCAAGGCTTCTCGAGCCGGCAGGAGGGGCTGTGGGCGTTCAGACAATTCCCCCCCCAACACCTGTACCTGGCCAGCTACAGGGGTCAAGCTGGTTGTCCTATGGCCATGTCCATTACTTAAGCTGGTCCTGGCGAGAAGAACACTGATAACAATGGTCGCGGTCAGAGGGGTCCAAGCTGCACCCTAAGAATTCTGCAATGAATGCAGGGGGTTATCTCATCCAGCTACACGCCTATAGCCTCCAGTACACCTGCCAACCTATCCATACTGCTTACCCTGCAAGAAGTAGCCCCAAAATACCTAAAGTAATTTATTTCCTGTTATCTGTACTTCACTTTTATTCCTAATCATGAGGAATGAAGTATACATCTATATCTTCACTCCTGTGTTCTCCATTCATAGGATAGGGGGTTGATTACTCATTTTCTGACAGTATTAAGTGCTCTAAGATGCTCTATTAGGGTACTACGAAATTTGTTAATAACGAACTATTTTCCTGGCCCAAAGCACTTTATTATAATGGAATTTTACTGTATTATCCCCAAATTTTTGGCAATATAGCCCAGGGGATATCATTTTACAATTTGCTGACAAGATACCACATCTACACTGGGGTGTATAGATCCCCAACATGTCTGTTATATTTGACTGTCCTGGGAGGAATCAGTAACATAGTTACAGAGCCGCATTGCTGTTCGAACACCTTATGTATAGCAACAACCATAGCAATGTGAATGGTGACAAATAAACAACCAATATTCTGTAGTGTGAGGTAGATAAAGAAACATAATGGCTGTTGCTTAGCTAGCAGTTGTTTTGGATACATGTGGATGGCTCCATAGAGTCCTTGAGCTTTTTATGACAAGGGTAGGCTTCAGCATGAGGTAAACAAGGGGACAAATTCAAGGATTTTACGGCAAAGCCATAGTGGCTTTGGGGTTTATAGTATTGTTATGAACTACAGGTGAGAAAACGAGGGGGCATAGATTTATAATTTTTGGTGTTTCTAGGGTTCTTATGCAATTCATGTTTGATGGTTTGCAGCAACACTGCATGGTCAGTTAGTTACATGCACTTAGCTAAATCTTTTTGATTTTTATTAGTTTTACTGCAGCTGGTATAACAATAGAATCCATGTGCTAATGGAATCAATTAGGTACCAATGCAACTCCATTGATGCCTATGCAAATACCATCTTGGCAGCCATCTTGAAAATTACCTGGATCAAAAATCGGAGCCTACAAATGGATTCTACACCCCAGAAAACCCTATTATACATGTGTCATACAAGGAAATCAGACAATCTTCAGTTTTTGGTGGCCATCTTGGCAGCCATCTTGGAAATTTCTCGGATTGAAAATCTAAGCCTAAAAATGGATTCTACATCCCAGAAAACCCTACTATCACACAAGGAAATCAGACAATCTTGAGTTTTCGACAGCCATCTTGGCAGTCAGAGGGAGGAGGAGGGGGCAGATGGAGGGAAGGCAGAGGGAGGGCAGAGGGAGGAGAGGGTAACAGGAAGGAGGAAAATGGGGTAGAGGGGAGGGGGAGGGGTAGATCATGGGGTAGTAGGAGGGGGCAAAGGAAGGAGGAGAGGGCAGAGAAAGGAGGGAGGAGGAGGAGAGGGCAGAGGCAGGAGGAGGAGGAGAGGGCACAGGGATCACAGGGAGGAGGCAGGGGGCACAAGGAGGACTTGTGATGGCCTTCTTTTAAAGACTGTAAAATATTATTTCAGGGTTGGTGCATGTGTGTGTGGGGTGGGGGAGGGGTAATTATGTTGGACTTCACAGTTTGTCTTTTGGCGGGCTTGAGTGATTTCAAGAGCCACCCTGGACCAACTCTACTTCTAGTATAGGTCCTGTATGTGCATAGTATGGGAATTGGCATTGCCATTGACAGCTTGGCTTGACATAGGAGTCAAAAGTTATTAGGCTGGTACATATCCTTGCCATTGACAGCCACATTAGAGAACTCAAAATATGGCTGTTCACAAGATGTCTTGGCCTTACCACAAGGTACATTGGTTCTACATGTAGTAACTGAAAACAAGATCTAGGATAAATTAGTCTTGCACATGCCTACAAGGACACATGGTGATACCAGTCCTAGGCATGGTTTAAGGGCCAGCTAGGGCTATATCTAACAATGAACAAGGGGGCCTATGCTAGTCTTTTCTTGTCGAAAAAAGTGACACTCTGGTCTTTGGTGTAAATGGCTTTGGGGACAAGGTCCCAGAGCCAATAAAACATGTGTTACTAGGCAGATTAGATATTAGAATAGCTTTTGCTAAGAAACCAAATGTGTTAGTATCTGGTAAATTACATCATTTGGTCCCTTAGGATCATTAAAATGGCAGTAAATATGATTATAATCATAATTATGACCATGGAAATGTGTGTTGCTAAGCAGATAAACAATTAGAATAGCAGTTGCTAGGCAACCAGCTGTCCTAGCAACAAACCAATAGAACCATTGAATTCCTTGGGTCCAATTTAGGGGGGGTAGGTATGATTATAAACAACCTCAGGACCAAGGAAAGGTGTGTTGCTAGGCAGATAAACAACTAGAAAGGCTGTTGCTAGGCAACCAGTAGTCTTAGCAACAAACCAATAGAACCATTGAATTCCTTGGGTCCAATTTAGGGGGGGTAGGTATGATTATAAACAACCTCAGGACCATGGAAATGTGTGTTGCTAGGCAGATAAACAATTAGAATAGCTGTTGCTAGGCAACCAGCTGTCCTAGCAACAAACCAATTGAACCATTGAATTCCTTGGGTCCAATTTAGGGGGGGTAAGCAGTGTTAAAAGTGCATTATCAGCCATATCTAGGGCATGGGAGATGGAATTCTGATATTTTGGCGGCCATCTTGGATTTTGCCCCATTTGAGGCATTTTCCCAAGGCAAAGAGTGGTAAACTTTTTTTTTCTGAAAAAAAGACATATCAAGCTAGCGAAATCCACTGATAAACCTTTTCTTACAGTTTTGTTGGACTGAAGAGCTTTATTTACCAGACTGAAAGGTATGAATTTTAAATTAAAAAAAAAAGTTTTTAAAAGAATTAAAAAATTAAAAAACCTTGCTGTGCTGGCACCCAGGTGATAGAGCGGCACTTGTTCCTGATGATGGTAGAAGGCATCGTGTTCCTCCTCAGCATCACCTGGCTCCTCAACAAGATCCATGCCACCCCGGGCCGTCAACGACACGCCACCCCCTCCCCGACAGGAGTGGGGGGCTCACAGGCAGGGCCCACCGCCCTGCGACCAGCCGGACACAACGCCAAGCCGCCTGACAAGAAGAAACCGATGCATAAGGTGCAGCACAAGCGCAGAAACTCTATAGACGCCACGCCACCACGGCCACGGGTTTCTTCTATCGTTTCGAAACAGCGGTCGAAGGATGACATTGGTCTCAGACTATCAGGTATGATTGAAGCTTTGGATTTAATTTTGATACTATTTGAGTATTTGTGAATGTTTGTATTGTCCCTGAGTGCAGTAGTATTTTTATATGAAATCATAGAAAATTTAGATTTGTTTAAAGATCTCAATACTGTTTTTTTACATTGATGTACCGTAAATTCCTGCATATAACCTGCGGCTCATAGTATATACGCAAACCAAACCTTAAAGGGATCCCTTCATCCACAGAATGGGCTGCCAAGGTCGAGGGACTTTCATATGAGATGGGCAGCTGGAGATGCAATATTACATAATACCATATGTCTATCACCCCTCCTGGTGTAAGGGGCTGGAGGGCTGCCTAAAACACTAGATAGGAATCTCCAAGTTCCATCACACTGTATTCTATATCAGATGTGTTGCCATCACATACTTTGATTCTAAAACAAATTGATCTGATGTAGAATACGCTTATCTAGTGTTGTGGGCAGCCCTCCAGACCCTCACACCAGGAGGGGAAATAGACATGTGGTATCATGTAACATTGCATCTCCAGCTTACCCCCTCCTCTGAAAGTCCCTAAACCTTGACAGCCCATTCTGCGCATGAAGGGATCCCTTTAAGTGCGGGTCATACAATTTTCCCAAAGTCTAGGTGCGGGTAATACAAGGGTTTTCAGACCCCAGGTGCGGGTTATATGATTCTCCAAAAGTCGAGGTGTGGGTTATATGCACGGTGCCGGTTATACGCGGGAATTTTATTGTACATAGAAAGTCACTTTATTCGGTTATATACACACACATATATTATGTTCTGTCTGTATTGAGCTGGTTTTGCTTTGTGTACATGAACGTGTGCAGAACAGAGTGTGCAGATGGTGAAATCCTGTCACTCCATATACATTACATGCATTTAATGAAATTTATTTGTTTTAGTAGATATGGTTTGTTTCCCTTCCCTCAAGTAATTGCATTAGTGTACACACCTTTATGATTTTGATTTTATTTGAAATCTGTTTATTATGGATTCATTCAGTCATTGCTTTTGTCCTTTGGAGCAGCCACATAAATTAGATGAAAGTAGCTGAAATAAGATAAGAAAAACGGGAGGGACAATTATTACACTTTTGTACATTTCTTTGGCTATAAATGAGAAAATAACCTGAGGCTCCCTAGTTTCAACAGAGCTAGACTTTGAAAACATTTATGCAACGGGGGGGGGGGGGGGGGGGAGAACACAGTAGAAGACACTTTTCATTATTGTCACACCAGTATATGTAGTATTGCTGTAATAGGCTCACCTTCTGTTTTGATAAGAAACCCCTACCCAGGGGGAGGTCAAACTTAAGCTATTCAAAAAAGCAATAACATTTCTCACTACTACCAGAAGATAAACATGTTTGTTAACTCGATTAATATATGTGATTATTACAGCAGATATAGTAAACACAGTCTATAGTAGTAGCTTTACATGTGTCGCCCGTTAGTAGCCGTGGTTTTTGCTCGTTGCGTGTTGCAGGGTCTGAAGGGCGCTTAGGGGCTGATGTGCTAACCGCTGTAGCTGCAGCAGCGGCCAACGCTGAGTTTAAAGTAAGTCACACGCTGTGTGTTAGCAGTGGTGTCAGCACCAACTATTGGCACAGCTACATGTACTCTTGTTTTATAGTTCAATACTGTAAATGTATGTTATTTCGCGCTGTACATATTTTCGTGAATTTCGCTGAAATGAAAATCAGTGAAAATATGTACAGCGTGAATATTTATTCAGTATAGTGATACCACTACCATCTTTCAAATCTGTGAATTCAAGTCCACACGAAACTGTATTTTATGCCAAATTCGCGAAAATTTATATGAGCAAAAATATGTAAGTTTACAGTATTTAAGTTCAGATGGCATCTATACTGACAGTCACTGAGGTTATGGTACTTCAGTTTATCATATTTGAAGAAACATCTCCCTAAATTCAGTTTGGGAGAGACTTGCTTGTGTTTTATTTGTGGTCAACTAGGACACTTACTGATATAAACATGTAGATCTGGTAAATTCATGTATTTCAATCTAACAGTACTGTGCATAAATTAAAAATCATTTGATATTTGTCATTTTGATATTGACCGAATCGCAGGTGTTGCCAAAGTAAAGTACATATGCATATTTTGCCTATTTGCTATTTGCCTTTATTTCTGTCGATGTCGATCCTCTTTCCCTTTTCATTTCTATGTTATTGTTGGAAAATAATTAGGCTATCCTTACACTGAATTATTGGACTAAATTACAAAATAGCATGGTCTAAATTTTACACATAAAACACATAGATCTTCCCAAATTGAGCCTCTATATTGTAAATCTAATCCTTATATTCAAATTTCTTAATTCAGGAAATAGTGAACAGAAAGAAGAAGAAAAAGAAGGCAGCGCGCAGTCTGCTGTTGGGGAGTCAGTCGGCGAGCGGTTTGCAGAACAGCTCTGGGAGCAGCTCGGGTAGTGGAGGCCTCCACCCGAGCAGCTCCAACACCCGCATGCACCACAACGCAGGACTCATCTTTACCTCCAAGGGCAGCCGGGACGTTTCGCCCCCTCACAGCACCGCTAGTTCTGAGAGTGGGGACAGCACCGCCGGTGCAGCTACCAGTCATAACTGTAGTACCCGTCTGCCAACTACCATCACCTCCACCACGGGGTCCCGGAGTAACAAAATGGGCGCTCGGCGCAGTCTCGATTTACGAGAGATGCAGCAAAGAGGCCTTGCAGGTGGAGCAACAATGTCCAAGAAAAGTCATAAGCGACAACGATCGGAAGGGACAATAAACGCAAATGGGAGTACTAAGAGCTCGGTGACTAACATTGGACCCACACGTAGCATGTCTAACGGCAAGATGCCTCCCAAGGAAAACGGTCCATCAGAACAGTCAGCGGGTTGGAAGAGCTGGCTCATTGGGAGCCGAAGATGAATTTAGATTTTATCGAATAATAACCAAACTGATTTTAAAGCGATGCGCCATTTTTGCTCTTAATGTTCATCTCTCGAGAACGTATACATAGTAGTCTGTGTAGAATATTTATGTTGTATTTATGTGACCTTTTGAGGCACAGCATTTGAAATGAGTCCTTCTCTGTAATAATACAGACAGGGGGATGCCATAGAAAGTATTATGGTGCTGCCACCTGTCGACTTACTGAGGAACCGTCGTCTGTGATCGGGGCATAGAGCACAGGCTTAAACTGACCAGCTTGACTAAACTGGGAGTAGATATATAGCACAAGGTATGGCACAGCTAGACGCCCATCATCTTTATAACCTAGATGGCCCTACTATACCATATATTTGGCCATAGACAGGTGGCACCATCTGAAGTCTAAAGATGATGGTGGACTAAGTAGTTTACATATTACTAGCTAGATGGCGCTAGCCTCTATGGCCAAACCCATGGCACAGTAAGGCCACCTAGGGTATAAAGATGATGGGCGTCTAGCTGTGTCATACCTTGTGGTATACATAGTCATATACTCCCAGTATAACCAAGCTGCTGATCAGTTTAAGCCTGTGGCATAGCGGGAGGGACGGGTAAGCTTACTGCTCACACGGGGACGCTGCTACAACAAGGTGAATATCTGTGTTTTATCTAAATGAAGAAGCCCTTGATATGCTTACAAGGATTTGTTTGAGACAGGTTGCACAGAAATGAATGAGGATATGCAGAAATGTGTTAATGGTTGCACTGCAAAGATTTGCCCAGTCGGGATTGCATTTAGCTTTGGTATAAGGAATACCTATGAGTTTTTGAAATGTTATTTATTTATTGTGGAAAGAACACTTACATGTTTGATGGGTGATGTTATTAACGGTGTACATGGTAAAGTTGGGTTGTAAAGTAAATATCAAGATACAGAGTGCTTCTGAAATTCCTTCAAATCTGAACTAGAATTAGCTTTCTGTGACCTTCCTGTGAGCTCTATGATTAATGTAGATGTGGTCATGTAATGGTAGACAAACGTCATTTTTCTTTGTGATAAACAGTTTTATATCATGGTTTTAATTATTAAACTATTAAAGACCCATATGGTCGCATTACAAGCACATATTATGTAACTTTTAAAAGGACCAATCTAAGAAAAAAAAAGACCACAATGATGAATATATATCCCAACTTGAACAAAAATTAGTGAGTTTTTCGCCAGTGGGGTAATAATGATGTGATTTGTTTAGTCCCTTATTAAGATTCTCTCACAATCAATGTCCCGTGAAGATGATGTTACACAGGTGTATTATGTTATGCTGCTGCAAAGATTATCTTGTGATGTGAAAAGAGGCACCAAACCCTTGTCACTCTTCCTCTCGATAAGTACCCTAAATTCCCACGTATATATAATGTTGGTTATACGCGGACCAAACCTCAAGTGCGGGTTATACAATATTCTTAAAGTCTAGGGGAGGGTAATATGAGGGGTTTTATAAGTATAGTACAGTCCTAAAACGGCGATTTTCAGACCCGATATGCGGGTTATATGATTCTCACAAAGTCGGGGTGCGGGTTATACGCGAGGTACGGGGGAATACGAGTGTATGCTATCAGAGTGAGGCGACACTGGGCTTACAATGCTTATGTATAGATGTACCCCCATATCTATGTAAAGTATGTATCAATATTAGATATCCATTAATAGAAAACATTTGGTATCGCTGTGGGTACAAATGGGCACAAAAGCTTGAGTGCAACTGTCATGGTCCCATGAGTGTATGTATGCCCTGTCGCTTTGCGATTCATAGAAGTGACTTATAAAAACTAATGTTAAATTAATCTGCATTCACAGTTGTCCAGAGCTCACAAATATATTCTGATAAATGGCCATAGTTTGTTGATTGAATGCGGGTGCTGAATGTTACACTTTGTGCTATAGTAGTATACTATGGTGTTGGGGTTGGCAAAAGTAAACTGCCACTGTGTCCTTCACAAATAATAATTTATTACATGAAGTTAATACATGAGTGTCTGGCTGTGACAAGAGTAATATTATAAAAGGTATGAAACAAAGAGTGGGTGATTGGTTGACTGAACAGCAATTTGAAACAAGTGCAAGAATTGATATATTACAAAGGTCACATTGCTCAATCCGGCAATCTGTAGGCGTCATCCCCCCACCTTCATCCCCCACCTATTTATATTCCCAGACCTCGTATCACTTACCCCTTTCAAGGCGGCATAGTGCTTTAATGCATGACGGCCATGTATCGCCATAATGCATGAATGCAGCCTGGGCGAGTAACTCGCCAGTACTACATTCAAACATCATGCTGATCCTACCGGGTGAATTAGTAGACTCGCCAGGTGTGCAATCATGCATCATGACCTCAAAGGGCATGATGCATTAAAGCACTATGCGGACCTGAATGGGTTAATACCTCATGTCACTTAATACAGGGATGCCAAGTGTTACGATTTTTTTTCGTATTTTTACGATTTTTTACCCCAATTACGACCATAACGATTTCTGCTGACAAATTACGATTTTTAGAAAGTCAGGGAATGTCCCTTCACATAGGACCAAAGGGTAGGAAATGGGTAGGGAAAAAGGAGATATGGGAAGAAACTCCTTTACGCCCCTTCTTTTGAAGCTGCTTACTACACCCCTGCCTACAAACTGGTCTGCTTTAGTATGAGTAGGCATTAATTATCACATTATATATGGTGCATAAAGCTACCACCAATGTGTAAGAGTATTCTTAAGGACATACTATTGTTGGGGTTCGAAAATCGTACTAAATACGATTTTGGGGGTGGGTGACTTGGCATCCCTGCTTTATACCTCGTGTTTTACCTTGTTCCAGTTCTGTTATCTAGTCAGTTACTGCCACACCAATTTCTTCGTTGTACAAATGTGTTATTATCATGTTTTTAACAATCGCACCGAAACATGTAAGGACATAAGACACCAAGGGAATGTTCCCGATTGAGCCTGAGTCTTCTGCTAATGATTGAGATGATGTCCGATAAGCCCACTTAAAAGCAGTGAAAACTACGACGAGGGCGTTTTTCATTTAATCTTTTTTTTTACTTGATGCTGTAAATACATAGGGAAATTTGGACTTTACGCGAGCAATTTTCACATTTAGTAATTCAGTTTATTGATCAGCAAAAAATTATTAGAATGCAAATTATTTCTAGCTGACGGCATCACTGACAGCATAAGCTTTAATTTGATACCAGTTTTGCCAATTGTCTTTTAATTTTAACATATTTTTCATCAAAAAAGTAAACATAGATAAATTTTAATTTAAGTTTCCTCAAATCTTGATTTTTATGATGCGTGCGGTGATGAGAAACAACTTTTTTAAGTGGCCTAATATATTATTAACTGCTGTTCGGGAGGCATAATTTAGGGGATAGGGGATATGGTCTTTTAATTCTTTAAGTAACTGTGTAATTGGTGATCTCTCAGTATATAAATTACCCATTCCTTGACTACATCCAGTTTTCACAGGTTAAAAGAGGAGAGGATCTAAAGAAAAAAAGTGTAATGGTAGATGAATGCAAGGTCAGATTATAGTAATTGAGGGAGGGGCGTATATGATAAGTAAATAAATGTGATAATAATCAGTGCACGGAGACCCACAGCATTCACAGGATTCAAAATGTTAAAATAAATTAGAATGCCTCGTAGAGGCAAATATTTTAATCACTGCTGTATATGTGTAGGATCTTTAGCTGAAAAAAGATCATTTTTAATGAATTAGGAGATGTTAATATTGCGGGAGTATGTATGTGCGCCTTAACACAGAACTGTAGGGTCATGTTGAGCGTGACCAGAATACAAGGATGGGCGGCAACACATGATTACAGTATTAAAATGTTACCATTCACATTCCTAATTGTGATTTTGGACTTGTTATTTTATCTCAAATGCTATCAATATACTGTTTGCAACCCTTTGTGGTCCAACCATCCAACCTATCTTATAAGTATTGACTCAGGGTTCCGATGAGTCAAAGGGAGACGCCTTTCAGAAGTACTACCTTTCAGGGCAGCTAGGGAAGCCATCAAGGCAGGTGGGGTGGGAGCCAATGGGCGGAGAAGATACATGGCATCAGTACAAAGAAATTGATAGCACAACGGAATCGGACGTCAGTATCATATTGAATAATACAATATAAAAAGTGTCACAAAATTTTCTGAAATTGTCTGCAATGAAGCCTTGTATAGAAATGTACTGTGTACTAAGTTTATGGAGGGTTCAGCAGGTGAGACACTTTTTGACTCAGGGTTCATACCCTGAGGCATATACAACGCCTGGCATTTCCTTTAAGATGTTTTTTAACCATATTACTCAGTTTGTATTTCAGTTAGAAAAAATACAAAAAGCTAAAATAAAGGGCAAGATCGGGGGACAAATGTTTCCTTCAAAAAGTTAATCAATATCTCTTTTCTTCTATCCGCAATTCAACTGCGATCTTTGCGTATTTTTTCTCTCTTTTTCTTAAACTCTTAAGCACTGTTAAATGACTACCCTCTAAATGAACTCTGCATAGGCTTCAAGGTTAAAAAACAAATTGGAGCTGATAGAAATGCTCATCTGACCAGACAGGTATCCTATTTCTATCTTTCTGACATAAATCTACCACCTCACATATTAAAATGCCATTCAACCAAGCTAAACTGCCCTCCATATTATTGACTCAGGGTGTACCCCTGAGTCTAGGTAGACGACCTAAAACGTTGGTTAAGAGATTTTCCCAATTTCAAGTTCAATCTATCATATATCAGAAAGTATCCATTTCAATGATATAATTTTTGGTTCCACTGTTGCTTTAAGATCTAATCTATCTCATCCAATTGAGTGCGCACACAATTGTGCATTTTTTCCATGAATAAAAGGTGCTCAAAAATTTTGCATTTTCTTGAATCAACAAACCACCGAACATGCCCTCCCATTGAATCCTATGCTGAAGCCGTGTGCACCATTCTAGACAACCCTGCGCCATGCTATGTTTTGAATTCAATAAAAGTTCTATATACCAATGTGTGCTTGTCTTGCTATAGGCTTAGTGCACAAGAAAGTGTTTTAGACTAGACAACCCGTGTGTGCACTGTCATTGCTCGTTGACCCAGGGCACCCTGGTTTTTAGGGAGACGGTTTCTGCAGAAATGGAGTAGGTTTGTTGTCCAACTTGAACCAGCCTGATTTTGCTTTCTGTTTGATATTGAAAATTGGGAAATGGCCTATAATCATGAGGGAGATGTTGCCCATGTTGCCACTTGGGACGTTGCCAATGTTGCCACATGTTGTTGGGAGGTGGGGGGGGGGGGGATGTTGACCATGTTGCCACTTGGGATGATCAGCAAGAAGGCTGAGGTGAAGAGCTCTAACACACACACACTTCTTCATGGTTCATGGCCATCATGGTTCACGGTCATCCTGGTTCATGGTCATCATGATTCACGGCTATCATGGATCATGGTTCATGGTTATCATGGTTCAATGGCCATCATGGTTCATGGTCATCATGGTTCATGGCCATCATGGTTCATGGTCATCATGGTTCATGGTCATCATGGTTCACGGCCATCATGGTTTACGGTCATCATGGTTCATGGCCATTATGGTTCATGGTCATCATGGTTCATGGCCATCATGGCTCATGATTATCATGGTTCAGGGCCATCATGGTTCATGGCCATCATGGCTCATGATTATCATGGTTCTCGGGCATCTTGGTTCACTGCCATCATGGTCCACTGCCATCATGGTCCACTGCCATCATGGTCCACCATCATCATGGTCATTATGGTTCACAGTTATGGTTTACTGCCATCATGATTCATGGTAAGCATGGTTCATGGTCATCATGATCCACCACCATTATGGTTCATGGTCATAATTGTCCACCGTCATCCTGGTCCACTGTCATCATGGTCATCATGGGAACTGCCATCATAGTCCATCATCATGGTCCATCATGATCCATATGTTCCATTTGTTACAAAGTTTCCAAATGATCCATATGATATGTATCAAACTGCCCTGGGTCACCAGTGGGAGTATCCTGTATCTGAGTAGTTGATCCAATGTCGGGGGGGGGGGGTTAGGGGGCTTGATCATCAGGCTTGATTATCAGGCCTGATTAGGGTTGATTATCAGGCTCGTTTTTCAGACTCACTTTACATACTTCATTGAAAATTGATTGAATTGGGTGCATCGCCCTGGAATATACAAAAAATACATGTAATAGTGCGGGTGCAGTCAAGTCATAATTGTCATCCATTTGGTGATTGGGGATTGGGTAAAGAGATAAAGTAGCCTGACACCCTGAGTCTCCTGTGATGTAAATCACACGCCTATTGATTTAAATTACTTAAATGAACTTCTTACAATACCCTAAACATACCATGAACAAGGATTTGTTTTAGTTCTCATACCACCCCCTCACGTACATGGTGGCGCCACAAGCATTTTTCGTAGTCCGCGAGGCCTCAAGGAGACAGCACGAGGGTCCCACAGCGGCAGCGTAAAAGGAGTGCAAAGCAAAAGTGTACCAACCATATCTTCGCCGTTTATCGTCCGATCGACACGTTTTTTGATAGGGACAGAAGGCGGTACATGCCCGCAGCCTGCAACTGTCGCCCACACCCACCTGCACACCCACACTAGACCCACACCCACCTGCTCTCCCACATCCACCTGCTCACCCACACTCACCTCCTGGCCTGAAGTGGAATAACATACATGTATGACACATGATTTGAGGGTACTTTTTAACAAGGAATCCATTTCTGATGCCAGAATGGACCAATGAATGATTATAAGGGAGTGTTAAATCTAAGTAAGACTTTCGTCAGCCTTACACCTCGCAAATCTGCATTACTAACGCCTGCCCTGAGTCGCCCTGTGATGTTAGTTACTGTTCTTCTTTGATACAACCCAATAAGCACCGCCATTTTTCCCAAACTTTGGTTTCCACGGAGGATACTTCAATGTTTTCTGAAAGGATTTCTATTTTATATCAGATAGGGAACCATTTTTTGGGGGTGGTAATTTTGGCAATGCTTTGGAAATATTCCTGAATTTGGGGGCCTTATTCCCAACACATTATTGTAATAAAACATGGTCAGTTAAAAACTACACATCAAAGGCTTTCTAGCACTTTTAAAATCAAAGTGATTTGATAATTCTAAGTAGGACAAAATGATTTTCTCTAGTTGGTCATTCTCAGAGAAAATGTCCGGTTTAAAGGGTGATAGCCTAGTCAGAGATCCATTGGGGAGAGTTTTTCTTTTTCATTTAGAATTATCATCTCACAATTATTGACAGAGGGTTGGAAAGTAGTGATCTTTTTCTTTGTTAGCGAAAGGGATTCTATTTTAAAACAGATAGGGAACAATTCTTTGGGGGCTGGGAACTTTGGCGATTTTTTGGGAAAATTCCTAAATTTGGAGGCCCTATTTCCAAAACACCCCCTTTCAATAGTGTAATAAAACAGGATTCTTTTTTTTTTTACTTTTCCTCTAAAATTGACCTAAAAAAGTGTAAAAATTGGGAGTTTTTTTCCCAAAATTTTGGAAACCAAAAAAGTATAAAAATAAAGAAATTTCTTTAAAATTGCATAAAAAAACATAGGGTCGGCCTTGTTTAGATAGGGTCGGTCGGGTGACCTGAAACAAACCTTTTTTTTTGGCCCTATCACATAAGTGCTCAAAGGTTATAAGCAGTTAACTACTTAGGCTTAAAATATATCATATATCTCATCGGTTATCTATTTTAAGGGTTTATTGTATTATCATATATCACTACGGTTCTAACTAAGGTTGGGAGGAATGCAGACTGGTGATCCGGAGAGCAGTGCGGGAAACGACCAGCACTTGGTATCAACATCTCTGTGTGTTCACTTCAGTCTACTTCAGCATATAGGCTATAATATGCTCCTTTTATTGGTGGATCATTACAAAAAATCATGGCTGCCCTGCTTGCACTAGTCGCACGGCTCCTATGCATCCTTTACACATGCATTTTTTTTACAGACTTAGTAAACCTGATTTACTATCTATATAGCCTAAAACATACTGTATTACTAGTAATAACCCGCCAGGTGGTAGCACTATATCTAGTCATTTTAGAAAATAGAGAGGTTATTTTGGTTAACTTAAGTCCAAGATAATAGAAATAATGAGACAATACTTTGAAGATAACGCAGAGAATAATGTCTACGTTCGGCCGTGATGCCGTCCTGATGGGCACCCATGTTTCTGCTACCGATAACAACGTCCCAGATCCGTCTGCATTCAGGTATAAAGGGAGCATTTGTAAATCATATTCTATAAATGTTACCACGTTCCCAGAAAAGGTTCCACATTAAAATCTGTATTACCCATGAATAATCAGGGCAATAAGGAGCACTAGAAGAAAAATCTAAAATGTAGTGATATTTTTTATCTAGTTTTAATTGCTTAGAAAATACCCCACATTTTGACACGGGATTCTGAAATTGTATGTTTGATATTTTACCCTGGTCATGAAGTATATTCCTTGTGTTTAAAAAACGATTTCCCTACTGTAATACACACATAGCTAGCACTTCATAAAAGATGCAAACTCTGGAATTAGATTCCTGTGTTCTAAATTGCCATATGTAACTGGTGGAAAATAGCTGTTTTTACGGACGCTAAACTGTAATTCTACGACCCAATACAGAGTGTAACCGACCATTAATGACTAACATGGATCGGGCATTTGTTAAGCTTCCCGGTGGTGAAACACGTTTTAAGAAATTCATAGTCGTTCCTGAGAAATTACAAGAAATGTGGCTTTCAGGGGGGTAGACGTTTTGCCAAATCGTCTTCTCTACTACACTGGCGGATCGGGTGAGTCGCTGAGCATGTTTAAATTCGCAGAGCAACGTAGCACAGAGGACCAATTTTGCATAATATTCGCTTGTAGGAGGCCGTCGCGGCGCGTCTAGTATAGGTGGGTTCCAGGGTTACTCACCAGGTGGGGTATCAGAGAACTCCCATATGGAAGGAATGCCCAGTTCCAACGACTATTTCTACACCTAGATATAAAACTAGACTTTTTGTTTGTTTGTCTGTTTGTTTATATACATATGTGTAAAAGTCCTGATTCTCGCAATTGGATCGGCAACAATGTGAAATGAATAACCCAGCCTTCTTGGTAGTTAAATCCATGGCAGTTGAATCAGCACCAGCTATTGGACATGACACCCAGTCGAACTAGAAGGCCTCTAAATCACAGACTAAATCACAGACTACTCCGTATATTGACTATAGCTGTTTGGGAGACATGACTTAAATATGAATCATGTATATTCCTATTCATATAAAGTCAGGCATCAACTTCTCACTGTCATTGTCACTGGTCTATCTTGCTACAAGAAGGTATTCAGTCAACCCTCACTTCCTTGGGTTTGGGGAATGCAAGAAACATGTCTACGGAAGCAAATCGTCCCAGGAAATAGGTTCAAATATAATACAACACATAAGGCCTTCTTTGGGGGAGAGGGGTCCGGGGTAGTAAATGTTCGAGTGGAGAGAGTAGGAGGCAATAGCACCTTGTATAGGTTAAGAAAATCTCCATTTCCCCAGCAATGCTCAAACGATCTTAGTAGTCTAAATTGTAACTAAAAGGACTGGCTCATGGGTTTATATAGCCTGCTCTTTAGGTCACGAGGAACTAATTATTATTCCTCTATGTTTCTATGTAGCATAATGTCAAAAATCAGCCATCCACAAGGTTTGTGGACCAGTCTTAGCAATAGTCTTATTAAACAATCCCTCACACACAATGTGTCAGCCTCTATGATGGGCATGACCATGAAAATCTCAAGAAAGTAACTATTATCCACAGGTAGTCCCATTTTGCCCTGTGTTGGGCCTAAAATCGACCTTTGGCCACATCACTTTTTGCATACATTAGAAATTCCCCAACCCTTTACATAGTATAAAACAGCATGTGCTATTCTATTCTATATCCAGAGGACTTTTAGAAACACCTGGTGTTTTTTTCACAATTTTAGGTAGATGGTACCATTTACTTCCACGTGACCTCTAAACAGCTGCTTACACGCCGCCTGGAGGCAATATTATCAACTACATTTAGCACCCAGATACTGAGCACACTGCTGCCATCTATCGGAAAGTGGGTACCTGGGATGCCTTCTTGGGGTGGGGGTAGTTATAATCATTTGATATTCTCTGAGGAGTGTAGTTAAAAAATGATTGTTATATAGCTGTTAAGTTAGTTTATAAATCTACTCAGGCTTATCGACATGGTATGGCAGTAGTAGATCACATTGAAAGAGATACATGACTGAGTTGTGACTTTGAGGAGTATAAAGAGGACTTTTGACGATACGTTGTTTGATTGAGCAAAGATATTCAGTTCTTAAGTTTAGTGATTTTGAATGAGCGACGGATTTGGGGTCTTGAAGTATCTATCTTAAGCACTAAACATAGGCACATGCAGCTGTCAGTTACCCTTGTTGTACCGGCTACCAAATATTAGACATAAAGGCTCCCAAATTTTCTGATAATTAGGCCGTTTTATTCTGATAAGTTGGATTACAGACCCGCCGCCGAGATTTTTGGCATTTTGCGGGGAAAAAAAGTTTTTTTGTATTTTTTACCTTTCCCCTCCGAGATTTTTTAAAGATTTTTTCTTTGAAAGAAAGGGCATGTTGACCTGTTATTCTGTAATCCGGCTCCCCCATAGGGCAGCTTTTTTTCCCCCTCCGCCCTTCCAAAAAGTTGGAGCCAAAAGCCCGTAATCCAAGTTATCAAAATAAGGTGGCCTTACCTTGTAGCCATGACACTCCTACATTTATCCTTTAACGATAGCAAAACCTACTACACAGTTACTATTCAAGTAAAACAAAGACAAGGATATAATTTCATATTTTATACAGCCTTTATTCAACAAACATTCTGCCGACATAAACGTGAGTCCCATCCTGAATGACAGACAGATATATTAATACTGCGCGAAACAAAATACAGAAGGTGTCACGTGACTAGTAGCAGCCCTGGCGGGAAGTGGTGGAACTACATATGTGACGTCATAGGGGGAACTACATGGGAGTCAAAGTCAATGGACATGCCTGTATGGTTATAGCCCCAATGTCGGCTCTTCCTCTAGATCTAAAATCATGTTTAAAGTTTGAGTGCTTTTAGTAAAACGAGTGCAGCATCAACGGGGTAGCCATAAAGAGGTTTATAACAGTTCTGTATTTTTTTCTCATAGCTTTAACATTCATTTGCGTTTCAATCCTACTAAAAACTTTGTTCAATTTTAGACATTTATCCTTTTAAAATGTGTATAAAAAGGTATTGCTATCTCTTCAGCTTCCAGATTGACCTTGTCTCTGTACAAACAGGGGATTAGGATGGGGGGAGGGGGAGGAGAGGGACTAGATCTACAACTGGAAATGTCTGGGTAGAGGAGTAAGAATGGATACAGCTTTACTCAGACTGTGTTTACAGTGGGAGGTGTAGGAGGATAGCCTTACATATAGCCACCCTGCCATATAGTATATCTTTATATCTAGATTTTGATCCAAGAAATGGTCACCAACCTGAAATGGTCAACAATGTTCTCATTTTGGGAAAGTTTTTGTAATACTTCAAGAGGTTTTATGATTGGAAGAATCGATCAGCATCGAGGCTAGCTAGGCATTTTTAGGGCGCTTCTCACATATTTAATGAGCAAGACACTCGTCTGAATTTCTACACCTCTGGATGTAGCCAATTTTCAGCCAAATAATATTAATTTGTTAAAATGAGAACAGAACATATTATAGTCTAAGAAACGAGAATGTGAATTCCATCAGATGTAGAAACATGATATTGCATTAGGATAATAAATTCATGTTACCAGAAGGTGGATCATACAATTTGATAGTTAAAATATAGTTAAAGATTAAAAGTACCTTGTCCAAGGCAAAATTAATTATCCCAGTCTCTGGGAACGAGAAATGTCAAGTAAAATATTTCCTTAATTTTAAAACTCTTAATTCTTACTCCTTCCCCAGACATGGATTACAACAAACAGAAGCTCTGGTATCTATTTAAATCTAAATATGGCATTCGACACTATTGTCTCCATACAAAACCAAGTTTATACATGTGTCCAACTGATACCAATAGTCAGTACAAAACCAGTGATAAAAGCAATGACCAAGTACATCTTATATATATATATATATTGTCTTGGAAATGGAATCCTGTCATGATATTTCATACATTCTGAGAAAAAAACTTTCCTCATATTTCATGTGTGAGGCCCAATTGAGGCATTTATCAACTTTCTTCAAGAACTTACACTCCGAACCTAATCTGTATTCGTAATCTGTTTTCTGGCAGATATATATTTGTTAAAATCATTCTTCACTGTTTTAAATATGTTAGAGTTTGTCTGATTCAGAATTTAATATTTCTGAAAACGTTGTCGGCTTACATTCTTGAGACACTGCAGAGACTGACGTCATCTCCATGCAGTTATCATCACGTGACTCATCTCGTCATAATTCCTTTAACTATTATTCACAACAAATGGAGCCATACAGAAAATAGTTGCTTTTTAAGCCTATACGCACTAAATATATACATAATTTACATAGCCTCTTGAGGATGGAGCACCCACGATATAATATATCATATGTTGTACTGTTATCATAGTAATTACAACAGAACTGTTATCTCTCTGAATCAATGGGATGTATCTTTCTGTAATAACTGCAGCATGGTGAAATATAGCTTTGGATACATTCTTCAGATTACCTTTCTTACAATGAGCAGTGTTATGAACTCCTGATATATATTTTTTTAAATTATTACTGAAAATATTGCTAAAGACTTGAGTATCGAAGTCGTGTTTTTTCAGCACGGTGTGAGTGGGTGGGTAATATGTATATAATAGGATGTACTGGCAAACCAATCATACACTTCTCAATTTCACAACTTATATCTCCCTCACATCTTACCGTAGAGTAATTATTGAAATATATAATATCATATATATATATATGCATTATGAATACAAGAACAAGTTTATGTACAGGAGATGATGACACTACGATAACATTTACAATATAACAGTATGCAACAGTGAGCCAGTGCACTTCGTGCGTTGATTCAGTACGTATGGCAACAAGTCGTAGTACCAATGTGGGCATCCCAAAGCTAACTAGCCAGTATTTAATCCCCAATAATAACTGACAACACTGGTACAGCCTGTCAATAATAACCCCCATTTTCACTTCCATTATTTTCTCTCCACTGGTTCTTTTTTACCAAATATAAAACAATACCATATACTAACAATTGGTTCTCAAATGGCAAGGTGGTTATGGAATAGTCCCTTCTGGTAATATATCAAATGGAAAGGTGAATTTATGAATTTATTCCACCTCTGGCTTGCTGGCTGGCTACATCAGCACACACTCACAGTTATTTTCTGCCCCACACAAGTCACCAACACCATGGGGCTATACAGATGTCACCACTACTGTCCTCAAACACAGATACATCATATTTGGCACCAAAAGCATCAGTACATCTTAGTGTTAGGGGATTTACTTCATACATGTTATATGTAGGGCTCCAGCTAGGACACTCTCAACAGTTGATTGACTTACTCATACACAACTTGGGTTGGGGAGGATAGTGGCCCACTTATAAGCCAGGTAAAGCTATACATATTTATATTTTACACTTTGAACAGGGTGATACCAGATTTCTTATATACCTGTTTCCTGCAGGCAATTGATAGAAAGTCTGAAACCATAATATTGGAATATCCTCACCCTATCTGTCCATTCTCTGTCCTCCTTATTATAGGCTGCAATCCTAGTTATATCATGAAGGTTATATCACGTAGGCCCCATATTCCTCTGTTTTCTACAAATGTTACTTTGCTCCTCAGGCAATTTAACCTTTTTATATTACATACTACTATCTGTACATTCCTCTGTTGAAGCAGTGTCAATATATAAATAGAATGAAATACAGGAGTTTCACCCTTCTCCCACCCACCCACCCCAGTCCCCAATTTCTCCCAGAAACACACATGAGGAAACCCTGGTGTCTTTTATTTTATTCTTGTACCTATTTATTATTAGATGATAGCACCATTTGGGGATGTTTGGATGCTAACTGCTAGTATTCAAAATATCAGCTGTGCTCCTTGTTTTCTAACCTGGGTCATCTAACAACTCAATCAGGTCCTATAATAGTCTGTACACTGAGTCCATGTGAAGTCATTGTGTGTCACACTCTGTGTTTTATATATCATATATCAATCAAACAGACCTTACAGAAAGTGCGTTTTCTATGTTATAACATCGTGCCCTGCTTTTATATCACTCACTATGTGAGGACACGTAGGGGGAGTCTAAATCTCTTATATTCCCTATACATAAGGATATGACTTGAAGTGAACTACTCAAGGTTATCTATCATTGAGGGTTCTGTTGACACCTTTATATATATATTGTGATAATGTTTCAAACAGTAAGGGTGCTGCCTGGCTTTCTACATTCTCCTCAGCTATAAACACCGTGAACCAATTCAGCAGGCCTATTACAGCCTACGGACATGTTATAACCTCAGTTAGCAAACCTGTTACACGCCTACAGAAGCTCTTCAAAAGACCTGCTTAGAGTCTATTGGAAGCCCCTCAACAAGCAGGTTACAAGCCTAGAGAGTTTCTGAGAAGTCCTGTTACGAGGCTATTGCTCCTTAACCCTTTAGAGATGGCATAATGCATTAATGCATCATGCCTTGGTCGTCATGATGCATGAATACAGCAATGGCGAGTTACTTGCATCATGCCGACCCTATGGGGTTGAGACACTCCCGAAGGGTCGGCATGATGCACGAATGCAGCAAAGGCGAGTTACTCGCCGGGGCTGCATTGGTGTATCATGATGACAAATGTAATTTTTTAGTGACATCTGTCCTTAAAGGGTTAACAGGCATGTTACAAGCCTAAAGAAGTTCTTCAGCAGACTTGTTACAAGCCTAAAGGAGCTCCTCAGCAGACTTGTTACAAGCATAAAGGAACTCTTCGGCAGACTTGTTACAAGCCTAAAGGAGCTCCTCAGCAGACTTGTTACAAGCCTAAAGGAGCTCCTGAGCAGACTTGTTACAAGCCTTAAGGAGCTCTTCAACAGCAACATCCTCCATCAAGGTGATATGCCCTGGTGCTGACATCTACAGGCAAGGGTATGTATCATGAACTGTTGCGCCATCTGGAGGCTTCCCTGTGCAACAGAGAAGTTTTATCACATCCTCCAGATTCAAACAGCAAGTCTGATGGTGATGGCGCAAGTTACATTATAAGTCAATAGCAGAGGCGTATTCCTTATCCAGGCCCAAGTCCAGGTATGTGTAGCCAAGGTAATGGCCATGTCCTTCACACCGCTTGTGTGTCCCCACTCACTGCCGCATACGTTGCTCCTCCCCTGCTAAACGCATGGAGGGGTGGCAACGGGTTGTGAAAACGGGCGAGGAAATGTGTTGTATATTGTAATCCTAGTACATATCACGGAGTCACTTGTTCACAACACGCACAGAAAGTCAACACTGCACCGACAACACCACTTCCAGATGCTCCAACACTACTATACAACAGGTACACAGATCTTCCCATTGGACCCTGTGTGACCGTTCAATGTTGCCATGCCATGCCCATTGAGCAGCATTTTCTCGTCCCTAGGGTTGTAGCCCATGTTCTTCCGTTGGAGGAACATGTGGATCTCACGGAAGGCAGGGCGGCATAGTTCGTCACGGTTCCAACACTCCTTCATAAGGTCAAAGATCTCCTTGGGGCAGTTACCGGGCTGCGGGAGGTAGACCTCCTGAAGATCATTACGGTAATAGTGTCCACAGTTCTCAATCACCTGCTCGTCAGAAAGACCCTCGAAGGGTTGGTCCCTCGCAAATGTCAGGATCTCCCAGAGACTGACGGCAAATGACCAGACATCACTCTTACTGGAGAACTTGCCCTGCAGGAAGAAAGAAAGAGTCTTTGATTTAGCCACATGAAGAAATTGTCTTTGGTTGATATTTTAAGAGAAAACATCTTCACAATCAAAACCCTCATTTAGAATCCAGCGCCATGTATTGTAATCACGACCAGTTCATTCCATACACTTAACTAAATGGGTATCACACACATATATCCTCTTTAGTCGAAGATAAACTTTCGCATCCAAAAAGTAGTATGGCCATAATAATGACATATTTCAAATTCTGACTCTTCAATACAATACAACAATGTGCACAGATACTTACCAATAGTACACTTTCCCAGGCCATCCATCTGATGGGTAGCACTGCACGCCCTTCTATCCGGTAGTAGTCACAACTGTACAGACTGCGACTCATGCCAAAGTCAGAGATTTTGATGGTGTACTGGTGGCCGACCAGACAGTTTCGCGTGGCCAAGTCTCGGTGAACCATATTGAGGGTCTCCAGATACTTCATTCCAGATGCCATCTGAGTGGCCATGTAGATGAGACACCCATAACTAGGAAAGGAAAGAGGAGAATGGAATGAGTTACATGCAGTATGGTGATTGGTAATTTTGGTTACTGTAAACATACTTTATTTCGTGCTGTATACATTTTTTCGCGATTTTCGTGAAAATGAAAATCCGTGAAAATATGTACAGCGTGAATATCTATCCAGGGTAGTCATATGACTACCACATTCCAAAATCTGCGAGTTCAAATCATACTTTGAAATTAAATCGCGGAAATACACATGCGCGAAAATATCTACATTTACAGTATTACGTAACAGGACAGTAACTGTTATTAAAACCCTTACTAGGGCTACTAAGATCATTTTATATAACCACAGCTGGCTCACTATAACTAAAACCTTACTTAAATCCTCATCATCAGTACTAGTAGTATAGAAAACAATCACATATTTTACCTTAGTGTCTTGACCTCCTTCTGTTTCTTCTTGCTAAGTGTGGTGCCCTCTGGATAATGGGTTCGTAGAAACTGGTTAAGGTCTCCATACTTCATGTATTCTACTATGACGCATAGCGGGTCGCTTTGAGTGCACACACCCAGCACACGCACAATGTTGGCATCCTTTAACTTGGACATGATCTTTACCTCTTTGTGGAAATCTTGCCTGTAAAAGAAAAAGAGTAGATATAAAATATCAGTTCTCAGAAATGGGCTTCAACACAGTTACTAGATCAGATACATGAAAACTAGGATGGCGAATACCCAGTATTGATTTTACTTGGTCAGAGAAGCTAATAAAGTACTTTATGTGATAAGGTATATGCCCACAGAAACTATGAGCCTTTTGGTGTAGAATCCTTTCAATTAATTAATGATAAGGGCTTAGAGGACAGCATACCTGGCATGATCATCAGCATTAGGTCGCAGCATTTTAACAGCGACCAGCATATTTCTCGACCCTGTCCTATTTACAAGGAAGTCATCTCCTAGGAAGTCGGTGATCCGCTGAGCCTCACATAAATGTACCTGGAATAAAGAATGGAAATTTGCATTGAATGACTGTGATGATCTGTTGAATCCAAGTCTATGAGAAGCTTCCTCTACCTTCGAATGTGCCAGTTAAGATACTTTCAGCATCCACAGGAGAAACTTACATTCTGGAATTTTAGGAAATATAATCCAAATAATTATGTATCTTTACAGTGTAGACTAGATACTGTAAGTTAAGATATTTTATTGTGTATAAATTTTCGCGAATTTAATAGCTAAAATGGCCATTTTTGCTGGTATTAAAATTCGTGGATTTCCGAGATTTACCTATTTAATTCAATACTACATAAATATTCGCTCTGTAAATATTTTCGGGGATATTTGAATATCACGAAAATATCTACGTTTACAGTAGCTATTACATACCTCTCCGAACTGCCCCTCGCCGAGCTTCTCTTTGAACTTAAGCTGCTCCCGGGGAAACTCCATAACGGAGTAGTCCTCCTTCCAGAGTAAATCAGCGTTGGGTACTGCGTACACATTATTGCCTGACACTCCCTGGATATTGGGGAAGTTGACTATGTCTGAGCTGCCATAGAGAGCCCTGGGGTGTGGTGGCAGTGGGGGTGGAGGTGGGGTCTCCTCTCTGTAGATGTTGGGTTGGTAGGAGGGAGTCTTGGAGGGAGGCACGTTGACGATGAGGGACGATTTTGTGAGGTCCGGCACCGCATATTCCTGCGAGGTGTTCGTATCTGAAGAACATTAAAAGATCATTCAAGGTCAATGAAGGTCATTTGTATAGCTGAAGGTAAAGGTCTAAATTATTGAATTGGTAGCTTCGAGACTATTAAACAGGGTTACAGCCAATGCTGATCTAAACTTCAAATGCAACAATCCGCTTGTCGTGAATGATATTTAATCATAACAAAGGCTGTCAGTTTATTTCTAACAGCCTCGATGGCATATACGACAACATAGAAATGTCTATCTATCATTTATAAGCGTATTTTCTTAATTCTCTTTGCTACACAGTCTAGTTTTCATGTTAACAATAACTTTTACTCTCAAATTGAGAGAAAGGACATATGCATTCAAGATCAGTATTTTATATCATAATGTTACAGAGTTAATCTTGTAAGAACACATCATTCAGTTTTAGTACAACTTCAATAGAAAATCTGCCTGGTGTGTTGTGAAATTACTAAATCTTTCAAGTTGAAAGATTTCACGGCCATCGTGTGAATTTTGTGCTCAACTGTACTACATGCTAGGCATTGGCAGGTGCAAATATGTAAAATTGACAACTTTTGGTAAAGGTGTAATTTTATAACTGACTGACTGATGATCTGAACATTGCAATATGTCCAGCTACCTGATGGCAGGAGTTGTTATTATCTATTTGCTTCCCTAGAAGGCAAATATGAGACCCATAACCACTTGACTTCACTTAACAACACACTACATTCACAGAACCACAATGCTTACAAAGCACAGCCACCACAGACACCATTTTAACCACACACAAAAGGCCAAAAAATAAAGTCTAACTGTTTCTCATCTCGACCAGAATAACTTATTTTATGCATTTTTAGACTCACTAATAGTGCAAATGCATATTCCCTTTGGTATTTGGGAATAAGACATTTGGGTTTTCTGTGGATGAGAAACTTCCCTATTTTTGGCCATTTAAAATAAAATAGGTTTTAGTAATGGGTATATTACTTCTTACAGTCAGTATCACCACACAGGTTTTATATGTATGCTTGTTACATAACATCTCCATGTTAGGTAGCAACGCCCATTACCATGGAAACCGATTAAGATATTGGTAAAAAAAAATGTAACATTTGAAACATGGACGACTTTGACATGGAGAAACATGAACAGGACGGAAATATCATGCTTTAAAAGTTATCCGCGTTTAGAACTTTCTGATGGAATATATTATTTATTTTCGTTAAATCTCTAGCTTTTAGGACCTTTAAATAATTTCCAGAGAAAAATCTGGGGGGATTTATATGAAAATTTTTCTTTTCATGAATTTTTCAATCAGAAGAAGGACATTTTCAGCTAGCTTTTGCCCACTACAAATCAGGATAGAGATAGTGATCATAAAAAGTGTCTTTTACTTCAGGTTGATGAATACCCCGACAGAAACCAAGGACCAGGATATTTCTTCGAAGATTCAAATCGGTTGCCATGGGAACACCAGGGGAACAGTTACAATGAGTATATGGCGTGGGACCTCCAAATATCAAATGTAGTAGACCCCTAGACTAAAGATAGAAATGCCTTAAGTTGAAAAGAAGCATACAGAAGCATTGAATATACAATTTTGACTAACTTTCCAGAGCTTTGTAAATGTATTACAGCAAACAAAGTGCAAACTGAAGGCAATTGGAGTAGAATCTATTGGTGCAAGTACCATGCTCGCTGAGACTGCATTTATTACTATTTTTGGTGCATTTTTGGGTGCATTTTCTTGAGTAAAGATTTTCAGTGGTACACTGATAAGTGGCCTGGTCCCAGTGCGAAGTGAATGAAAATAAATATAAAGGGCAAAAACGAAACCGAAAAAAATAAATATCAAGCTTCGCAAAAAAGGAGGGGGGCGAGGGCGGATGTTATATTGATAAAACATAGGCGACCGCCTCTCTCCTCGCCCAGCTGTACTACTGTTACCTGTCGACTCTGGGGTTTTGGGCAGGTCGGGTAGTTTTCTGGTCTGAATTCCATCAAAAGGTTCACCATACGCGGCCAGGGTGCTAAACTTTGCTAGCGTGTTCTCCTTATCCAACTCTAAATCGGACGTGGCCACGCTGTTGTACATGTTGCCGTTCATGACCTTGCCATTGACCGCAGCGGCGCCAGCACCAGCGGCCGGCGGCCTAAGGTCATTAAGGTTCAAGGTCACGTGGCGAGGTTCAAAGGACTTCATACGTTGATTGGTCTGTCCATGTTTCCTCTTCCGGTGCCGGACGAGCAGGATGAGGCCAACCAAGACGAGCAGGAGGATGAGGGCCGTCAGCGCCCCGATGATGATGCCCACAGACTCATCGTCCATGTTCTTCTCCTTGGAGTGAGAGTTAACAACAGCATCCGGTGTCGCGTTGGTGCCCACCTTGGTGCCACCTGGTGAGAAAAATTGGCATCGTCTTAAAAAAGTTCATTTGATAGTACCCTGAGAGAAGTCATACTTTTAACAATATTCATGAAATCTCATAGGTGTCTTGATTATCTAGGTTTAGGTGAAAGCTAGAAGTCAGAGGAGCTGAAACTGTTGAGGGCACTTCAATACAGGAAGGCCTACTGATAATTTGGATTGGTTACAAGGCAAGGATGCACAGCGTATACCATAGGTAATGTGTTTTCTTTCTATAGATAACTAATCATATAACCAAATCTCTATAATGATATGAACATATATTACACCACTGTTATCCTAGTTAACAACTTACCATGAACCCCACTGAGTTCAGGTGCTCCCAGGTCTACCTCCAGTATCTGTGGACCACCCGGCTTGTTGCCCGGACGGAATGGATCTATTGTAGAACTGCCCGCAGGTGGAGCCACCTCATCTGTGAAGTTACCCACTGCAACCTCTGTAGGAAGATATCAGCAAGACGGTGAATACACGACTCGCTTCATGGTGCTCCATAGGAACAATACTAGTATTTGGCTCATTAAATTGAAGGTGTATATATTCCTACTGGAGAAACTTAAGCTGCTATCCTACATAATTCCTATACTGTGAAAGTACTTTATTTCACTGGGTATATATTTTCGTGGAAATGAAAAATCGGTGAAATCTTCATATGCTTAATTATGGAATAAATACCCGTGAATTTGCAGATTAACACTCATCCGCAGAAACCGTGAAAATAGTACTTTCACAGTATATTATACACTATACTACACAGAAAAAGCTACCCATACCCTGGAGGTATTCTATATGATAGAACCAGAAATAGTTAAACCACTCACCTGACTCTAGTCTGATTTCCCCAACCATGATCCAGCGTGCATCGAAGAAGAGCTGGAGCTTCACGAAGCGACCGATTCGCTGGGGGATGGGGATGATCACCCAGCGCGCAAACTCCATCAGGGTGTCCCGCATGTATTCATAGACAACAGGGGGCTGGGTATAGTACTTACCCCCCACTGTGAAGTACAGCCTAGCCATGCGGAAAACCCGCACATCCTTGCTGAACATGTTATTGCAGTATACCTGGAGGAAAAGACAACGGCATCAAAATAGTGTTTCACAGATTTTACCATTGCGTTACCATTTATTTTTTCAATTTCAGTAGATTATATTTGGCATAAGGATTTGGTATAAAGATTAAAAGGTTTGAGTAGGTGTAAATAATAACATGTGAAATTGAATTCTGCACATAATTATGATATCATTATTCATATTTAAAAAAAAAAACTATTTTCAGAGCACTACAACCGCTTCCATTGCCTATCAGAGCTGTTCGGATCTACAAAAACATAATGTATCATAATCCCTCCTCTTCCCGGAATGGCTCTGATATAATGAAATATTTCCCTTCCTTCTTGCAGTGATTGATGATTGTTTCATAGCTTGAGGAAGGTTAATACATACCTTAACCGAGCTAAAGTTGCGCAAGCGGTCAAACTTGAAGAGAATCTCTATTGGTGGCATGTCATTGGAGTCGTTCCTCCATCCCACCCAGGCGTAACCTTTCTTTCCCAGACCCTGGGGGTCTAGACGGAAGTTGGTGTTGCCCTCTTGGCCATCGGTAAGTTGTCCTAGACCACCGGACAGGTAGCCATCATTGATAGTGCCATCGTAGGTGAAGTCGTATAGGTCAACCTCAGCCCCACGACGGTCGCCCTGTGGCATGTTATAGGATACGATCCCATCTGCAAGAATAGGATAATATATGGAGGTTAGAAAGAAGTCAGGGTGACATCAGTTTATGTAAGGGTAAATAGTGGGGTACTCATTTGGGCACATCATGTCATAATTTAATGAAAACGGTTAACAGAGTTTAGAAACCTAGCTCTCATTCAGGCACATGCCATTGACAATTTGGATATACAGAATGTCATATGGTACATGTACTGCAACAATGATTGCAGAATGATCCAGAATGTAACCTCAGAGAGAAAGAGCCATACACATCATGAAGCAAGAGCAGAGCCTTTAGCAGCAAGTAAAGGAAAAACAGTATGTGATCAAATAGGGAGCAGAACACGACTAAGACGTTACATACAATGTAATAAACAGAGCAACTCTTTGAGCCTGAGCTGCTCTGGGATACTGCAGGATAATCACATCTGAAAGAGCCCTAACGGCAAAAAGCCGCACCACAGTCCCTTGAGATCACATCATTAGCACAGGCCTTAAACTGGGTCCCTTTTTAAGCACTTTTCTCCAGTGAGAAGAGCAGCTCTGTGTGAGCTGCTCGGTCCCTCCCCTGACATGTTTTACTGCTAATCACATTAGCATTTAATGCCTTAGATGTAGCTGCCTCGTTCCCCTGTGATACCACATCAGAGGGAGCTGCTCATAGTGTTTATAAACAGTGTCTGTGAGCTGCTCCTCTCCCTCTGGCACCACGGCTGTACTGCCCAGCATCAGACAACTCAATCCACAGCCTTCTAGACCTCAAACTCTCACTACAATGGCTCTAGACCCCTAAATTCGATATAGCGACTTGGGCATTTTTTTAAATTGACATGCGACATGAGGCCTAGTGACATGCGACATGAAGCCGTAAATGATAGTGACATGGGGCAATGACAGTTCTTAAAATCGGCATGGGACATGAGCATTATTAAGCAACAAAGACATGTGACATGGTCATTTCTTAAAATTGACAAGCGACATGAGGACCCCCCCCCTCCATCAAGGGCCTCACCACAGAAAAGGCTTCCCATCCCCTGCTGACAGTCCCTATGCTGATGCAGAATGCTAAAAGACAACCTTCTCCCTCCCACTCCATGCCTATTACGAGCCCTTTGAATAAATGGACAACCTGTTCCTTACCTCTCCTCCATGATAATCTCAGGGATGAAAGTGTCCAAGGTCAAAACTACTTGAAGTGTTCAAATTGAGGCCCCTGAATAATGGTCCTCTATGGTTAAGTAAAGGTTTTTGCGGCACAAAAAAAATGAAATCAGGGGAAGTCTTAATTTGATCCCTGTATTCTACCGATACCCCCTCCCTCCCAACTGCAAATCTTCCGATCGCTATTTATATATCTCCCCCAGTCTCTCCTCCCCTTCACTCCCATGGCCATCCCATTCTTTTAACTTTACACCCTCCCCTACTCAGGCCCCAGCTAGTATTGCAGTTCTAAGGGATGAAAGACATTTGAAGAGGAATTACTGCGAGCCAATCCTCAAAGAGTGAAAATGTCACCAAAGGTATAGGACAGCACTCGAGATGGTTGTATGGGAAAGGTTGCTGTTGTACACACACTCCTCATAACTATAGATAGACAGATATGATGTCATTTTCAGATCACCTTTCTCCTTATGCATTGTATAGGCCGGATCATTACTAAGGTGTGTAAAGCTTTACAAGCCTTATCAGAGATGGGAGACTACTGGTACTTATATAATTATGTCCGATAGCAAAATTCATATCTAAAGGAATCGTCAACTAATCTACTGGCTCTGCCAGTAAACATCAACGACTAGAGACATCTTCTCATGACATCTACTGGTTGTTAAAGAGGCACTCTCACCACTCACACGTAACCACATAGTAGACTAGAACAGTACTAGAATTTTAAGGGGGACACGCTTGGTGATCATGCCACTTTAACAATTGCAGGTAACATCTAGTTAACAATTCCCCCATGAGGTGGCGTACCTGTTCCTTGGTACCCACCACTACAGGTGAAGCTTGGTCTACCATTTAGCATGTGTATCCTTTCCGCATATATATGGCTCGTAGTTGTGGTCTTTTTTCTAGTAGGCTAGTCCCAATTTCATCATTAAAGTGGCTATATTTTGACCATATAATTCTTGACCCTCACTCTCTATGTTTGTTGCTTGTTCCAGACAGTTTTAAGGCTTCATACGTTCAATAGGATATTTGGGAGATGTTTGCACAGCCTATATTGTTATCATGATGCTCTCTCTACTCTACAATACAACTAGTTTTAAACATCATTATTAATATGATATATATGATTATTCAACTTCTGATTGTAATCATTCAAATCGTGTTCCTGCTCCCACAAGATAACCTGAGCTCCACTAGTATCATACTATCAATAATAGTCTCTCCCTTTACCCAGTGACGTAGCGTCTACTATACGTCACATGACGGTGACGTGATGTCAGCAATGGTCACCAGCTGGCGCCACAGGCGTGACACCCCGAGGGCAAAACCTGCTTAAATGATCCCCTACCTCTCCCGCCTCTCACCCGCTATCACTACCACCTTTACTGATGTCGGGAGGGGTTCAGCCACAGGTTCTAACAAGACCGCACCTTGGAGAGTGAGTAGGCTATAGGGTACCATGGGTAGGTGTGCAACTAAATGTCGACAATCATCTTTGCATGACTCTACAAGGAGGTAGTGTACAACACATACCCTAGATGGCAACATTTCTCTGTAGACTATATTGGGACATGCAAAGATGATTGTGGACTTAAAGTTGCACACACAGAAAAGTAAAGGTGTCAACTCTTTAGAGTCAAACAGCTAATGACTCTGCTTATATGAAGGGTCAACTTGAGTTGACTCTCTGCTATAAGTGTCAACGTGAGTTGACTCTCTACTAAGTACTATCAGTGTCAATAGCTGTCATTAGCTGTTAAACACTCCATTTTTGCCAGAGCCACATGGGAGACACAGTTGACACCTTTACTTCTCTCTGTGAACCTTTCCATGATATCCTATAGCCTACTCACTCTCCAAAGTGAGGTCTTGTTAAAACCTGTGGGTTGAGCACTGGCCGAGGGGCGGGCAGGGCGGGTGTGGGTGGTCCGTGCCCTGTGGGTAGAAACCAGTAACATGTACAGAACATGTAAAACCACACTCAGGCCGTCAGGGAGATGGACACATGTGCAGTAACACCTATAAATACACACATCTCTCTCTTTGCCCTTCCACCTTTACCCCCGACCCCCAGCCTATCTCCGATCATCTTATGAACTGCATCAGAATCAGCATTTCAGTACAATGTCTATGTAGCTATTGTCTGCTCTATGTTGCCCTCTTGTATCATGCTACAAAATGACTCATACTTTATGTATCGTGCATATGTAAACATTATTATGTAGCCCTGTATATACAAGATGTATGATTTATATACTAGTTATGGATGACATGACCATTAAATGTCAAGTGGATATAAAAATGTTTTCCATGTAACTAGATATATGACATTTAAGTTCGGAAGCCGATTGCCATAGAAATATCTCCATAGGTAGGTTATTTTACGTTATTGCCTATTGTATCTTTCAGTTTACCTGCCTTTTTATATCGTAAAGTTTACTTTAAGTGCGACAGCGATTGGCCAGTTATTATTACACTGTTCTATATTAAACCTTTTCTTGTCAGATTGATACATTTCTAACAGATTATATTAGTGTAAATTGGATATTATCATGGCGTAGGGCGTGTGATTAGAGATGTTCTTGTATAAATGCACATGAACAAGACACGAACAGCTCCCCCTATGGCTAATACCCCAGAGTATAGGCTAATAGAGCACAGCCTTCAAGCTTAATAACACACACCCTACAACCTCTAACGGAAAGCATCAACACACAATCCGACCAAAAACATGCACTACAGTGTCAACCAAACCCCTAATACCCCAATAAAACACCACAATATGACAGGTCCGAGTCGCACCGGAAAGACCCGAGCGGCGTCTCAGTCACGTGACGTGGTTTTACGGACCACAGTCACGTGACCAGTCTCCCCTAGCGGCCTGATCAGGAACTATAGTGACGGCAGACGACATTTTTTGGGTGAATCCCCGCCAAAAAGTTCTGATCAGTGTTTTTTAAAATATTTATTTAGACTTGTTTTGCTGCTATAATGGGGGATGTGTCCAGCTTCTAATATGAATCACGGGAAACTCAAAGATGTAGTTAAGACAGTGACCCTCTGGTTTTTGGGGGTGTGGCGGTTCTGGTGGTCGTGGGGGTTATGAAGGGGTAACCACAGGGTGTGGCGATCGGGATTGGGGTTATCCATAGGGAGGACATTTGGAACCTCTGCTTGTCAATGTCGTCATAAATAGAAAAGATCCAACTAGAGATGAATAAGGTAGAGCGCGACTGATATGTCATTAAAGGGGGTCAAAACCCCAGGCAATAGCAAGACCCCAGACTCTATGTTTTCTATACAGACACCTAATACATGTATGGGCATTGTGAGAAAACGTGAGGTGGACAAGGGTAATAGAGCACGGTAACAGTCGTTTTAAATCATTCAACAGATAGGCTTATGGGTTTGATAGGGAAAATGAAAAACAAAGGAGAAGAACAAATTAATGGTGGTAATTGTCAATTTAAACAAGAGTTTTGATTAAGTATTATTCATTTTATTATTAATAGAAATGCAAACTGCAGTTTTACCTTTCCAGCGGCAGCCGTATAGCTCTACCCTCATACAGACTGTACGTGGGTGGTGGGAGAAGGGGATGAAGCGGATCCTCCGGGCGATAATGGGTGGATTTATCTCCCGCAGCTCAGCAATGTAAGTGTTCTTGTTGCCTTGAAAGATCTGAAACATAGGAAGGGTAAAGACAACGTTAATATTGATTATGACAACTTAAGCTAACCTGGAGCGGTAGGGTTGCTATTTGAGTATTGGAACATTTTAGGACAATCATGTTTCAATGAAGACCCCTAAAGACAGACCTTTTGTGCCTGGACATCAGCCATTTGGGTTAGCAGAAACAAAAGGATGCCATCTTTGGTGCTCTTTTTTCTCCTTTCCACATCTTGACACAATGATGGTTTTACCTGCATTATCAAAGCACAGGGTTCAAGTGCCATCTCCTTCATGTTTATACCTGACTGAACAAAGGACATGGCTCTAGGCCCACTTCCTCGATGTTAACAAGAAAGATCCAACCATTAAATCCGACATGCACCTGACTCCTAGACCCCACACCTGTCCCTATCAGTCACCCCAGGTGGGCCAAGGTAGACACCCAGGTAGCCAATGCACTGGGGAGATACCCTTATCCCAACACACAGGTGCGCATTAGCAGACAGATAACACATCACCCTACCTGTGATAAACATCAACTTTGGGTTATCTCAACCCCTTATCTGCCTACATGTGGGATACTCTTTTACATGTAAATCAGACTACATGCTACCTGGGCCGCTGTGATGTATACCCTCTGTTATCTCCCTGCTAGGTGGGTCCACTTATCTACGTTTAATGCATCTTGTTATCCAGTTACATCTCCATCCTCTAAGCTGTTCAGCATTATATGTTATACTACCATGATTTACGATGCTCATATCTCAGGGGACACTTTCCTGGGTAGATTTCACTCCCATTGCCTATAAAACCACATTCCCTGATAACTTCCCTGATATTCCCACTGGGTGGTTCTATTGCAAGGATGGTGACCTCTTTAGATGCTGAGGAAACATTCCTTTACTATGAAATAAAAAGAAGGTTTTATTTTTTCAGGGAAAATAAAACAGTTTCATTAATGATGATTTTTCATTTCTGAACACTAAGCAATCACCGCCTTGCCGGTGACGTAATTTGTGAACGTTCCCCTGAAGTAAAGATACGGATACACCTGCACAGAAATAATGATACCTGTGACATTTGCCCTGCGCGCAAAAGCGTCATTATCAATCCTACCAACCATATATCAAAAACATACAGAATGATATATCATGAATAAGAAAGTCCAAGTATATGACGAGTGTTATCTGTAACTGATACTGACTGCTGAGAGACATGCCCCTCTATCTGTGTGACTTTATCATGTGCGTGACTACCCCTCACTCAACAGCAAGTCAAGCTTCCAAGAAGCAGTAAATTCCCGCAAAGTCTCGCGATATGTTCGTGTCACGTGATGTAATCTGCGAGATGTGGCTGCGCCAACCGGCGACGCTCCCTCGTCCACCAATCACAGTCAGGTTTACATAGTCACCGCCTCGTTTATTTAAAGGGCCCTATGTGATGGATACGTTGCCATGGTGACCACCGGAAGTGCTGGCATTTACTTCCGGTGGGGTCTGGGTTCCCCTATCATCGCTCACAGGGAGCTGCCATGTTGGTCTCCCGTGAACAAAGTGCATGAATAACAGGCCTCCTCCAGGGCCTGCATTAGGGAGGACATGGAGGGATTATTGAAGACACATTCTGATTGATCAGGCTAAGTCTCTGCTTAATTAGTGAGAGGCTGCTGCCATGGATGGGTGAAGGAGGGGGGATGGGGTGGGGGGTCAGCATGAGACAGGCTGCAGTAAGTCATTAGCAACATGCAACCTGCTCCGTGAGCTGCTCATGGCTGCTCTAATCTGCTCACACAGAGACTTGTGACAGGGACAGAAGAGAGTCATATTGGGTCTATTATAGTGAAACTAAATTAACTATCCTACCATTACTTGCCATTGAGGTGTATCATTGAATACTATCATCCTTTATATATATGCCGCGAGGGCTACTGTATGGGCCCTCAAGGGTTGAATTGCTTAATTAGCTCCTTTCTATCAAACTGATATAATTTGATGGTTATTATATGCACATGATATGTACCAGAATGACACTGCATTTCTACTGATGATAAGTCTAGGAGAAAATTCATGTTAGAAGCAAAGGTACTATTATTCATTAGAAGCATTTTCTCTGAGAATCTTGAACCTGAACCGCCAACATCGGACAAAGATCATTAACAAATCAGCTGTAAAGGTTTCACAAAGTCAACAAGTGTTAGACTAGGTCTTCAGGTTTTTTCCCCTTTTTATAATTCTTTCCCAATTTCCTCAAGGGGGCCCATTCACAATAACACTGACATTTCACTTATTGTATTAATACTGATGCCATTTGAAAGAATGTTAACCAGAGTACATCACCCAGATGATTGTGCACCCTGCAAAAAGTGACTTAGGTGAAGAACGCTCCCTTTTATCCTTGTGAAGGCCTGATCTAGGCTTATTTACTCCCTCTCTAGGCTTCCTTTGATGGTCGACTTCTGGCTCATTAACGGCCCAATTAAACTTAAGCACATCTTCTGATCTTCTGAGGGTTTTTTGGGGGACACAGCCTTCGTTAATCAAATTGATGCTAATGACATCAAATGGTGTGTCTAGTGTTCTCAAAGGTGAGCCAGATTTACCCTTTAAGGGTAGCAGAGCTTTAAATGTAATGCACGCATGCCATTTTGATGGTTTGAATCATGCATGAATGAAGCAAACCGGCGAGTAATTCCCAAGAGTTGCCTTCACGTCTCATGGTACCAACAATGTTATAGTGACACATTCCTAAAGGATTCGCATTCTGTGCCATTGCAGTGTAGGCGAGTTACTCGCCGCGATTCTGCTTGTACATCATGATGACAAATTAACATGAAGCACTGAAGAGTTAGGGTACTCAAAGCCATGTTGGGTAGGTCCTACCCTGTGAGGGTCATAAGGTGGGGTTGCATGCTATTTCTGCTACATACCGAGGCATCTGGAGGAGGAGAATGGCCCGTTTTAGTACAGTGAATATAGACATGGCATTTTACTATCAGTGCCAAGGTAAACTTGAAAAGGGCGTTCCATTGTTTATTTAATTCATTCAATTCTATTAGCATCAGACATGTCACGTAAATGAAAAAGCAGAAGTACGTTGCAACACAGAAGGGCTACATTTATTTCTGGCACAATTAGGCTAATCCACGAAATGGGAATTTAGGTGGGCAAGGTGGGCTAAAGCGATTGAGGATTGTTTGGCAAAGAGGCTGGCTTAGCATATAGACTTTGTGGTATAAGTGGTTGGGGCAGCTCAAGACAAAACAAAGAGGTGCTTCTTCAAATTTAGGTCACTTAACTTTTGTTCCAATGCAGCCACTCAGGTCTCCCTATCCATGCACTTCCTATTGTCTAAGACCCAGTCCATGAGTGACCAGCAATGACCTTTCATGCAGGCATCCATCTTATTTTAGAGTGGGTGTCCTCTTATAGGACACTTAAACAATCAAACACAGACCACACTCCGACATGCCCCTAATATCACTCATGGCCCTTTTCTAAATACCACATATTTTCTCATTATGCAGATCCTTTCAGTCTAATTCAGCAGAGACGCCATACTTAATTCACTCACCCCCTCCTCTTACTAGCCTTTCCCCAGAGTTGATGTATGACTATAATGCTTCCCCTTTTCTTCTCCCGCCATCTTGCCTCGTTAAGATATCATGGTCGGCGTTATGGACGGTCCGCCATCTTTCTGAGGGGACCAGAATGGCGCTGACACCGCTCTCCGGCCCGCGCGGTGAATTATGGGTAGATCGCCTGACGGTGAACGATATCAGCGCTCCCAGCGGCAGCGGCGGACGCCCGACAAGCAGATCAGTGTGCCCACCAAGGGCCGCCCTGCACCACTCTCCTTTACTGACCGATGCAAGGATTGCATGTTTCCTTACCTCAGGACCTTCAAGTATACGGCAAGGAGGCTGCTACATCTACTACACAACCAGGGAGACGCGCAAAAAGGCCCGTGATTTGTTTACAACGGCGGAAGTAAGGCATCACTGCACTGAGCCGCACTTTAAGGACGGTACAGTGCTTTCACATGCTTTGCCCGTTGTCGTTATGTCACATGAGTGTAGCCTTGGTGAGTAACTCACCAGGGCTGCATTCATGCATAGGGCCTCAGACGGGTAAATTCGACAAGGCGACAATCCCCTGTTTTAAGCATTATGGACAAAGAAGGGCATGCTTGGGGTTGGCGACAAGGGACAAACCTGCTCCTTTAAATTGACAAGGGACAAGACTCATTGCTTAGGATCAACAAGGGACATTGGGGTTTCTTAGGATCGACAAGTGACACAGCTACCCCCCGTCTGGGGTCCTATGCATCATGCCGAACCTGATGCACGACTGCAGTGACGGCAAGTGATTACCACATGCGCTGCGTCGGTGCATCATGATGACACATGTCTTTAAGCAACATGCCATCCTTAAAGGGTTAAAGGTGGGTGCGTTCCGGTCAGAGGGACCCAGCGGGTTAAAAATGATCGAGCAAAGTCAAAAGGCCAGTGCTCTCTCATTGTATTTAGTGTCGGTAGTCTGAACCAGGGAGAGAAAACGTAACAAAACGCCAAACATGCCCTTTGTCCTCTGCAGAGAATCATATTCTCATTTTGCCCCAGGCACTACCGACGATTTCAAGATTCTCTGGACATTAAGGTTGATCGCTACTCATTGAATATGGACTACTGCGCAGCTCTCTGCGCATATAGCTTTAAACTGTCAGAATGCTCTAATATTGGACAACTGGATATATATACATGCATACTAAGCCATATCCAAAAATTGGACAATTCCGAGGAAAATTGAGCATTTTATTGCACTTTGAATTTTTGATATATTTAGAGGCAGTGATATTTGCTATTTTTATCATAAATTAGAACATTGGAATTATTTACCAATAAATCATTATCTAGATTGATATAGATCTCATCACTGTGCTTCAAACAACTAAAAGTATAAAATATATTCATTTTTCACCCTGATCCTTGGCCTTTTATCCATTATTTTGGCCTTTAAGTATGTGATTTGGACAGTTTTTGTCCTATTTTTTAACTTCAAAGGCCCAAAACCATTAAAATATGCCCGGGACCAACTATCAAAATTCCTTAGAAATGTTAGCTATTGATCTGAACAATTTTTTGAAAAAAGAAAAAAAAAAGTTCATGGATTTTTTTCAGTGATATTTAGATATTGCTGAAGAATTATGCAATAAATATGAATAATCTTCATAAAACCATCACGTTTTTTCATAAAAAGGTACACTTTTGGACTATAATTTAATTTTTCCCATTAAAGAACATAACCTAGGAATATTCATGTGAAATACAAAATTGGTGTGGGCATTGGTTCACTAAGAAAAAAAATCATGAAAATTTCCTATTTTTTTGCATTTTTTGGCAAAAATAGAGAATACTTTTTTTTTTCAAAAATCTGTAATGAAAAAAGTAGCTCGGGACCCCCCCATTCTTTTTCCATTTTCCATTTCTAAATAATATAAGCTACCTTTGGGGGAAAAAACAGGACATTTCATGGATACAAAGTTAAGAGTAGCGATCAACCTTAATTAATGCACTAATAAACTAAATTTAAAAGAAATCAAACTCCTGGAGGTGTTCACCACATATTGCTTCCAGGTAGCTATGTTCACACAATGCAATGTTCAATCCCAGAAAAAGCAGCAACAGAAAACTTTTAGACCTTTACAGGTCAAAAATGGCTGCTGAAGCAAAGCGCCCTGAGGAGGGGGTTGTTTTGCCTTTAATTGGTGTGGCCGAACGTGGACAGACTGCACGGTTTGCTCCTTGAGAGTCATCAGGCCTGGTACAGGGGTCCCTGACTGTCAGCTACTGGTGCTGGAAGGACAATTCACACACACAGAAAAGTGAGTCATTGTCGCTAAAACTACCCTCACCTGAGGGTCAGGCACTGCTGAGGGCACGCACCGCATTCTACAGCACAGGGTGAGCAGAAGGCCTCTCTGTGCGGGGACATGCCACCAAGCATAGGCATCACTCTCCAATCTAAGGTGAACATGAAGTTAATGAAAGGTCAAGCTCATCTCAATATAATGAGATGACAGGATTCATTCGTTATCTGCGTTAGCGTAATGCTTTAAATCACACTGCCCTATAGATGCATAAATGTAGCCCTGGCGAGTAACTCTCCTGTGTTGCATTCAAGCATCAGGCCGATCCTACCATCTGGTGGTCACAAATAGATTCAGAGATGCATGGTGAGTTACTCGCTAGGGCTGGATTCATGTATAAAGAGGACAGGGCATAAAGCACTATGCGGTCCTTAAAGGGCTAGTATAGAACTGGAGATTTGCCATTTATAGATTCTCCTGTCAAACGTACAAAAGCCAACCATCAGACAGAACTGAATCTGTAATAGGCCTCATATTACAGGTTGTTGGACGCGCAAATGGGATTAATTAACACTTTAAGGACGGCATGATGCCTTAATTCATCATGTCCTTGGTTGTCATGATGCATGAATGCAGCCCTGGCGACTGACTCCCCAGTGCTGCATTCAAACATCATGCCGACCCTATGGGATTGAGACACTCCCGGAGGGTCGGCATGATGCACCAATGGAGCACTGGCGAGTTACTCACCGGGGCTGCATTGGTGCATCATGACGACAAATGTCATCTTTTAGTGACATCCATCCTTAAAGGGTCAAAATGCCTGTATCTGCTCCTGTTGGCATTCTCCTAACAAGGAATTGCCTTTGCTAACACGAGGGAGCACTCAAGGAAAACAGTTTAATTCAGAGCCAGTGCTGCCAGTTCCTGTTAGCCAATTATCGCCCATGTTGTCTTGCTTTTCTCCAACTTTCTCCAAGCGTCAGGCGGTGCCAAGGGCTTTCCATGCAGATGGGGCACCTTAAAATAGCTAATGCTTCCCATTGAGAGATTCATCTGCCTAAATATCTACAGAGACTAATAAATATATAGGATTATCTAGGCGCACAGCATGTGCACTATGCATGCATACATGCATGTACGCCAAGATCGTACCTAATGATCCTCTATGTGAAGCATTCAAATGTACATCTAATCACGTGTTTTAAGTGTATTCAATATCGCCAGAACAAAAAGGGCGCAATGACTATGCACTACAATTCTAACAGCAATGTCGGAGAAATCAATGCAATAGTGCACTTAAGATAGCTAATGTGACCTTGGTGACTTGATAAATCATCACCTACTCCTGTATCACCCCCAACAGCTGAAGTAATAACACTATTGACAGAAAAATCGTTATCAGCTCCCATCTTAGCAAACGATAACCAATAAAGAACAGAACCTCCAAAGACCATGCATGACCTCCTTCCTTTAACCTTCACTCATGATCAATATTGCCACAAGATGGCGCAGCAGTCAGGGCAGCTAATAGGCTGACCTTGTAATGACCTTGACTGTCTCTTGGGGGGTCGGGGGCCTCACCATTACCTCCTCCATTAAACCTTTAAGGGCCGCATCGTGTTTTAATGCTTTATGTCCTTTATGGTTATGGCGCATGAATCCAGTACTGGTGAGTATCTCTCCAGTGCTGGGTTCAAGCATTGTCCCGACTCTACGGGGTTGATACACCCCTGAAGAGTTGGCATGATGCTTGAATGCAGCACTGATTAGTAGTCTCACTAGGGATGCATTCCTGCATCATGCTGCGACAAAGGGCATAGCACGTTGAAGCATTATGCGGCCCGTAACCCTTAATGCATCATGCCCTTGGTCGTCATGATGCACGAATGCAGCCCTGGCGGGTAACTCGCCAGTGATGCATTCAAGCATCATGCCGACCCTACAGGGTTTAGACACTCCCGTAGGGTCGTCCCGATGAACCAATGCAGCGCCGATGAGTTACTCACCAGGGCTGCATTGATGCATCTTGACGACAAATGTCTTCTTTAGGCGACATCCGTCCTTAAAGGGTTAAACCTGGAGGGGTGGGAGCTGCTCCGAGCAGCTCTGAGCAGTTCAGGGGAGTCCCTCCCTGGGAGTCAGTCTGTCAGTCCCTCATTGAGTCACTGGGAGTGACTCAGAGCAATATCAGGATGTCTGCAATGTGTACTGCTAAATATAGGCACCCATAAAGCGTTCAGATTCCTGCAATCACTGCAACTGGACCTTGCCAGAAATCCTTCTCAGACGGTTCGTATTTCAGGCCTCCATTCCCAAAGACAAGTGACTTAATGTGTAATGTTTCTACACCATAAGGAACTGTATACTTATAGGGTGTGGGTAATAGACAAGCAATCAAAGAAGTAATATGTAAAACAACATGGATACTGACCTCTTGACCTTTCCGGTTCCGGTGGCGCTTCCACCCCTCCCCATCGTGCCTCTGATACTCCAACATGTACATTTCAGCGAACTCCTGACCCTGCAATAAGAAAACATGGTAGCTTGAGTACAATGGTAATCTAACCATTATAAGGTGGAATGACTGGCAACCTGTACCACCTGACGGTCCTGATTTTGGCTTAGTTGGTGCTTTTCTTTTTGCCCACTTTTCATGTTAATGATTTTACAGTGCAATACTGGGCCGAGATGAACCGTCAGGGTTATGGATACAAATAGGATGAGCTTTTACAGCAAATATAAAGGATTCTTCGTGCTTGTCTGTCAGCATGAGTAGACGTATTAAAAACAAATTACATGTGTGTATGTACTTTCATGTATACATACAAGCAGAAAAGGTAATAATTAAGAATCATCGTTATATCTGCAATGTCACAGTTAGGTTCAGTATGAGGCGAGGGGGTATATGGGCGCAATTATTGATCCCTGCAACCATTTTCCTGACTTAAAAGTGGGCAAAATCAATTTACATCCTACTCTGACAGGTTTCTTGTAACTTCTTGCAGCAGCCCCATGTGAGAAGAACCACCCGAGTTGTCAAATAAAGCACCCTGTGTGGTCGGACCCCCTTAAGGCTTTAACACTTTAAGGACGGCATCATGCCTTAATGCATCAAACATTAAGGCTTTAAGGGCCACTTATTGCCTTAATGCATCATGCCCTTTACCGTTATAATGCTTGAATAGAACCATACAGTGTTGAGGCACTCCCAAACGGTCGGCATGATGCATTAATGCAGCCCTGGCTAGTGCTCTACAGAACTGCATACATGCATCATGAAAACAAGATGCATGGCACATTAAAGCAGCATGTGCCCCTTAAAGGGTTAAGGCTGCCCTTTTAGAAAATCAGAAACACCCCCGTTTTGTTTTTGGATCATTACTTCTACAAGAAACCACATCAAGGAGCGCACCATGCCGCCTCAATACCAGCCACTCTCCTTTTCCCTTCTTAGAGAAAAAAACGGGGGATTGTTTTAAAAATGGTAATGAGGAGATGGAATCAGTTGGAAGGAGTAGAACCTTGAAATGAGTGCCAGGAGTGATGGGCGTGATGTCGACTCCACTGCCCCCTTCTGGTGCATATCAGAACCAGGTGTAGTGTAAAGGACACGTGACCAGAGACTGACCAATCAGGAGGCTTAAAACATGAGGCAACCATTCTAGTTCACTGGAGGAATTACAAGTCCTTTTTGTCTTTGATTGTTATGATAATGAGTAGGGGGGGGGGGGGGTGTCGGCTCGGCCAATCAGAGCTGAGTACACTGTACTAGTTACTGCTGACTGGTAGATGTCATGGTACAAGTACAATGTGTACGATCTACACGCTACTATCAAGTACATATGTATCGTGATTTTGATATTAGGGTATTGGTGCCATGATCATCATGCCAATTAGGGATCATTTGCATTCTGTTTCAAAAAAGGTTGTTGGCATATTATTGTTGCAACCATCAGCATATTTTTAGAGAAAGTGCATTGCCATTTGGTTGGGCACAGCTGAACATGTGGGGCGGGGTCGCTATCAGACTGCACTGATATCAGTGTACTACTGTCAACAGCATGGCCATGCCCCCGTGTTATCTCCTCATGCAGTATTATCAGCAAGCGGCAGATAACCCCCCCCCCCCTCTCACACACACACACCTCTCACAGACACTACTTGAACCTCATGTCTTGGAGACTACCCCAATCTGGACTGGAGCCAGGTCACGTGGCCGGGGAACGTGAGAGTACGAGAGAGTACGTGAGGCACGTGACCAATAAAGCAATATCGGCGCAGTGGGGCTGTGTGTGTGTGTCTGGGTTGGTTGGGGAGTAGGGATAGGGGTAGGGGAGGGTAGAGAGAAGTGGGGGACCTCCATGATATCGTCACAAATCATCACAAACCTTGCCTTCAGCAGGGGCGGATCCAGGATTTTGAAAAGGGGGGGGTCCACCCCAGAAGTATGAAGTTTAATACACCTAAATTATCAGCGCTACGAGCGTTGAAAGCGACATGTTTAGATAAGGTTAGGGGGTTTGGGGGCATGCCCCCAAGGGTGAAAAATTTTAGAAAATATAGATGCCAATTGGTGCAATTTGAAGCGCTCCTGTCTATCCCAAGGTTGAGAAAATGTTGAAAATATATTTGTCAATTTATGCACTTTATAGCATTTTGGTGAGAAGATTTTGAAAATGTAGATGTCAATTGATGCAATACATAGTATTCCGGTGAACCCCAAGCCTGAGAAAAATTTGAAAATATAGATGTCAATTGATGCAATTGATAGCATTCTGGTGTACTCCAAGGCTGAGAAAATGTTACAGAAAGGTTGAAAATATATTCGACAATTGATGCACTTTATAGCATTCTGGTGGACCCCAAGGTTGAGAAAATTTTGAAAATATAGATGTCTATTGATGCAATTTATAGCATTCTAGTGTACTCCAAGGCTGAGAAAATGTTTGAGAACATGTTGAAAATATATTTGACAATTGATGCACTTTATAGCATTCTGGTGAACCCCAAGGTTGAGAAAATTGTGAAAATATAGATGTCTATTGATGTAATCTATAGCATTCTGTTTTACTCCAAGGCTGAGAAAACCTTGAGGAAATAAATGTTGATTGATGCAATTTAAAACATTCTGGTATACCCCAAAGTTGAGAAAATCTTGAAGATGTAGATGTGAATTGATGCACTTATAGCATTCTGGTACACCCCAAAGTTAGTAGGTAGATATCCAGGGGTAGCTGTCCTGTCAGCAGTTGACATCCCTCAATGAAGATTATAGCAGTGTTAAAGATGGTGTGTCAGCTAAATGTTTAGAGATTTTTTAGCTTTATCATATTACTATTGTATATCCTATCCCATACATCTTCCCTAACTTTAAAAATTATTGGCAGTGCCTTAGTCTATACATGCACATGCAGTGCCGTTTTCTTTTACTGTAGGTCGACACTAAAACTTCCTATGTGTTGATACTGCATGGCTCAGTGCATCCTCTATTAGATTAGTTCCCCCAATACTCTGCTGGGGGAGTGCCTGAGTCAGTGAGGTAAATCATGTACATTGTTATCAATCTCAAATTATGTGTTAATAGACAAATATGTTGCACTGTTTATCAGCTAAAATGATAATAGAACCCATGGCATTGAAGTGATATCCATTTTGAAGAAAAGGTTTGGGAAGTCTATTAGCTGATATATACCATCTTTAACAGGCTGGGAGTAACGTGCCTCTATATGGGTGCCCAAATATGGGTTTTGACCTTGTCGCTGTGTCGGATTTAAGCAAAAGGGCCATGTCACTGTGTCGATTTTTAGGTATATAAGAACTTAGAGAAAAATCCCTGTGGGTCGATTTTATGGCTATTTTTCCTGTGTCTGTCAATTTTTTAAACGGCTTTAAAGGGCCGTGTTGCCATGTCGCCTGTGTCGATTTTTACCCATGTAGAGGCACAGTAACCATCTCATGTTCCCTGCCACCTTCTGTAGTTGGACAGTCCCATTCCAATGAGTCTAGACATACAAGTTCTTTGTTCACAAGTACACTGACTTTCCGGTGGACATCCTTATGGGTCTACATAAAGGGGGAAGAGGTCTGGACCCCACTGAATCTGCCCCTTTTTCAGGTAGATGCTGCTATCTCTAGGTGTACATCTGAGAGTGGACATCTGGGAGTGGAGGTTCAGAAAATTTTGAAAATATAGATACCAATTGGTACACTCTAGAGCATTCTGGTCTAGTCCAAGGGTGAGAAAATTTTGAAAACATTGATGTCAATTGATGCACTTTATAGCACATTTGGGGGTGGACATCAGGGATGGGCCAAAAGGGGGGGGTCCAACCTCGGCAAAGTCTATTTGAACAGCCTTATGGGCCGACCAAAAGGGGGGGGTCCGGACCCCCAGGACCCCCCCCCTGGATCCGCCCCTGGACTTCTAGTACCCTGACCTGTCGGCATGGACCCTCCAGGGCAGGACCTTAATAGTTATGATAGACAGGGTCTTAAGCTGTGTAGGGATTTAGAGTGTTTGGGGTCTTAATCTAAAAGCATTATGGATTTTGCCTGGGTGAGGTGGCTTTGAGTGCATTTCCTGCAGTTTAAGGAACTGGCTGAGATGGAGTCAACATGTAGGGGCCTGAAGGCTTGTGCACTGATATTCCTAGGCTCCCTATACGCCCAACCTCTCAGTCACTAGTGCCTAACCTAGTTAGTCATTTTTTGGCTCCCTATACGACCAACCTAGATTAGTTGTTATTGTCAGGTTGGTCACTATTGACCAACCCACCTTAGTCTTTTTAGTTCCAGGGGGAGCCACTGAGTGGTCATCACAGGTGGCCCCAACTAGTGGTATACAAATACAACACACCAATGATGGACCTAGGTTAGCCACTACTGACTGACCCCTTGGTCATTTTTGAATATAACTTTGCCATTGTGAATAACACTCATATGACCAACCTGGGTTAGTCTGTACTGACTAGCCCTTTCAACCTATGGATTTTCAGTGTGGGGCTATGGGATTTGAACTAGGTCTTATAGCAGTAGAGCCGGGGTAATATGGGTTCGGCAGTTATTGCCCTCCTGATCCTAGGAGGTCTACGGGGTCAGTAGTTCCAGGCGATGCCACCAGAGGCACTGTGATAAAGAGGTCAGGGTGGGAGGGTAGGGTCCCCGTGGGGTCAGGATAACGATATGACTTGTGGTACTGTATTAGGATATCGGCTGTATTAATACTGACATCTGAATGACAAGTGGCATATGCAGTAGTCAACTTCCTACCCACAAACCTAAAGGTTGCTATTGTATTCCTCAAGATCAAACCACGACCTAGTCTTCAGTTTCGGATTGAACTACATGTTGATACCACTAAATGAAACGCACTCTTATGAATAATAAGATGCAGTAGGCCCTACGTTTATAGAAGTCTGAGTATAACCAGGGGATAAACTAATAAAACGTATACAGAATTCAAAGATTGAGCGTGTGAGTGGCCTCACAGAAGACTCAGGGTAAGCTGAATCTGTAGCTTATCATGTACTTAGATATAGTACTCCCTTATAATCATTCATTGGTCCATTCTGGCATCAGAAATGAATTCCTTGTTAAAAAGTACCCTAAAGTCATGTGTCATACATGTATGTTATTCCATTTCAGGCCTTCAGGTGGGTGTGGGTGAGCAGGTGGGTGTGGGAGAGCAGGTGGGTGTGGGTGTGCAGGTGGGTGTGGGCGACGGTTGCAGGCTGCGGGCATGTACCGCCTTCTGTCCCTATCAAAAAGCCAGTCGATCGGACGATAAACGGCGACGATATGGGTGGTACAGTTTTGAACTGCTCTGAACGCTTCTTTTATCCTGACGTTGTTGCTGCCAACTCTCGTGTTGTATCATGGACTTCTCGGAGTGCACAGGAAGTAGGGGTGGCGCCACCCTTTGCTGTACGGTCAGTATAGGAACTAAAATATTGTTTGGTGATGCTCTGTGTTGGAAACTTTTATTTAAATTTAATTTAAACGTTCTAGATGGTTTTTATTGTGTGTTTGAGGGTATTTCCACTGTAGAAGATGGCATTTCTGCCTGTGAAGAGAGAAATATGGGAGACTTTGGCAAAAGTAGTGATTTCTATCACTACCTAAAGATCGCAGGCCAATTACAGCAAGAAGGAAAGACATTTCAAATTTCTTTTTGAAGGAAACATTTGTCCCCCGATCTTGTCTGTCTCTCCATGGTCTTATTTAATGGCTGTGGGCCATGGACATTAAATGAGAGCACTTCTCCCATGTAACAAAAACGTCTTAAACCTTGGTTGGGTCGTTTAGTATTACTCAGTTACCCTGAGTCAATAATGACTAGGTCCTATCATACTCATTGTAGATTTTCCCATACCATTACATACACTTGTATGTATGTATTCCAACCTGGTCAAAATTTATCACGTGATCACTTCAGACCCAGAGTATGGCTGATATGCTGACCTTATGACCTTATCGACTCACGTTAACCTCGGTCCATTATGATCACTAATAGACCTTCATACAGAGATCTCATGTCCAGCCCCCCCCCCCCCCCGCACCAGAAAAGTGTGTGTCCGATAGTGACCAGTACAGTCCACTATCGGGCGACAGCAGAACTGATTCTGAACGTTGTAACGGGTAAAAGCCGAGCATGATCCAGACCGGAAGTTACATGACCCCTGACCTCAAATGTCACCGGGCCAAAGGCTACAGGACTGACCGGAAATGGCTACCATCGAGCAGTGCATGTTGGGAAAGGCAGGCAGTTACAGAACGGCACCCTGAGAAGAAAAATAAGCTGATTTTGTTACAAAATAACTGGTTCTGCTTTCTATTGAGTTAGTATTGTTGAGCGAGAAATGTAGTTGGCTAACCGGGTCAAGTTCCTGTACACGGTTCCGACATGTTGTCATAGCTTTAGAGACTTAACAATAAGGACATTAAATGGCGCTGAAAAGATTACGTGTGTCCATCATATTACACCAATGCAGCACCGAACTCGACGGTGCTGCATTGGTGCATAGGGATGACCCGTTGTATGTGTACCAACCCCGTAGGGTCGTCATGATGCTTGAATGCAGCACTGGCGAGTTACTCGCCAGGGCTGCATTCATGCATCATGACGACCAAAAGCATGATGCATTAAGGCATGATGCCATCCTTAAAGGCTTAAAAAACGTACCTGGCCATTGCCGAAGCGGCCCTGCGTCTCGACCAGCGAGATGACCTTGAGTTCGTGAAGGTCGATCTGGAGCCACTCGTAGACGTTGTGTGTGATCTGCGCCTTGGGGCACCAGGCACCCCCACGCTCCTCGTTACGGATCCTGCAGACAGAAAGGGTGGATATTTGTAAAACAGTGTTTAATTAGGATGAGGAAAGTGGTAGGATGTGTTGGGTGTACATTGTAAATAGTTTGGTAGGTATGCAGTAGACAGTGGCGGATTTAGATGGGGGCGCGGGGGCGGGGGCTTGCATCCCCTCCTTTTGGTCTATAGTTAAGAGTTGATCTGCCTATTGTAGGCACAAATTTAGCCCAATGATAGGGGGTGCGCCCCCTCCTTTCCTAAATCCTGGATCCACCACTGGTAGAATCTACTGTATAGATTAGTGTCGGTACACAGAATCTGCTGTAAAGCTATACTTATTCTACTGTGTGCGCCTACCCTTACTATTAACAGTGTAAGTATTGTCCTCTTTTAAGTGGGTTGTACCTGTTTCTCTACATTACATTGCATTAAATCTATATTTGCTATACACTACATGTATTTGGTTTTAAACCAAGGCGATGGAGGAATAAACTGCTGTGTCTAGAGATATTGCTTGCTCTAAAACACTGGAGGATGTGGAGGGCGCGGCGGGGGGGGGGGGTAGTATAAGGTTGCACATGGCATACATCACCTGTACGTATAACAGGCTGTATACAAGCCTCACTCCCCTTAATGACCAGTATTAGATACACCCTGCCGCCATGTCTAAAGGCAGCTCGTATTTCCCACGGTGGACAATACGTGGGAACATCCACCATCCACCCCGGTCACATGACGTCGTAAAAAGGCCGGTCACATGACCATACACCACCGCTCAACGCGCCGGGAACAGGCGATAGGCCATAGGAGCCGGTACCCAGCCCAACACTGCCTCTAAAGCCCAGCCTTCAAGGCACCAGCAGTCCGTCAAGGAGGGAGGGGATTATCATATATACAGAGATAGGCGTAAGTGGGTCAATCCCCCTCTTATCGCCCACCACCAGAAGGGCACCGGACGCCGGTCAGTAGGGACATTGATTTAGTTGGTGGCCTCGGCAGGTTGGGTGCTGGAGGTTGGTGGGTGCAGGTACTATGCTGTAGCTTTAGTGCCGATTTGTAAGGATTGTATTTTGGCACTGATTCAAAAGAAAGCTTGATTTATCGACCTTTTTAGTTTTATCCCAGGCCATATTCCTCCCTATAAAGATCCCTATTCTTGGCGTCCTTCCACTATTCCTTCTCCCCATCCCCCTTCCCAATCCCCCTTTCTCTATATCTCCTTCTGTGTTTACACCTCTTGGGGCCCTTGGGGGGAGGAGGTGGGGTCCCCATGTCGCATGTCGATTTCAAGAAATGACCATGTCGCATGTCTATGTTGCTTAATAATGCTCATGTCCCATGTCTATTTTAAGAACTGTCGACATCCCAATCTTTTTTAAGCCTCATGTCTCATATCACTAGGCCTCATGTCGCATGTCGATTATAAGAAATTCCCATGTCGCCATAACGAATTTAGGGATTTAGAGCAATCCTCTTCTCTCTCCTGTATTTCTTTATCTGCCAACTCTCCCTACCCTCCCCCACTGACACCCAGGTAGGGAGGTAGGCGCCCTTTTTGACGCATCAATCTCCTGCAATACTACCCTGACAAGTCGCCGACAGATGGGACACGAGAGGCCTACACAGAAATATGACATATTTTTAATCTGGCCCCCAGGTCAGCACTAAGTGTCACGTTCCTCTCACTTGCAAAACGATCACATTTAATTTTAAAATCTTTTTCAACTCGATGGGCGGCTCCCACTCGCTCATACTACCCCACCCACCACCCACATGGAGCTGATCTGGCTGAGTTGCTCTTATCAGCCTGCCATACACATGTGCAACTCATTGGGGGCGATCTGCAAGGTGAGCTGATAAGCAGGACACGAACTAGTGCACTTATATTTTATCATATTTCTAATCAATTGCCTATCCAAACAGAAAACTGGGTAAAACATGAGGCCAGCTGCAACTGATACTACTGTCTTTGCTGTCTCCGCCACTACATGTACCCAGTTACAACGTTGTACACGATCTGCAGGAGCTGCTCCCGTTATTGCTCAGCAATTGCTCATAATTATACTCATTTGCTCCCCTCCTACTTTTTAGTGGTGGCTTTAGAGCCCCACCCTCTTGCCCAAATAAATTGCCTAACATATAAAATTCAGTCCAAAATCGTTTATGGTATTTTTCTAGTAGACCCCCCCCCCAAATCATCCCCCTCACTTTCAATATCAGTGGCGTAGGAAAAGGGGGGCCGGGGGAGGGGGGCGCCCCCCCCTCCAATCACAGAGGAGGGAGGGCCTGAATATGTTTGCCCCCCCCCCCCAAAAAAAAATTGTCAAGACCCTATAATATAATACACATATTTTCCAAATCGTACCTCTCCCACATAGGAAAAGTTGGGGGTACCTTTTTATATGATTCAAATACAAGCATGTATAGACACCATCATACTTAAGATCCGATGTTTAAAGCTGGTTGGGGTGGGCCCCCCTTGGCCCCCCCAATGGAGATGTGCTTCCTACGCCTCAAAATATCCAGGATCGACCATTGCCTTATGTACATCATGACATCCATCTTCTTATGGACATTGAGCTGCAGAAGTTGCTCAGCACTGAGTGGCAACCGACTCAGACCTGTTGCTATGGATACAGTCAGTAGCCATCCAACCTGCCCCGTGTTTTATGTTCTACTTGTATTCAGCTTAGACTGATATACAATACCATGGAGCATTTATGTGTGATGGATTGTAACCTGAGAGTAAGGTTTATATGGCTATGTTGTCATTCAGTTGATTATATCCATATTATTCCCATTACCACAAGCAGGCTCATCTAAAGCTCTATATCTCGTATAGATAGAATCCATTGCATTTTCTTTTTCAGCCTTATACCTAATAATTCGCCATGTGACAGAAGGGCTGGGGGAACAATGCAAACAGCTCAGGTGGGAGGGGCTTAGATTGTGTGTGTGTGTGGGGGGGGGGGGGGGGGGGGTAGATGAGAACAATCCATCCCATGAAACAGTGCACGGTGGGGTCTGTAGAGCACTCGAGCACTCTCCAAGCAGATTGCAGGTTGAGTGGCTGCAGTGGCGCATGGAGAGCGCCCACTTGAGCCCTGGAGAAGTCAGATGGCCAGCGGGCAGGGGAAAGAGTGGACAGGGGGGAAGGCACTTCTGACTATAGTGGATCAAAGTCCAACTCTGACCTCTAATGCCCCTCAATGACAAAGGATTCACAAGCCATGGGAACAATGGTTTATATCAGTATATTGATATCAGTGCAACTTTTATTTTGACATTTCAAACACTGAAGTTTCTGGGGTGCAATAATAATATGGATCTGACACTTCCTGAATTTCCTGTTTACACCAATCAGGGGTGAAAGTGACCAATGGCAAAAGAAACTTGAAATGTTTAAATTCAGCCCCCTGAATAAAGGCCCTCTATGATTAAAAACAGGTCTTCCTGTCATAAAAAAAAACACACTTGAAACCAAGGAAAAACTTGAAGACTTTCTTCATCCCTGACCAATGTTATTGCATGGAATGATATCTGAGAAATGATAAGGGGTTCATTTTACATTGACATTGGTATATTGTAGATAAATGAGACAGGAGAAAGGGGTAAGTGAGCCCTATAGATGCCCAATGTCTGATGGCTGTTACATCGCATGCTGTCTGTACTGTGACCATTCACCTGCCTTTCTGTTCTCTGCCTCCAGGCTATCTGACATGTTAATGCATACATCGCCCACCCACAGGCCCCACACACCCCTTACTCCATGGTCCCCATCTGGAGGCACATGGCTATGAGGAGCACTTAGGGCAAACTATCCCATTCAAAATAAGTTATCATTGCATAGTAATTCCCTAGTTTCCTGATCTGAAGTTTAAATCTTTACAGATAAAAACACTGGTAGTTGATGATCGGTAGCTTCAACCATCTTGGCTCAAATCTCAGAAGATTTAAGCTGGAACCACATGACTTGCCAGAAAGCAGCAGCATGACGAGACTAGAGCCAAGCTACCACGAGATTTCAACGAGTAAGGTCCAGGTTTAATATCATTAGAACACTTTCTTTCTAATTATAATAATTGACGATATTAAACAAATCGAGGCAATTGCCCAAATGGCAGCCCAGGAGGGAGACCTGACTCCAGGGCACACCGTGGAGAAGGAGGTAGGGAGCACTGGGAGAAATAAAGCTGCGTACTGGAGGAGGGGAACACCTCCATGCCGGGGGCCCTCCGTATCTGTTGGCCATCTCACAGCGCTGATGGAAAGGGTAGAATATGATACCCACTACATGTGTGAGGTTGGCGGTACCCGATGCACCGCTCACCCCCGCCTCGTCCATCATTGTAAGGTGTGGGCGGGTGGGGAAGTTTGTGTGAGGTTGGGGAAGGGGGGGGGGGGACCAGCTGGTTGCGGTCGATACATCAACCCCCCTCACCTCACCTTAGACATAATACATAGGCATATATATACCCCCACCTTACACTTGCCTCATATACTCAAGGTAAATAGTATATAGCCAGGGATCACCTACGCACTCATACCAAGCTGCTGGTTTAGGATTCCTGGCATATTGAAGTCACAGTGTATTACATACCAAGTGCCATGGCAGTGGCTTACAGTGATCAATACATGACTAAATACCAACTTTAATCTCTGTATATACGAATTCTCACATGGTCGTTATAGTGGATACACACACTTGTGTGAGAATATACAATTTGATATTGCTCCCTAAAAGCTCAGTATATTAAACACACAGGCATCCAAATTACATGTGGAATTAATATATTCAATACACTATGAGATAATATCCTAGGTCCTAAATAACAATGCCATGAAACAACCATAACGTCACAAATACCATGTGCTAATACTCCTTACCTTGTAAAAGCCTTTCCTCCCCAGCTCAACCCGTGACCTACGCACCGGGTAATTGCCACGATAAATACAAAGTCAGGTTCCCCTTTTATAGTCATCTCTCAGGCCTCCAATTAGGCCGATCCAATTAATTAATCTCCCAGCTCGAGGGGATGAGATTTTGCAGACTGATCTTTACTCTAGCAAAGAGTACTGGTTGCATAAAGATTCCACCGTGAGTAGCTTGTTGTTATTTTGTGCTTTCAGTGGGAATTCGCAGTAAACTTACCCAAGCCACATCAGGGAAAGAGTAGGTACCTCTAAGGCGCAAAATATTCTTGATTACAGTATTAATTATTAATTAAGAAATATTCCTCCATCTTCCACCACAAATTGGGGAGAAACTTTATTTATAATTTTACGAATAATTAACTAGATCAAAGGGTATCCAAGGACAGAGGATTCAAAAGTGTGGCTTAGTTATAGCTCCCTTTCTCCAGGGACTAGAAGATGATTTAAGATCATCAACAAAAGATGAGGACTAGTTAGTTGTTGCCATGGCAACTACATCAATATGGCGGCTGTCTTGTAAAGGTAGCCATCTTTTATGCAAGGACTGACTTTGAGTGGGACTCTGTGATCCCAAATTATAGCATGGAACATTGCGCTCTAATCATGCTGTGCTCTTTAATTTAAAATTAAAGTTAAAGTTCATGTTTTGCACATGTTAACACTCTCTCCAAACAAAACATGTAACATGTTGCACTGGCCCATCCCATCACAATGACACACCACGAACCACCTTCATGGATCATGAACAAATAATGGCATCATATTATGTTCATGCCTAGAAGCCAACTCTAATCAAATGTGGTAAATATTCAAGCCACAATGATGACAGTCATACTGAGCACTAGCTTTCTTAACAGACAGTATGTCCAATTAGAACATAATATTCTGACATTCATGAGATGTCTTAACTTCGCACTCTAATATCCCACTCCTTCTGTCTATACCAAAGGGAGATAATAATTACACTGCAATCAGGGAATACACAGAATCCCAAACATAGAATAATAAGGAGGACAGACATATCTCACATGCCTGTCTGTACATCCATACATCTAAATACTGTAAACGTAGTTTATTTCGCGCTGTACTTATTTTCGTGGATTTTAAAATCTGTGAAAATAAGTACAGAGCGAATATTTATCCACTGTCGTCATATAACTATTACACTCCAAATTCGCGAATTTAAATACACGTGAATTTGCACTTTCTAGGCAGTTCGCGAAAATAAACATGCGCGAAAATATATATTTTTACAGTAAGCTATAGATGAGGAAACATAACAAAACTGCCCATTAATATGCCTAGGCAGTTCTCTCTTTCACTGCCCATCCTTGTAGCTGTTTACTCAACACTTAACAAATAAGGCCTCTAATTGCTGTCAGTTTTGCTCAGCGCCAAAGCCTTCATTAAAGCGGCACCACGGGAAAAGCGGATACTTTCCAGTCCCGAAATCAAACCGGAGCGGAGTGGGATAAAAAGAAGTTCTCCACCATTTGTTATTGATTTAACACGATTTAGAATAATTATTTAGAATAAGCAGCTTTCGCGATTTAAATCTTCGTTAAAATTCAGTGAGCAGGTTCGTTAATTTACAATTATCAGGGAGTCAGCGACGCTGGCGAATAGATTTCAGTTCCCGTAGGACTATTTTCTTGCCGGTAAGTCATCTGAATTAACCTCCCTCAGTTTAAGGTAGCTAAGTGGTTGTGTTCTTCATTAAACAAGGATTAGAGGAACAGGTTTAGCCTAGATAGGCTAACAGCTACAGAAAGCTATCTGTCTGCCTGGTTGACTCGAGACATGGGTGATGTTGTGTGAGTATTGAGCTACATGTTTATATGGGTGATGTTGTATTGAGCTACATGTTTATATGAGTGTTGTTGTGTGAGTATTGAGCTACATGTTTATATGGGTGATGTTGTATTGAGCTACATGTTTATATGGGTGATGTTGTATTGAGCTACATGTTTATATGAGTGATGTTGTGTAAGTGCTGAGCTACATACTTATATGGGTGATGTTGTATTGAGCTACATGTTTATATGGGTGATGTTGTGGGAGTACTGAGCTATATGTTTATATGGGTGATGTCGTGTGAGTATTGAGCTACATGTTTATATGGGTGATGTTGTGGGAGTACTGAGCTACATAATGTTGTGGATGATGTTGTGTGCCTACTGAGCTGCATGCAGTCATATGGGCTGCATGAATGTCGAGGGTAGACAGAGATGCCACTCATGCGTCTACAGAAAGTCTGGTCAATTTTCTCTAGGAAATTCTCATAATTTAATACAGAAATTCCAGCAAGAAAATAGGAATTCCCACATAAGTAGGAAAAGTGGCATCCCTGGGTAGATCCATATGAAGGGTGAGGGTGGAAACATGTACTTGTAGGCCTTCTGTAGGCTTCTTGTGTGATGTGCTGATGTGTCTGAATAGCATGAAGGCTACATGAGTGATGTTTAGTGAATGGGCGTGAGAGGCACAAAAACTGTGAGGGGTGTCTGAAAAGATGAGAAGGGTGGGTGGATGGGAGGGGGGGGGGGTAGGGGTACTGACCCCTCCGTCTGGCTCCTCCCCCTGCTGACCCCCTCCTCCCCCGGCAGGGGTCGCCCTGTTCTCCTCCTGCTCATCCCACACCCTGGAGGAGGCCGTAACCCTGGTAACCTAAGCTCCCAATCCTCCTGTGTGCCTGCAGGGTATAGGCTCACCGCATTACCCCCGTTTATCGCCCACTGTGCCAAAAAGGGCCAGGATCGTGTCTAGGGTTGTTTCCAGGAATGAGGGCAGTGGGAGCAGGGTTTGTGAATATGGCCTGTCCAGGATCGACCTGGTGGAATTTGACATCTGACTCCCAACTTCTTTGTCCATTATTCTCTTTGGAAGGCCATGTTATATCAATTCATGCAAATTTGAACCTTGATTGTAGGCTGCATAGTTCCCTTGTTAAAACCATGAAAACCTACTACAGAAATATGTATATAAAATGTGACATCATCCAAGATCGGGACTTTCTACCCTGTGGGTCAGCTGTTTCATTTCAATGGCAGCCCAACGACAAGTGGGGGTCAAGACTGGCCTGAAGGCCAAAACCCATGAACCTTACACGTTAGTGTCTATATCTGCTCCTCACGATCCCCATATTGCCCTGCCTCAGGCCTGGGATCACCTTAACGATGGGGGTGTAGGGGGGAGGGAGGCTGGGGCTAGGGAAGGACCTCCTCCTGCCTGTGGGGGTAGGGATAATGGGGTCAGATCATTCACACCTGGAACCACCCCCTCATCTTGTACCCTGCACCACTTCCCAACCTTGACCACCACTGCTCCTCCACTTCTAAATCCAGACAGGCTCTACCCTGCTCCACCTCACACCACCTCAGGCTGATGACCACACACCTTAGGAAGTGGTCATCTCCTCAACCCTTTGGGGGGGGGGGGGGGGGGGTGTCTAAATTTTAACCCAAAAATCCTTTGCGTTACTATGCTTCAAAGGGCCCTGGCGCGAAAACCCATCCCCCCCTCCCCACTGTTGTTAAAAAATGATCACTCCCTTAGGGGCCGCATTGGACTAGTGTGATAATGCCCTTTGTCATCATGGAGCACTCTTCAGGGCTACATCCATGTATGTCGACAAAGGGCATAACTCATTAATTATAGCACTGTGCAACACTTCCAGGGATTAGCAGGGGAGGGGATCTTGTAAGGCCCTTTGTTGTAGGCATGTCTGATGTTAGTCCCATGTTCACCACATCACCTCTCTCATCCAGCTATCACTAGCCCCTCCGCCACCACCCACCGCCATCCCCTCACTTGTCAATGCAGGTATCAGTTCCTAATGCTCATCAGAACTACCTACCAGCTCTTGATGCTATATACAAACAGGCTGGTTTTACATGAACTTAGGCTTAGAGGTGGTCTGGGGCCCATGCAGTCTGGGGGCTAGTGTGTCACACACAGGCCGGTCTTGCATGTTTTAGGGGTCCAATCTGGGGGTGTGCTACAAGCAAGCTGGTTTTACATGGACTTAGAGATGATCTTACATGAAGTTAGGGGTGGTCTGGGGCCTACTGCCGTTAGTGGGTTAGTCACGGTGGGAGCAGGTCGTTAGGGCCGTGCAGCTCACATCATTTAGTACAGGTGAGAGGCACCAGGTGGCGGCTCTGGCAGGTCTTTGATCTCTGACCTTGACCTGACAAGAGGACAGCCGCCATATTGATGAGGGGATGTTTCCTCTGGCACCCATCTTGACAGTATACATACTGGAGGGAGCATCCCAAGGCCCCACTCAAGGTTCTTACTAATGCCAAAGCAATGCCAATATGTGGTCTATATATATGTGGTCTATTTGAACTATAAATGCTTTCCTAGGAAATATGTACACTTACTTCTAAGGATATCTCAACATGCATTTTACATTAGATTTGTACCAGATACGTATCATGACAATATATAGTGCAATATGGGTGTAATTGGTACATAGCATCTCCATTCATATTACAATTTCTGGCTATAGAACCTGTAATCCCTGTAGTAGATTCACACTTTAAAGCAAAGCCCTCCAGCATACCTAATTATGCCTACACCGAGCTACCATTAACCTGGGTGTATTACCCAGTAGTACATTCTCTGACCCCCACATACCTAGCACATAACTACACCTGGTGCTGCTACATGGACCCCCCCACCCTCCTCCTGCACCTGTACACACCTACAGCCCCTGTGTTCAGTGGTCCTAACATGTAACTACTGCAGGGGGATGTTCCACTAGTTACGAGTGACAGGGTTGCCACCAACAAGGTAGTTCTAAATTACCTGACTTTTCCCTAGCATTTCCCTGACGTTATATCAAATTTCCCTGACAATCGCGACATTAACCCAATGTTTTTAAATGCCCTCCAACCATAAATATGCACTCCTTTTAAAGTTACCTTCTACTTAGTGAGTGGTCATTGTTTAACAACGGGGTTTTGTGTATCTCATGCTCGCAAAATTTTAACCCCTCCCTTTTGAGGATTTAGATGTTTTTAAGATTTTCCCAGACAAAATTTCATTTTCCCTGACATTTTGCCAAATAATCTGAAACAGACCCCTGGGCTGGCTGGTCGTTAAGCTGGTGGGAGGTGATGAAGGCAGCACATAGCCGCCCCCTGGCGGACAGGTAACGAGTCAGTTACAGGAGTGTCTCAGCTCATTAACCCTTACAGCCCCTACCCCACAGGTAGGTGTAGACAGGTGGGCAGGTATCCGGCCAGGTATGTAGGGGTGGGGCTGTCAGGGAGGGGGGTAGCCTACTCCAGGGTGCCAGGTGGCTACTTAAGATGTTGTTGTAACTATAGCAGAGATGCCACTCCCTTGTCGATAAAAAGTAGAAAATCCGTAGAGTTTGGTCAATTTTATGTAGGAAATGAGCTTGATTCAATACAGAAGTTCCAGCAAAAAAATAGGAATTCCTACAAAAGTAGGAAAGGTGTACGCATCTCTGCTATAGTAACTGTACAGACTTGTGGGATGTTATCTATGGCTGAACAAGTGAGGTAGGTAAGGAAGCAGTTAATATTATAATATTTTAATATAATAGGAAGTATTAATGAGAAGTTGGTGTAAGTATAGCGAGTAGCTGCCGCTGAGTAGCTCCAGTCATTGGATTTATAATTTGATGTTTGCCATCACTGACTTTACTTAGCGGATGTATGAAATTCTGACAACCTCCAGTACTGGTAAACCCTACGTCTTTTAAAAACACTATCATGCATTGTGAATATGTAACAGTTATATGGACCGGGGATTTACCATTCCTAAGGCCATACAACAGAACAGAACAGAACTTTTTCTCCAGCCCTTTCCTCACATCATTTGTTTCCATAAAACATCTCTCTCTCCATGACAGTTACCAGCCCCCTGCCTTTTCATGCACACCCCCAGTAGGCCTAGATGCTGCTGTTGTTGGACAAAAAACACGACCAGGAAAGAAAAGAAAAGGGTCACGGCGCCGGTGCTAATTCCCTGAGACAAACGGAATGTGACACGTGCGCTCTGATTGGCTGGGGCGGCGGCGCCCGACGTGTCATGCGCGACACGTTACTTCCGGCGCAGCGCAGCGACTTCCGTCTGTGGTGATTATAGTGTCGCTGGTCGCCACCAGTCAGCGCCACCTCGTAATTTCCCTCATTAACGCTAGGGGGCAGGTGGTGGCTCTGTCACCACCCTGTCATGGGGTGGTCACGACTGCTCCTGCCAGCCACAAATTTCCCTTCTAGGAAAATCAGGCTCTATTTTCTGTGTCAGGAATTGTGCCAATTGCCACACCAATTCCTGGTTACTCCTCTGATAAGAAAATATGGAATATTTCTCAATAATATTCACTTTCAGTAGAAAATATACAATTTGAAAGCATGTACCAAAACTGAAGTATACAATCCAATTCCCTATCTTCAGCTTCAAAAAGGTTTATTTTCCACGTTTCATGATAACTTTCATACCTCACATATATATATATATCTGTGATGGAGAAACCAGTCCCGAGGACGGTTCAATACCGGCGATACTGATAAACCACACGGTTCGGTTAAAACACTGGGAGCTTGAGGGGAATTTCAAAGTGAGAGAAAAAAGAGCAGATTTGACACCACTTCCAACCCGGCCTGCCACCTTCTCCTCCCGAGTCTTGCCGCCATCTTTTTCACCTTATTGTAGGGGATCAGTGGCCGAGCAGCGGACCCCAAGAGACCCGCCAATTTCCTCCAGTGCCTGGTGTGCTGGGACACTAAGCCTGCTTGCCGCCCAGCCCCTACCTCCGCCTCCAATGGCCGTCATCAGGACCCCTCACTGCGGGACTGCTGCTCCCTGTCATCACTCTCCAGCCGAGCTTTAGTCTCTGCCCTCCTAGACATTTTTCAATAGGTCTCTTAACGTTGGCTGCAGCTGAACTGTGCCTGAACTGGCTGAGCAGGGGGTTTCTCATTAGAGCATGTCACAGCATATTATTACTGTCAGGTATATTTTCCATATTTCATATTGGAAAAAGTAAATCACAGTATATCATTGTCAGGTATATTAACTTTTATATCAAATTGGATAAAGAAAATATTTTCAAACAAGTCTTGCTGTGGAACAAGTACAAATGTCGGTCGAAATATTCCCTGGTAATAAAAGGTTTCATTTGTACCAAATGCAGTTTTAGCCTCTCCCATTGAACATGCTTGGAGATTGTGCCGGAACCTATTATTTAACCAATACCTGTATTTCCCACGCTACCCAGGGAATATTAGCCAATCAGAACGCATCGTTATAACAGTGCCCGGGACTACTACTTCCCAGGACGCCGCGTCTCGGGTTGCCATAGTTACAGGCAAATGGTAATCTCGCTGAAATCCCACCGGTTCACGAGGCTCTCTCGTGAGGAGGAAATGTCAAAATTAATTTCACAAAAAGAAAAGTGGGCGTCGAGGCGTCTGCAGTGTGCCTTGCGCTGCTACTACTGTAGTGCCTGCCCAGAGGGGAGAAGGTATGGCTGGATAGTAAGCAGATGGCTATATCTCATTCTGATTCAAGGTGAAATGTTTCAGCACTTATTTAGCATGCGTATTAGTAGAAAAGTGTACATTTATACTCATGTCCAATATACTTTCTGATTCTTCTTTTTTACATAATCTAGAATAGGAACACAGCTTGTTACTATTTCGAAATTTGTTAAAGCTGTTATGCATGTATGTTGTTTATAGTTTATTTTACTGATCTCCAACCGAGTCTGTGCAGCCTTAGGCCTGAATCAAATATAGGCTACTCTATCTCCTTAATGTTAAAATCCTGCCACATCTTCCGAGGCTTCTTCCATGGAAGGTAAAATACCTAGAAGCCCTGCAAAGCTAATCATTCCTGACGGAGCAAAAAGGGAGCAAATGGGATTGGCTATGACACCTCCCCCTACTCCCAAAGCTTCGTACAGTAAGAGATGCCCGCATCAGTTGTAACACATTCCTTACTTAGAAAGATAAATTCTGACATCTCAGAACCATAGTTTAGGGTTAGTGTAGCCTACGCAGTGTTACTTCTCACTAGGAACATGATTGTGAAGATAAGTATGGTAATTGAATAATGACTGTTGTTGAACTGACATCTGACCTGATTTAACCCTTTATCAATGACAGTGTTTTCAGGTTAATAATTCTATGTCATTTTGTTATCACGATCCACTCATCATACGTAGATTCATTCCACAACTACCGATATTGTAAGCGTGATTCCTCGAGGCATAATACCGTCTTTAAAGGGATAAGTCAAGTCAAGGTCAGAAGACCGCCATCTTGAAACCGCCATGTGTGTATACTACTGACAAGGTGGCAGTGAGCAGAGCGGTGACTGGGCAGCCTCGAACACTCCAGGCCCATACTGGGCCTGGACAAATTTATATCTAAATAAAATGATCCGGAATCCTGGATCATTTTTCAATGAGGTGTGTGGGTTCGAATCCCACCTTGGCACAATAGGTGGTTCGTTTTTTACATTACCTATTAAACCCATTTAAAGCATAACTTCACCTACAATGACATAATAATATCACCTATTAAATATGTGACTAGGTACATTAGGTTGAATTCAGGTCAATTATGTAGATATCAATTGAAGTATTGATTAAGCCACAGTGGGGTTCGAACCCACGTCCTCCTGAGTGCTGATATACAGTAGCATAGTATATAAGGGCCAGTGTAGGTATAGGTCTGTAAGTAACCCCCAGACTGTATACGTACAGTCAGGGCCCGAGACTGGTGACTGGGGCGGTGACTGGGGTGGTGACTGGGTGGTGACTGGGGTGGTGACTGGGTGGTGACTGGGGTGGTGACTGGGTGGTGACTGGGGTGGTGACTGGGTGGGCAGTACGTCCAGTCACCACCCTGTACCAGGGGGCCTCTGCTGACAGGTAGGGACTCCTGCTAATACCAGCAGCTTGTAACTGTCTGTACCTCTTACTCATTGGTTCTAATTGTCGTCTCTTCGCATGTGTATACCTGTACCATCTATTTCCTATGCTAGCAGCATGTAGTTTGACCACCTTACAGCCGCATGGGCCTAGATTGCCCATTAGATCTCTTCCTCTACTGGCAACATGTTCGCCTTACACATTTCAGAATAAAAGCTACCCTTGTAAAGCGTTTAGGCCTACAGTAAATATGCAGTTATCATAAATACACATTTTTATTTGGCATGCTTCAAAAATTACCTCTCGTTATATACTGTCAACATGTCCTCCCTGCATATTCCAGAATGAAAGCTGCCCCTGTAAAGCGTTTAGGCTTACAGTAAATATGCAGTTACCATAATGAGACATTTGGCATGCATCCTATTCGATAGCTCCTGTATTCATATCCCCTTTCTATACTACCTGCAGATCACTACACAGTACAGACGTACCGCACACAGAGTAAGGCCGTCACTGCCCTGGAGGCCCCCGGTAATCATCCTAGTGCCAGGGGAAATGAATACTTGGGCGTCTCCATGGCAACTATTTAAGACCCATCTTCAGAAAACAATCCCATTAATTGTCAGGTAGAAGATTGGAATTTCCTATGTAATAACTGAGACAGGTAAGCGCCAATGTAGGCCTACCTCTATATTTAGAGTAGATTCACCAGGAGTCGGACACTTGAATTCGCAGTTATTCATGCACGATAAGCCCTCTATGTATTCCTTGTTTGTAAGAACAACACTGCTAAATTGTACTGTTATATACGAATACATGACTGGGCATGGTTCAATACATATTGAATTAAGGTACCCGCATAAAGGTATGTGTCCGACTCATGGTGACTCTACCCTACTGGAAGCCATTAGTTCAGGTGGCCGAGTAGAACTGATGTATGCCCTGGTTGTCATGCCAATCACATGAGGCCATATCATATTTGCAATTAGGATAGTCGTATTGGTTACTATACATGTTATATAATATTACATGCAGTGGTATCAGGGCTGTGCTGATTGATTTAATGAAGCAACCATGGAGTGATACTTTTTACAGACCCACATTTGCTGATGAGGTCTGCCCTACATAATTGGTTTCTATTTTCTAATTCTAACAGCATTATATTTACTATTGTCTTCCTTAATTTCAAATGGATTATGCTCAAATGAATATGTTTACTCTTTGCCTATGTTATGGGATTATACAGGATACTGGACAGGGCCTAATTGTAAAAGTCCAAATTGTTTTGTATCAATTATTTCAACATAAGGTTGGTTTTACATGTTTACTAGAGCTATGATGTTATGATGACCTCTCCTCTCACACCCCTATCTCCCTCTTACTCTACCCTTAGACACAGGCCCTATAAGACATTTAGGGCTGACATGATGCCTCAAAGGTTCCTGTTCATATGTCGTCATGATGCTCCAAAGCAGCACTGGAGAGTAACTAGCTGGCACTGCATTGGTGTATCATGTAAACCCTTTGGGAGTGTATCAACCCCAGAGGGTCGGCATGATGCATTGTAGTCTGCACTGCATGCATGGGGCATGTCAACAAAATGGCATGATGCTATACTACCCTTACAGGGTTAACACTTTAAGGGTGGCATGATACATTAATGCATCATCCCCATGGTCATCATGATGCATGAATGCAACACTAGCAAGTAACTTGCCAGTGCTGCATTTAAGCATCATGCCGACCCTATGTGATTGACACACTCCCGAAGGGTCGGCATGATGCACCAATGCAGCACCAGCGAGTTACTCGCCGGGGCTGCATTGGTGCATCATGACGACAAATGTCATCTTTTAGCGACATCCGTCCTGACAGGGTTAACCTCCTACCCTGGAGGAGGCGTGAGGGCTGTATGGGTGTGCACCCAGGAGTGATTATAGAGGTGTCGTCACATGCAAACACGTAATTAGGCGTAACATGATAACATGTCATGTCGATAACATGTCAATACCAGGCCGCACCTTACTATAGACCAATGCACCAAGGAAAGGGCGACTTTTTTCATAACAAACTTGTGTTTGCTTTTGTTTTAGCAGAATCCCTATAACACTGTGTGTAATAGCTATTTCTACAAACATTTCATATCAGGAGATTCACGAGAGAATTATCTTTAAATAGCTCATTTTAGAATGCACAATTTTGAGGTTGATTTAAGGTATTTGCCAGTCAAACTTCAAAAATTTTCAAAAACTTTACTTACAACTTTTTTTTAAACTTTTCTGAAAAGTCACCCTTTCCTGCTGCATGGGTCTATACGTTGCATGTGGGAGTGACCCCCTTCTACTCTGTAATCCCGCCCCAACACACCCGTCTATCTATACCCTATATTCTGTAACGGGACATGGCGCCACCATCGGGGTCAATTACCTCTCTGGAGCGATATGGCCATCTTTGAATAAATCCACCGTCAGTATACATGTTCATTTTTTATATAGTTGAGATTGTATCTAGACTTAAAATCTGCTCAGAAAGTGACGCCTCTAGAAGAAAAAGATACAAATTTGAAGCACACAGAGAGGCCTTCTTATCACTCCCTCTACTGTAGAATGTCTCAACTCCCAAGCTGGTTCCCCTACCACAGCTTAACAACGTGGAGTATTATTCACACCCATATATAGGGTAGATCAACCTAGAGTCAACCATGTACCCTCATATGTCAACCTTAATTATGTAGCTATTCATGTATGGTATTGTCTCTATTTGTCCTTTGCTGGAAAGAGTAACACTTAAGTGCACTGTGTCACGCCAAAAGGGGGATTATAATGCATGAATGACTGTAAAATTGGGGTGGATATCTCAAGGTACGTGGTTGACTCTAGGTCAATCTACCCTAACGGATCGTTATCTCACCCCTAGAGTTACAGGAACATGGCAGACTTATTGTTATCGGCTGTATCTCTTTGAAGTCACTTCCTGGTCATTTTGATCCGGGAAGGTGCATCATAATCCCCACTCACAGTTTGGACAAATTACACTAGACTAGATTCATTGTGATATAAAGCTATTGTGTATATGCACTACTAAAGAAATGGCATTATGCGATTTACAACCCAACAGGGATACATTTACTGCAACCTATTAATATTGGAAACTTTATTTATCATCACAATGCGTAGACCCAATACAATCATACTTTTGCTGGGCACAAAAAGCTACAGTATATCACATTATAACTGCTTCAACCGACAGTAATATTTAGACTCTTCTTTATTCACATGGCTAAATTCCCTCTTGCCTGTTGCTCCTGAATTAGGCGGTACCAATAAAGATTTGAAATATTACCATCCCCAACCCATCCCTAACTAACTCCCTATGGTTCACATGGAAATAAACTGTCCATATTTAATGAGGATATACATATTAAACAACCAAGGCCAGTATACATCCTTCCCTGGAGGCTCATTAAGCTTATTCCCTCTGTCCCTTAGGTCATATCTATCACCTGTGTAGCCTACTAGTGGTCGCCATCTTGTTTTTCGAGTCAGGTGTTTTTATCCCTACGTTAGCATAGGCATTTATTATTGATTTGTTTGCAACTATATTCAATCTCATCCCCTTTAAATTTGAACTTGTCGTAGACCCTAGGTAGCCATTTAGGCCTAGAGACCCAGTATTTTCGACTGCCTAAGTTGACCCACTTATTGGATTCATCCATAAGGGGACCAAATACCATAATCCTGTCAATGCTCTATGTACAAAGTCAAGAATATTCATTATAAGAGGAGAACTTAAAGATAACTTCAGGTGAGAAGTTGGAGAGAAGCATTTTAATCATTTGTATAAATAAACGGTGTGTTGAATCTTACCTTGCATTTTGTGGTCCCACACTGTCTATGTCGTATGATGAGCTGGCTGAGATGAGGTGGTCCAGGATCTCCCCTGACTGCATCCCCAGGGACTCCCGGCAATGTGCTGCAACACCAAGAGGAACATGGTCTAGTAAATGCCATGTACATCAACACCAAGAGGACATGGTCTAGTACATGCTATGTACATGTAGTCAACATCAACAACAACATGGTCTAGTACATGCCATGTACATCAACATCAACAACAACATGGTCTAGTACATGCCATGTACATCAACATCAACAACAACATGGTCTAGTACATGCCATGTACATCAACATCAACAACAACATGGTCTAGTACATGCCATGTACATCAACATCAAGAGGAATATGGTCTAGTACATGTCCTATACATCTAGTCAACAACAATATGGTCTAGTACATGCCATGTACATCAACATCAACAAGAACATGGTCTAGTACATGCCATGTACATCAACATCAAGAGGAACATGGTCTAGTACATGCCATGTACATCAACATCAACAACAACATGGTCTAGTACATGCCATGTACATCAACATCAACAAGGACATGGTCTAGTACATGCCATGTACATCAACATCAACAAGAACATGGTCTAGTACATGCCATGTACATCAACATCAAGAAGGACATGGTCTAGTACATGCCATGTACATCAACATCAACAAGGACATGGTCTAGTACATGCCATGTACATGTAGTCAACATCAACAAGAACATGGTCTAGTACATGCCATGTACATCAACATCAACAAGAACATGGTCTAGTACATGCCATGTACATCAACATCAACAACAACATGGTCTAGTACATGCCATGTACATCAACATCAACAACAACATTGTCTAGTACATGCCATGTACATCAACATCAACAAGAACATGGTCTAGTACATGCCATGTACATCAACATCAACAACAACATGGTCTAGTACATGCCATGTACATGTCATCAACATCAAGAGGGGGCAGGTTGTAATACCTGTAGGCCTATAGACCAATGCACTAAGATTTAAAGGGAGAATTTTTCATAATAAAGTTGTGGTTACTTTAGTTTTAGCAGAATCCCCTTAATATTGTCTGTAATAGCTATTTCTACAAGCATTTCATACCAGGAAATTCACAAGAATTCTTTTTCTAAAAGAGCTCATTTTAGAATGCACGATTTTGAGGCTGATTTGAAGTATTTGTCAGTCAAACTTCAAAAATGTTTAAAAACTTTTTTTAACAACTTTTCTGAAAAGTCACCCTTTCTTGCTGCATGAGCCTATAGTCAACATCAAGACCATGTTCTAGTCTGGGGTGCTAGCACATCTAATCAACATCAAAAGAGAAATAACTTCTGGGTGGTCCATTGTAATGACAAATATTGTTCTAAATACGATTGGCGTTATTTAGATGCAGTATATTTAGAGCCACTATAATACATATGAACCACGTTTTAGAAAACAGTCATTTTAAACATCTATTCTCCGAGCAGCCAACCTACTAAAGATAACAGCCCTACTACAAAGACTGTCCCCAATTCATTCATAACCCCAGTGGTGGACCTCATACCGGTCCCACCTGTAATTACTGCCAAGGACAGCTCGTTTTTCCCTACTTTCAACCCTTGTCTATGAATGGCTCCCATTCTTTATAAATAGTGATAATTTTTGGGGTGGCATTGTGGTGAGAGCAAGGCACGAGCCGGGCCGGTATTGCCCGGGGCCCTGATGGCCTCCTCTGCCCCCCTCCCCCCTTCTTGTCTCTCCTACTCAGACCCCCTGTCCTTATAAGCTGTTTAACCCTTTAAGGACGGCATAATGCATTAATGCATCATGCCCTTGGTCATCATGATGCATTCATGAATGCAGCCCTAGCGAGCAACTCGCCAGAGCTGCATTCATGCATCATGCTGAAACTGCAGGGTGGAGACACTCCCGAAGGGTCGGCATGATGCACCAATGCAGCACCAGTGAGTTACTCGCCAGGCCTGCATTGGTGCATCATGACGACAAATGTAATATTTTAGCGACATGCCATCCTTAAAGGGTTAAGCCTTAGAGCAACATTTGTCATCATGGTGCACCAACGCAACACTGCATTGGTGCATCATGCTGACCCCCTTCCCAATAGGGTCGGCATGATGCATGCATGCAGCGCTGGTGAGTTATTGGTCAGGGCTGCATTCATGCATCATGACGACAAATGACAGCATGAAAGGGTCATCCTACTCCACCCACCCACAGAGAGGAAATGCAGTTCAAATCTAGAGAATACTGGGCAAAGCTGATTAAAGAGAGCATAAATGATTGCATGAATCTGGCTTCCACAACTACAATACAACACTCAGACAGACTATACCCTCATCTCTGCCCACACACCGGAAAGTACCTTCCTAAAAGCTTGACTTCCCCTTTAAGTTTTAACGAGGCCAAATAGTGAAAAGGCACCAACAGGTAATGTTAATTTCATAATGGTAGTCCGCTTGTTCTCTTATCTTGAATAGGGAGATTAGACCTCAATAGTTATATTCTAAATTTCAGGAAACTCTTAGTTCACGCAGGTTTAATCACGGAAGTTATAACTCTAAATACTTTTTTCCATTTTAAGGAAATTGCACAAGATATCTAACCATTGCAATACAAGCCCATGTATACTGTTTGTTTTATAAAGGTTGCACATTATTTGGTAATCAAAATGTTTGATATTCCATAAACTAATGAGGGAAACCTCAAAGAACAAACATGGAAATCGAAATGGCAGTTAGTTTTGCCACAGGCAGGACTACTTTGTAAACTACAGATTTGTCAACGACTCATTCACTAAATTTACAAATAGCCCATACTACAGTACACGACCACAACCTACATGGGTACTACTATGGAAATGGTTGTATTCCACTGAAAACACTGCCATTCAATGTTAAAATGCCCTTAGGGAAAAGGGGGAAAATAGGACCTAATACAAAAAGGGGAGCTGCCACATGCAGATGGTTCTTTTTGTGTTCAGTTGACATGGTGGGAAATATAGCCAGAAGCAAATGTACTCAGAGGATTGACACATGGTGATATTAAACCACAGGGTGTGGGAGGATAATTCAAACTGAAGGGTGACATCAGATGATTACATCTGTCCATTTTCAATATTATGCCAAAGTAAACAGAAGTAAATGTATATTTTCCTCTACTTTTTTCTTCCATGTACAATATATTGAGAGTATTGTAGATCCACTTTTTACATGATTTTGTATGTTATCAAAATAAGCTTGATATTGATCAGATGATAAGTGTTTGCATTAGATCTAATTAACCTTTACTTGATCATATACCAATAATTTCAACGATAATGGGGGAGACCATAACGTTCCCAAAAATGACATTGTCCTCGAATACAATGTACTGAAATCTTCACTTCAGCCAGATCACTCTTTCATTCTGGTTCATCAGATTGACAGTGGCTATTAGATCTTTCACGCAGTTTAAGCCTATCCATATAGCTGTCACTTGCTGTCACATCCATATAGCTGTCAATTGCTGTCACTTACCTTGGTCTGCATTGTAGAAGGGCAGCAGGAGCGGAAAAAGAAAAAGAGAAAAAGAAACCATCAATCATCAAGAATAAAATAATTACAATAACAGTGAGTGGAAAACACTGGGGGACATTATGACAAAGGACCGGACTAGGGGGCATTTAAAATATCCCGAAGGAAGTGCTTAGTTTCATAATGATGTATTGTGGTTGATTTCATTGTTATTATTTTTTTCTTGTTAGAGAATAGATACCATCAAATCAGGTTTCAATATGACTTAATTAATCCTGATTGTATTTTTACCAGGCCACAAACAAATTCAATTACCAGAATACCTTTAAAGATATGATGATTTAATCTAGGCCCTAAATAGCCTGATATTGATAGAATTAGAATAAGATATTAGACAAGATATAAATGTTTTAAAAGAACACATATGACACACAGGTTTCATGGATATCGACCCTCTGCAGTACCATATTAACATGAACAGCTAATAATAAACATTTCAACTAATCATTATGGAAGAATTCATATTGATAGAATTCCATTAAACCAACCGATTTGGGAATAGCACATTTTTTTAATGGGAAAACCGTTGAAAATCCCCTCCCTCCCCTTATTTGAGCATCGGATGAAACCACTAACAGGGACCTTTGGTGTTCCGCTAGAGACACGGGTCATGTCCAATCCATTAGAGGTCAAGTCATGACTAAATGTAAACCAGAAAGCCATGTCTAGTCCCAGTGTACATGTACTTTCTGAGACTTACGAGCTGGGCCATGGTGTTGTGGCGACTAAATTATGGTATCAAAGGGAAATTATGTATCTCAAAGAATGGTTAAAATTTTGGGCAAGGTCATAACTTGTGGACCTCAAAGAATGCCCTTATCAGTAGTAAGTCCACTTTCAGTAGTGAGTCCACTTAAAGGATGCTTCAGATGTGGTGTTTTCTGATCTGATTTAATTGCATGCCCTTTATAGAACATAACATATGCCATTACCTTGGTTCACGAACGCCGTCACCTATTTTGGTACCTTTGTCAAACCTCTAGTGGGTAATATCGTTTGTGGACGTTTCCCAACACACTGAGGCGAACAAGTCCGAGAGTGAGCATCCAGTGGATGCTGTTTACATTTCACCCTCAGACATCTGGTGTGGTGTGGGGCTCTACACTAGGGGGATAGTGGTGTAATTGATAGGGTTACTAATATGGGGTAGGCTGACAAACTGGGTCAGAGGGCAAATTGGGGGGAAGGATGTGTGAGGGGTAGACATGGGGAGCCCCACCACCATCTTATCTAAACATCCAATTAGTGGCCGGTCGCCGAGGGTCGCCAGACCCCCGGACTTGTGCGCCTCACTGAACATGATTATCCGCATTCTCCAGGGATGGAAAAGATATAGGTAGTAAGGAAGAAACATAGATCCTGAGTCGCCCAACCTCTCCCCCCCCCACCCCCCACCCGAGATAAAGTCACAAATCATCGAGAGTCAGTAGACGGTGTAATGAACGCGCCCCCGAGCAGACGACATCCGACCACACAGACGTTCCCGCGCTAATCAAGTCGGCTCGAAAAATTAGACGGGCATTATGTGTCCTTACACGCTATTGGTCGCGGACAATCGGAGATAATGTATCGCTACAGCTGATTGGTTGGTGACAATAGACCTGCAGCCAATGGGACCGGTGTCAGGTGTCGCGTGGAATATGGTACGCCAGTGCGTCTGGTGTCACAGAAAAGTGTCCCCCATGGACAAAAGACCAGCCTTTAGAATCCCCTGTGGTTTCTTTAATCAAATTCATTCTTTTTTAAAATCTAACCTAAAAGGCTGGTTCTCTTTCATTGATTCCCCAAAGGAGCAGTCGACCCGAAAGGGGGTTACTGGCTTTGGCCGACACGGTTTGGGGGTCAGGTCATCATTATCAGCTCCTTTTACACTTATTGATGAATCATTTTTATAATTTTAGATGCAACATGAGCAGAAATGTAATAGAATAATCCTCATGTTGCACTTTAATTGCATTGTTAACGTTGCTTAGATACTGGTTTCATTCACTAGTTGCATTGGCTCGAATTCCAAGCTATTAATGCCTTCTGTTAAAGATGGGTTAGGAGCTAAATTAAGAGGTGTGCAGCTTTTCAAATAATTCTGATGATTATATATATCCATAAAATATAGAGCAAACTAGCTCAGAATAGGTCAGCGGACCCGTTTCTATTACAAAGAGGGGTTCACTCTATATTTAATTAATTCATAAGTTTCAGAATGATTAAAAAAGCTACACACATATTTGTATGGACATTATGAACACAAATATCTTGTGTAACTGAAAATAAAAATCGTTCCCAAATTAGCTAATAACCCATCTTTAATAGAAATATAAGATGCGGCATTTCAATCACCTTCTAACAATAGTTTCAGAGTGTGCAGGTGGTGTGTTAGATGTTACACTAGTAGTAACCTTTAGGTACTCCACAATAGACGAGTCAGACGTTGTTACATTATGGGTAACCTTCAGGTATTGTACAACAGGTGAGACTCCAGTCACCCCAGGTGACCCTCCAGGGGGCGGGGTGACACGTGATCACACTAAGGTCTCACTTCACTAACTCAGACTGGGTTACCTGTTTATCCCTCATTGTGGAGGGATTAAAGGTAGAGTCCAGATCCATTAAGGATACATATGTGACATGACCTAGGAAAAGGGGCATTAGTGCACCTTGCAATCACGCCCCTTTTCGCAGATCATGTCACATGTATGTGTGTGGCAGCGGTGGTGTACTGTATGGTGAAAGTGTTTGGGAGATATATGGGCTTAAGGAGTTATGTTTGAAATGGAATGTACTTCAAGTGGGCGATATCCTTGGTGTGGTGATAGCATTGGCTAATAGTACCAGCTTGAGATTGAATGATGTGTGGCCGTATTGGATGGTCTATATATATCTGCATCTATTTTGGATGGAGACAGATCTTCTTTCCAAAAGAAATTTTATATCTCAAGTAATTTACCAATTTCCTCTTTTTTAGGGATTTCAATTACAGCCCAGGTGTACTCTCCGACTTGCCTCTATTAGGTATTGACACTAAATTGTTACTTGACGCCTGACATTGACACTACACCTCGGCCACACCTGCTGTCACACATCTCTTAAAGTCCATTTGGATTGTAAGTTGCATACTTTAAATCCAGGCACTTGAAAATAGAGACTTATACATTTAGAGCATCCCTATTCATGCACTGTAAAAAGTTGCTTGCCATTTTTGTGGGTGTACGGTTGATTCTACTGTAGGTGTACAGTTTATTGTAGGTAAACAGTAGAATCTACTGTGAATCTACAGTAGATTCTACAGTAAATCCATTTATAGTAGATTTCCCTGTAGATATACAGAAAAGTCTACGGTGTACCTACACTAATTATTTACAGTGTAAGAGACACCATCGTGACTTGCAAGTCTAAAAGATAACATGTAGTTTTGTAAGTGTGTTCTGTCTCTGCAGTCAAAGCTGAACAAAAAAGAACCAGGATGTAAAAGAGTAAAAAAAAAAAAAAAGAGACCATAAGGTGGCCAGTTGTTACATGTTATACCGGGTGTAAAGTCACAGTGTATAGCATGTAGCACCCATGTGTAGCATGTAACATACACATGTAGCAGGGTGTTCAGTGTTTGACACCCACACATCACCCTGCTACAACCTGGTGGGTGGGTCCAGCTGGTCCTTCCCTCTCACCAGCCTGTTACACTGTAAGCCCTATAGACACACATGACCAGGCAGTTGTGTCCTCTGGTATCAGGTTTGTATATGTTCATGACAACAGTGTTTGTCCACAGCTTCTTTTTTTCTGGGCTTAGAATTTAGAAGAATACCTTGTCAGCTTTAAAGGTTTGCAATATAAAACAAGTTAAAGTCAATATAATACCCTGTGTAATCTGAAGGGCATATAGTAGATGGGTACTAGTATAAGCAAGGGAAGCCATGTGCTATACTTTTTTATTTCAACAGAGATATCAAATGCATTTAATAAGCAATCCCTCCATGATAAACCCTCCCACTGACACCACCACTACTAACATCTGAATAGAGTCTACCATTGATAAGAAGGTATGACACTTGAGGCATCAGCAGTATCAACACCAGATTACATTGACAAGCCCCTCAGGAGGAGGAAGGCATGGCCTGAGGACGTGGAGGAGGCAGCCAGGGGGGAGCAGGAGTAACAAAGTGAGAGAGACAAGTGAAAGAAGTCTGCGGGTAAACAGACAGTGGTGGGGCGGTGGTGCAGGGTAAAAAGCACTTCCTCTAAAGTTGATAAACCAGATGCCATCAGTCACAACAGAGGTCTGAGTGGTATCAGCATACAGTGGTGCTACTGGAGGAGATCTTGGTAGGTTCCCTACCTACTATACAAGACTTAACCCTTTAACCATTTAAGGACAGATGTCGCTAAAAGATTACATTTGTCGTCATGATTCACCAATGCAGCCCTGGCGAGGAACTCGCCAATGCTGCATTGGTGAATCATGCCGACTCTTCGGGAGTATCTCAACCCTGTAGGTGGTCTTGAATGCACCAATGGTGAGTTAGTCACGAGGGCTGCATTCGTGCATAATAAAGACCAAGGGCATGATGCATTAAGGCATGATGCCGTCCTTAAAGGGCTAAGGACCGTATAGCGCTGTAATGCAATACTAGAATGCCCTGTTTATGATAAAGGTTTATCACCAGCATGTTTGAATGCATTCGTACATCATACCCACCCTTCATGAGAGTATAAACACTACTTAGTATAGGCTTGAATGCAGCAGAAGCCAGTTACTCACCAGGTCTACATGTAGGACAAATGGGTACACTGCATTGAGGCAGTATGCGGTCCGCAAAGGGTTAACACGGTGGGCTGGGATTACATTTTGCCTTAGAACTCTGAGAGGAACTGTGGAAATACATGTAACATTATAGATTACATGGGGGATCTCTAACGGATCTTAGACAGCATGTATCTACAAAGGTGATCAAATTCAAATCCATCTTTTGATATTCTAGCTCTCCATGTTCACTCTCATATTTCATCACCCTCCATTTTTATATAACACACACCCAAGTCTTATCACTGCCTGCCCCCCCCCCCCCATCTCCGCACCTCCTCAAAAACTCAAATCCCTCCTCCCCTTTATCTCTCTTCCTGACACACTTCTCTATAGAAAAAACTCCCCTCCTCCTCTCTCTAGGTCCTTAAGGGCCACATAGTGATTTAATGTATTATTCTATATAGCGTCATGATGCATGGATGCAGCCCTGGTGAGTAACTCGCCAGGGCTGAATTTAAAAACCATGCTGGCCCTTGAGGGCTGACACCCCCCCCTGAAGTGTTGACATGGCATATGAATGCAGCCTTGGTGAGGATCAAGGCGACTAGACTCTCCAGGGTTGACTCATGGTGACATATGACATAGCACATTTAAGCGCTATGCTGGCCTTAAAGGGCTAGAGGCAATCCTCCTCTGTCAGAGGGCCTACACTCAGCCCCTATACAAGTGGGTTCGCCGACAGATGGCGCCACCATGGCCTTGGGCAGATCTCTCTACTATAGAGGTGGATGTCAAACCCCCAGGAGACTCCTCCCCCTCCCACCCCACAAGACACCCACCTACCGTCGACACCTTCTGACTCACCCCAAGCCACTCAATAGGGAGCAGCAACCTCAGATATTGTCCCCGTGTCACTAGATTCTAGTTTACTATACTTCATTCAGCTAGAAAGATGCTAGAAGGAAATTGGTGCTTTGATTCAACATTGTTTCACTGTTGAACTGAATTTTGTGCCCGCTGGGATATCCCTCCATCTTGTTCTTTTCTTTCTGATGACCCTGCCTTAATATAGTTCTGACTGTAACAAATATTATCTATCCTTCCCAAAGAAGACTAATAAATTTAGTCGAAACGTCGATATCATTCAACCATAAATTCAACATATTTTCTACGTATTCACTGCCCTGTACATAATTCTCAGCATTAAAATTCCACATAGCTTGTACTTAACTGTGTCTGTTTCTTTGTGCATACAACCATCCTTAGTATCTATTATTTATACTTATATTTCATAGTGAATGCCATAAATATACATGCTGCAACCTAATATGCACAGTGCCTAATCAACTGTGACCAATGACGCTCCACATGCTAGTCATACAGCAGCCTAATGCCTGTCCTTACAGCTGATCACTACGTGTTGTCTAGTCTACAGTCCATCTACATCCCAGCCTCCCCCACCCACAGCTCTGACAATACACCCCAGGCAACGTTCACAAATTATGCCACAACCTAGACAAGACAACCTCAAACTATTTCAGAACACATCAATTTACACAAAAATTCTAAAATTGTCTATGGATACTATAATATGTATCAAACCACTTGGCTCGGGTAAAGTTTCGTCACAAAAGCCAAAGACCCCCGCCAACACCTAGTAGGTGATGTCATTTGTGAACGTTCCCCCACCCAGGGCGAGACAACTTCCCCACTCGGGGGCCGCCACAGACGTCTGCAGGCATTGCGTGAGGGGCCTACTGACCTGCAGAACCTGCAGACAGCGGGTAATGAATAAATGGACCCATCAGGTCCTCGCTCACCCCAGCAGGTTTAAGATGGCTTTAACCTTTAGGGACGGCATGATGCCTTAATGAATCATGCCATTGGTCGTCATGATGCATGAATGCAGCCCTGGCGAGTAACTCGCCAGTGCTGCATTCAAGCATCATGCCGACCTTATGAGGTTGAGATGCTCCCAGAGACGCACGGGCGAGATACTCGCGAGGGCTGCATTGATGCATCATGACAACAAATGTCATCTTTTAGAGACATCCGTCCTTAAAGGGTTAACCTTTGGGGACCGCATGATACCTTATAGCAGCGCTGGTGATGCATCATATTGATCCATCAGGAGTGTATCAACCCTGCTGTGCATGATGCTTGATTAGCACTGCATGGCGAGTAACTCACCAATGTTGCATTCATGTGTCATGCCAACATAAGGGCATCATCCAAGAAAGCATTATGCCTCCCTTAAAGGGTTGAGCTTACAGGCCGTCCCCACGTCGGCATGTGAGCACAGAAAGTAGTATTTTCTGAAAGCAGTGCTGGATGAGGGCACTATGGGAATACAGACTCGCAAAGGTCATGTAGGGCTCAGTGGTGGGATGTTGTAACATGGGTGGGTCTAGGGTAGGGACAACGATAAAGATCCAGAGCTAAAATTCGCTGTTGCTGCCCTTCTACACCCTCAGAAAAGTGAGCGTCACTGTCGCCGAAAGCACTCTCACCTGAAAGCCAGGCAGTGCCAGACTTTCAGGTGAGAATGCTTTTGGCGACAGTGACACGCACTTTTCTGAGGGTGCATACTCAAATGTAGCGATAAAACTACGAGAAGAACGAAAGGTACAGATACAGTGATGAAATCAGGTGTTCATGAAACAGAGAATGTAGGATCTACAGGAGGCTTAGAGCATTGTAATATGGGAGTGGAGGGGACTAGAGAGGAGGGCAGAATACAAAGGGAGGATGAGAGAAGGTGAGGGGGCAGAGAAGAAAAAGAAGAGCAGAAAGATGGCGGCTTTTTGGGTGTGGCTGGTGGCTTGGTGACCTCCCTGTCAGCTCCCCTCCCCCAGACGTGACACAAATCCCGTGAGCAGCTCAGTAGAGCAGCTCAGGTCGGTTTGTCAATGCTATAGGCGGCCTCTAGATGGGTGGGTTGCGTGGGAGGCTGCCGCATAATCAAAAGACATTGCCACCCACCGCATCCCACTCTCACCCCGTGCTCACCCTTCTCTGTATAGCCCACCACTGTGGGGGTAGACCCCTAAATTCGGCATGGCGACATGACCTATTTTTAAAATCGACATGCGACATGAGGCCTAGTGACATACAATATGAGGCTTAAAAAGATAGTGACAGGGGATATGGACATTTTTAAAATCGACATGGGACATGGGCATAATTAAGCGACATAGACATGCGTCATGACCATTTCTTAAAATCAACATGCGACATGCCCCCCCACCACCACCACTCATCAGAATGGCTACTAATGGTTGGGTTCATATCCCATACATTGAATAGAGAGGGTTATGTGGTATAAATTCAAGACTGTCCACAGAACCACCATGGGTTGGGAATTTGTGGTGGGATTTAACTTGTTCTCTTCAGTAGAGCACAGGATCATAATGAATCCCCATTTGCAAAGATCACAGCCGTAAAGACCCCTCCAGGACCTATGTGGCCGGAAGGGCCTCCCCAGTAAATCGTCCTCCAGGGGGAGATTCACTTGAACAGAGTGTACCCCAGGGAGGGCTTCAATCTGACAGTTGTCTTTGGGAAACAGCAAATCAGGACCATTGGTCCCTTTACGGTTTTTGAGGTCTTTCTCCGAGGATATTTTGTTACATGATATATATGGACCCATTGCCATGGAGGGCCGTGTATGAAGGTCTACTCGTAAAGACACTGTTACACCAATTTAGACTAACCATTTGATAAAGTAATACATTAATGACAGTAGTATAGTATGTATCGGAACAGGACTATAGTTAACTACTGTTTATTACTCAATCGACCTGCAGCCAATCAGAGGCCTCCATTTGGTCACGTGACCCGTTGCCATGGTAACGTGACCTACTTAGGGCTCTCAGCCAATCAGAAGCCAGCATTCTGGGTGACCTACTGACCTACTTAGAAGCTCTCAGCCAATCAGAGGCCGGCATTCTGGTAACCATGGTAACGTGACCTACTTACGTCACGTGACCTACTTAGGCTCAGCCAATCAGAAGCCGGCATTCTGGTAACTAGGGTAACGTGACCTACTTAGGGTTTGTTTGTAAACAACACCACGTGGCTCTCTTGTTTGTAAACAACACCACGTGACACGTGACTGTTTGTAAACAAACAATTCGACTTAGTCTGACATTTTCAGCTGTCGCATGCTGACCTGCTGCTATCATAAGAGAAACAAAAGCCCTAATCACGCTTTTCAGCTGGATCCTTCCACCCACCAGACATGGATCCAGATGGGAGGGTGGTTTAAAATTAATCCGTGTACCGACTGTCATACAATAGTGTAATTAGTTGAACACGTGTTACCTGTATAAAGGATTAGCAGGTCATGGGCTTAGAGTGTGTATAGAAAAACAACTACAGGTAGCGTGAACAAAGCGACCCCCTCCCTTTCTGTCACTCTGTCTGTGACTAGAGGGCGCGCGTGTGGTAAGCGGCTTAAATCTAAAGAAAAAAAATCACCCTCTCCTGTCGTCAGCAGTCAGCTGGCCGGCGGCTGGGAAATGCGATTAGAGGGATGATGAGCGCGGTTTTTTATATTCAATATATTAGAAGTGTGCTTTGTTGCTTATATAGTTCATTATGCGTTTAAAATGTTCGCGAGTATCGTAGAAATGTAGAAAAATCCTATTGTGGCGCCATCTGACGAAAAGAGCGGAGAACTATACTAGGGTATGGCGAGCTAGACTAGAGCATGTAATCACCAGGCGGCAGAGTGGTCAAAAGACAATCTCGTAGTAGTAGGTCTACTTGGATCTTGAGTAGCCACCCTTGTGGTTGCAATTACCTAGACTAGTTGACCCTGCCAGCCTGGTCAAGTGAAATTAGTAAGGAGACCGCACATTAACGCGCTCCACAGTCTTTAGACAGTTAAGACTATAGTACCGTAGATTCTACTGTGTACTCACACTAACTATTTACAGTGCTACATATTCATACCCGTGTTCTAAGTGTTTTTTTTAGAAAAAAGCGATCTACTCACCCTTTTTTTTTTAGACAAACTCCTATTAGCAGGTAACCCCTGTATAAACCATACTGCAAAGATCTGCTACTTCGAGCGTCTGCCTCGTGACTGATAGTGTACAACAAGACGAAGTGGGCAGAGGTGAAGTACTGTTCCAAGAAAAATTGAGGCTCTTTATATAGCTGAGAGAGCGGCTAATCCGGATGTTCTAAGCTTGTTTTCACCTAGAGCCCCACCCTCTTCCAGAGAGGAATCAAATTGCTTTTCACCTGGACCCTTCCACCCCTCATCCATCAGCATGAAAAGAGGGATAACAAGTGTAACGTGCGCTACATGTATATGGGATTATAGCTGGTGAAGAGATAAAGCCAGGTCAACTGTGTATACAAAGACTACAGGAGGTGATTAACGACAGGTGTGACGCGCCAGCCCGTGGACGGATTATCTTCTAAGCTGACGCTTATTCAACTAGCCAGCTGCCGTCCGCTCCACTCACCACGGCAAGAGGAGGTGCTTTTGTTTTACACTTAAGTCGCTTACCACATGTACTCGTCTCTACCTCACAGACAGACACCCTCTCGCTTGCTTCACGACCCCTGTAGCTTTTTTTGTATACACACTCTAATCTCATAACCCCCTGATCCGTTATACAGGTAACGGGTATTCTCTTTTAAATAGCTGCCAGTCAGCCTGCGGCAGCTGAAAACGACGGTAAGTAGCTTAGCTCTAGAAGCAAGAAGGCGTATATAAGGAGGCTGACACGTGTATAGGCGCCTTATAAGTCGGCAGGGGGTAAATACTAGTGAAAAAGGAAGGCAGGTGTGCAGGTAGCTTTCTAACAGACACGTGTGTGCACTAAGCTGCTTAAGTCTAAACCCACCTGCAGTAGTCAGGTAGCATGTGAAAACTTACTTAACAGATCTCTTAATTGAGTAGAGACTCTGTACTGAGAGAGTCTTTTCAGCCGTTTAAGAGGATTATCTAGGACAGGGTACATAAGGAGTGAAACGACGCTCTCACCCATCACACTTTCTCGACCCGCCCTTCATCATCGTAGCATCGTCCACTCTACGCTCGCTCAGAATGTTATGATGGTTAGTTCTGCTATTTTCAGCTACTTTTCTTATCGAAGTGTTGACGCTACAGAGCATCGAAACTCTTTCCAAATGAGTCCAAGAAAGAAAAAGCAACTTCCACTTGAAGCAGGAAGAGAAACAGTGCCCTATGATGCATGTGAGGTAAAGAAACATTGGAAGGACGTCACCAAGGAGCAATGGATAGAAGCATGCTTCAACTTCATCGGAACGGAAGTAGTTTCATTTGGACAGAGGGAGAAGATTTTGTTGGAGCTATTTTTCTTAGCTCCGTATACTTGGCCTGACTGTGGTGAAATTCCTTCAGGTATTTGTTCAGTCTTCGCCATAGAAGTTATCAGGTCTTTGAAGGAGCTTCGATATATGCAAGGCACTCACGAGGAGATTGTTCAGAAAATGACGGAATTCGAAACAGGAGAAGACACAATATGGTGCGAGGAGACGACATATACGGACGATGATCTGGAGTACATCATTTGTAGCCCGTTGGAACATTATGTTAAAGACTTTGAGGACATGCTAGACAGCACTGAGATGAACCCGAAAGAGAGATCCCTTACTGCACAGAAAGAGGCCAAAGCTGTGTTGGAAAAGCTCAAGTTTGGTCAAGGATTCACTCTTCAAAGCAGCTGTGTGAGTGTGATAAAAGGCCTTGTGTTGAAACATCCAGACATGAAGTTTTCGCGTGCTGTCGACACACTTCCTTTGCCTGAACTGATGATGAACATGATCGATCCCATCGTACCAACATGTTTCGACTCTGCCAATTGTCCCATGTATAAAATGGTTTCAAGTTTTGCCCGTGGCCGATGGCTAAACGATCCACTGAAGTCAGAAAACCTCCTTGATTTAATCAACTGACTAAATGTATTTTCTCATACTAGTATTAGTAGCATTAGTAATAGCAGCTACTCAGTCTCGTGCAGCACAAGCAGCAGCATCTGTCAGCAGCATCCGTGACATCGTCAGCAGCAGCAGCAGCTGCACGAGCAGCACAAGCAGCAGCATCTGTCAACAGCATCCGTGACATCGCCAGCAACTGCAGCAGCTGCACGAGCAGCACAAGCAGCAGCAGCTGTCAGCAGCTGCAGCAGCTGCACGAGCAGCACAAGCAGCAGCACCAACAGCAGCAGCAACAGCAAATCAGCAGCAGCAGCAGCAGCAGCAGCAGCAGCAGCAGCAGCAGCAGCAGCGGCGGTGTGGACCACTAAATTCGAGATGGCGACATGTCTGTTTCTTAGAATCGACATTCGACATGAGGCCTAGTGACATTTGACATGAAGCTTGAAAAACATAGTGACAGGTGACATGAGCAATTCTTAAAATCGACATGAGATATGAGCATAATTAAGCGACATCGACATGTGCCATGGCTATTTTTTTTTAAGACAAACGCCATAGACTCCTCATTCAAACCCCCACTAGTAGTGCTCTATAAGCGCAAGCTTTGCCTTAAGAGAGCTGTGGCTGTGAACCCTCTCCTCCCCCCGTACACACAGGTAAATATCAGAGTCAGCCAATGTCGCCAATACTACTCTCATACAAGGGTCAGGCACTGCTGGACTATAATAGATGGGTCAAGGACCATTCTACTGAGGGTCAGGCTAGGCTGGACATTCAATAACAGGCTGGACTTTGGCAAACTTGCTTGAAAGTCTGGCCAGCAAGAGTCCGTTGAAGGACTATACGGTAAAAAGGCTGCTGTTACAGTCAAGATACTCATATTTCAAGCCCAGAAAACTGTAATTAGCTTTCCAAGTTGTTTATTTAACAATATCCTGGCCTAGCAAGAAGCTGTCAGATGACATCTAAGAAAAATGGGGCTGTTAATTGATCAAGAGAGCTACATTGTTACAGAGTCCTATTCCTCTTTTGAGGTGGGACCAAATTTGAAAAAAGAATAAACTCAAAAAAAAAGCCTTAAGATTGAAACAGTTGTAGATGACAAATTTAATGAGGAAGTCGTATTAATTAGTTTACAAATAGCCGCTGCACGAGCAGCACAAGCAGCTCGTGCAGCTGCTGCAGCTGACACTAGTGTCAGCTGCTGCTTGTGCTGCTCGTAGCGGCTATTTGTAAACTAATTAATACGACTTCCTCATTAAATTTGTCATCTACAACTGTTTCAATCTTAAGGCTTTTTTTTTGAGTTTATTCTTTTTTCAAATTTGGTCCCACCTCAAAAGAGGAATAGGACTCTGTAACAATGTAGCTCTCTTGATCAATTAACAGCCCCATTTTTCTTAGATGTCATCTGACAGCTTCTTGCTAGGCCAGGATATTGTTAAATAAACAACTTGGAAAGCTAATTACAGTTTTCTGGGCTTGAAATATGAGTATCTTGACTGTAACAGCAGCCTTTTTACCGTATAGTCCTTCAACGGACTCTTGCTGGCCAGACTTTCAAGCAAGTTTGCCAAAGTCCAGCCTGTTATTGAATGTCCAGCCTAGCCTGACCCTCAGTAGAATGGTCCTTGACCCATCTATTATAGTCCAGCAGTGCCTGACCCTTGTATGAGAGTAGTATTGGCGACATTGGCTGACTCTGATATTTACCTGTGTGTACGGGGGGAGGAGAGGGTTCACAGCCACAGCTCTCTTAAGGCAAAGCTTGCGCTTATAGAGCACTACTAGTGGGGGTTTGAATGAGGAGTCTATGGCGTTTGTCTTAAAAAAAAATAGCCATGGCACATGTCGATGTCGCTTAATTATGCTCATATCTCATGTCGATTTTAAGAATTGCTCATGTCACCTGTCACTATGTTTTTCAAGCTTCATGTCAAATGTCACTAGGCCTCATGTCGAATGTCGATTCTAAGAAACAGACATGTCGCCATCTCGAATTTAGTGGTCCACACCGCCGCTGCTGCTGCTGCTGCTGCTGCTGCTGCTGCTGATTTGCTGTTGCTGCTGCTGTTGGTGCTGCTGCTTGTGCTGCTCGTGCAGCTGCTGCAGCTGCTGACAGCTGCTGCTGCTTGTGCTGCTCGTGCAGCTGCTGCAGTTGCTGGCGATGTCACGGATGCTGTTGACAGATGCTGCTGCTTGTGCTGCTCGTGCAGCTGCTGCTGCTGCTGACGATGTCACGGATGCTGCTGACAGATGCTGCTGCTTGTGCTGCACGAGACTGAGTAGCTGCTATTACTAATGCTACTAATACTAGTATGAGAAAATACATTTAGTCAGTTGATTAAATCAAGGAGGTTTTCTGACTTCAGTGGATCGTTTAGCCATCGGCCACGGGCAAAACTTGAAACCATTTTATACATGGGACAATTGGCAGAGTCGAAACATGTTGGTACGATGGGATCGATCATGTTCATCATCAGTTCAGGCAAAGGAAGTGTGTCGACAGCACGCGAAAACTTCATGTCTGGATGTTTCAACACAAGGCCTTTTATCACACTCACACAGCTGCTTTGAAGAGTGAATCCTTGACCAAACTTGAGCTTTTCCAACACAGCTTTGGCCTCTTTCTGTGCAGTAAGGGATCTCTCTTTCGGGTTCATCTCAGTGCTGTCTAGCATGTCCTCAAAGTCTTTAACATAATGTTCCAACGGGCTACAAATGATGTACTCCAGATCATCGTCCGTATATGTCGTCTCCTCGCACCATATTGTGTCTTCTCCTGTTTCGAATTCCGTCATTTTCTGAACAATCTCCTCGTGAGTGCCTTGCATATATCGAAGCTCCTTCAAAGACCTGATAACTTCTATGGCGAAGACTGAACAAATACCTGAAGGAATTTCACCACAGTCAGGCCAAGTATACGGAGCTAAGAAAAATAGCTCCAACAAAATCTTCTCCCTCTGTCCAAATGAAACTACTTCCGTTCCGATGAAGTTGAAGCATGCTTCTATCCATTGCTCCTTGGTGACGTCCTTCCAATGTTTCTTTACCTCACATGCATCATAGGGCACTGTTTCTCTTCCTGCTTCAAGTGGAAGTTGCTTTTTCTTTCTTGGACTCATTTGGAAAGAGTTTCGATGCTCTGTAGCGTCAACACTTCGATAAGAAAAGTAGCTGAAAATAGCAGAACTAACCATCATAACATTCTGAGCGAGCGTAGAGTGGACGATGCTACGATGATGAAGGGCGGGTCGAGAAAGTGTGATGGGTGAGAGCGTCGTTTCACTCCTTATGTACCCTGTCCTAGATAATCCTCTTAAACGGCTGAAAAGACTCTCTCAGTACAGAGTCTCTACTCAATTAAGAGATCTGTTAAGTAAGTTTTCACATGCTACCTGACTACTGCAGGTGGGTTTAGACTTAAGCAGCTTAGTGCACACACGTGTCTGTTAGAAAGCTACCTGCACACCTGCCTTCCTTTTTCACTAGTATTTACCCCCTGCCGACTTATAAGGCGCCTATACACGTGTCAGCCTCCTTATATACGCCTTCTTGCTTCTAGAGCTAAGCTACTTACCGTCGTTTTCAGCTGCCGCAGGCTGACTGGCAGCTATTTAAAAGAGAATACCCGTTACCTGTATAACGGATCAGGGGGTTATGAGATTAGAGTGTGTATACAAAAAAAGCTACAGGGGTCGTGAAGCAAGCGAGAGGGTGTCTGTCTGTGAGGTAGAGACGAGTACATGTGGTAAGCGACTTAAGTGTAAAACAAAAGCACCTCCTCTTGCCGTGGTGAGTGGAGCGGACGGCAGCTGGCTAGTTGAATAAGCGTCAGCTTAGAAGATAATCCGTCCACGGGCTGGCGCGTCACACCTGTCGTTAATCACCTCCTGTAGTCTTTGTATACACAGTTGACCTGGCTTTATCTCTTCACCAGCTATAATCCCATATACATGTAGCGCACGTTACACTTGTTATCCCTCTTTTCATGCTGATGGATGAGGGGTGGAAGGGTCCAGGTGAAAAGCAATTTGATTCCTCTCTGGAAGAGGGTGGGGCTCTAGGTGAAAACAAGCTTAGAACATCCGGATTAGCCGCTCTCTCAGCTATATAAAGAGCCTCAATTTTTCTTGGAACAGTACTTCACCTCTGCCCACTTCGTCTTGTTGTACACTATCAGTCACGAGGCAGACGCTCGAAGTAGCAGATCTTTGCAGTATGGTTTATACAGGGGTTACCTGCTAATAGGAGTTTGTCTAAAAAAAAAAGGGTGAGTAGATCGCTTTTTTCTAAAAAAAACACTTAGAACACGGGTATGAATATGTAGCACTGTAAATAGTTAGTGTGAGTACACAGTAGAATCTACGGTACTATAGTCTTAACTGTCTAAAGACTGTGGAGCGCGTTAATGTGCGGTCTCCTTACTAATTTCACTTGACCAGGCTGGCAGGGTCAACTAGTCTAGGTAATTGCAACCACAAGGGTGGCTACTCAAGATCCAAGTAGACCTACTACTACGAGATTGTCTTTTGACCACTCTGCCGCCTGGTGATTACATGCTCTAGTCTAGCTCGCCATACCCTAGTATAGTTCTCCGCTCTTTTCGTCAGATGGCGCCACAATAGGATTTTTCTACATTTCTACGATACTCGCGAACATTTTAAACGCATAATGAACTATATAAGCAACAAAGCACACTTCTAATATATTGAATATAAAAAACCGCGCTCATCATCCCTCTAATCGCATTTCCCAGCCGCCGGCCAGCTGACTGCTGACGACAGGAGAGGGTGATTTTTTTTCTTTAGATTTAAGCCGCTTACCACACGCGCGCCCTCTAGTCACAGACAGAGTGACAGAAAGGGAGGGGGTCGCTTTGTTCACGCTACCTGTAGTTGTTTTTCTATACACACTCTAAGCCCATGACCTGCTAATCCTTTATACAGGTAACACGTGTTCAACTAATTACACTATTGTATGACAGTCGGTACACGGATTAATTTTAAACCACCCTCCCATCTGGATCCATGTCTGGTGGGTGGAAGGATCCAGCTGAAAAGCGTGATTAGGGCTTTTGTTTCTCTTATGATAGCAGCAGGTCAGCATGCGACAGCTGAAAATGTCAGACTAAGTCGAATTGTTTGTTTACAAATAGTCACGTGTCACGTGGTGTTGTTTACAAACAAGAGAGCCACGTGGTGTTGTTTACAAACAAACCCTAAGTAGGTCACATTACCCTAGTTACCAGAATGCCGGCTTCTGATTGGCTGAGCCTAAGTAGGTCACGTGACGTAAGTAGGTCACGTTACCATGGTTACCAGAATGCCGGCCTCTGATTGGCTGAGAGCTTCTAAGTAGGTCAGTAGGTCACCCAGAATGCTGGCTTCTGATTGGCTGAGAGCCCTAAGTAGGTCACGTTACCATGGCAACGGGTCACGTGACCAAATGGAGGCCTCTGATTGGCTGCAGGTCGATTGAGTAATAAACAGTAGTTAACTATAGTCCCGTTCCGATACATACAATACTACTAATGACTTACTAAAGTAGAAATGTATATTAACTTATAAACCATGAATGGATTTGAGCTGGTTTCAGACAGGTCAATAAACACGCTCAGCAATACGCCAACGTTTCTCGATTGTACAATAAACGACATAACTTGCAATATCAACTGCATGGCATTTAAGAAAGCTACATCAAAAAGGAAAGAGCAAAGAAGGCAACACTTAGACTGACGGGTGTCCAGTCTACGATAACGTCCTGAAACCTACTAGACCAGTGGTCACCATCTGTACTTCCGTTACCGACGAGCGCACTTCCGGTGGACGATGCCCTGACCGGAAGTGGACAGCAGAAAAACGGTATAAAGCCGGTCGTCTCACTCACCCACCGCACGATTCCCGAGAACTCAGGAACTGATTTTTTTTCTTGTCTTTTTTTTTCTGTCCCTATTTCTAGCTAATCTCCCCTACACTTGTCACTGTGGGTCGGAAATGACTACTATATTATCTAAATATCGGTGGTGCTGCTGTTAATGCCGCGTGGTGAAGCCATAGTGTGGTGGGACTGTATAGATAGGTGCGTGTAACGAGTACTACTTACTGTTAAGTGCTCATCAGGGGCTTGGGACAATCTGTCCACAAAATACCCTAGTATTAACGTTATTTTAAGTAGAAACCGTCGGGGCCATTGTATATAGACCCCGTAGGGTCGGTGTGATTGATATATTCATTGATATGTATCAATTTATACTGATTGCAAATTGACGGATCTTTGAAAAGCCAAACTTGTTTTGTGAAATTTACCGTCAATAAACCTTTAAAAACTCAAAACTCAAACTTATAAATCCAGCACTGGTGAGTTCCAAGCCAGGTTTCTAGAGCTGCATCAATGCATCATGATGACAAAGGACTACAGCACATCAAAGCACTATGCGGCCCTTAAAGGGTTAAGTGCGTGGTCACAACTAGAGTACACCTAGACCTATATCATTGCACTCAAGTCACAACTAACAGCTCACCTTTCCAGGCTCAGTTTAATTTAATGTGAATACCGACATTCTCTGAGGTCAGTTGTCCCACATCGACATCTGCTAGGCTGGTCGTGAGGGTTGGTGGGGAGGGTTTGTACTCAAAGAGATAAAATTAGGGCTACCACCTATTTTACAGTTATAACTCTCAGGAAGCACACGAGTTGTGTTAGGTCAAGGCTGTGACAACCGACCAGACAAAGGACAATGTATCGTGCATGGGATCAACTGGTGTTTAGAAGAATATATATAGTAATGTATAGTCTATCTGCACCACCAATAAAAGACAAGCACTTTTAATGTTTTCTTTGGTGAGATGATCTACTGTGCAATCAGCATGGACATGTAGTATGAATTATACTTAGGCCAACTTTTGTTGACAACTTGGATTGCAGGCTTTTTGGCTCCAACTTTTTGCAAGGGCAGAGGTGAGAAAAGTGGCACTACTATTTAATCTTCTTGCTACCGTGGGGGCCGGATCACAAGATTTCCCAAACTACAAGGGGCAGAGGAAAAAAAACACTTTTCTTTTTTTGCAAAATGCCAAAAATTTCGGCGGCGGATCCGTAATCCAAATTAAAATAAAACGGCCTTAGGCCTACTAATTAGAATGAAGCTACACAATGGGCCTACCAGGTATAGCGCACTAAGTAGTTATCAATATCTCACATACCAATAGTGTAAAGTAGGAGATGTTGGCCATGTATAGGTGGGGGTGTGAAGAGAGGGGCGGGGCAGCATATGTTGAGTTGTAAACAGGCGCTGAGGCCGTACAAGACAACAACACAATGTGGCATAAATAGATACCCAGGAGCAACTCCTCCTCCAAACCCTTTAAGGGCCGCAGAGTGATTTAATACGTGATGACATTTGTCGTCATGATGCATTCATTAATCCAGCGCTTATATGACTCACCATGGCTTCATGCATGCATCATGTTCACCCTTTGGGTATATCAACTCGCAGGGTCGGCCGGCATGATACATGAATGCAGCTCTGGTGATTACATAGATACATAATGACCACCAAAAGCATCACAGATTAAAGCATTATGCGGCCCTTAACCCTTTAAGGACAGCATGATGCCTTAATGCATCATGCCCTTGGTCGGCATGATGCATGAATGCAGCCCTGGCGAGTAACTCGCCAGTGCGGTCGTCATGATGCATGAATGCAGCCCTAGCGAGTAACTCGCCAGTGCTGCATGCAAGCATCATGACGACCCTCCGGGGTTGAGACACTCCCAGAGGGTCGGCAAGGTGCACAAATCAAGCACCGGCGAGTTACTCGCCAGGGCTGCATTGGTGCATGATGACGACCAAAGGCATGGTGCATTAAGGTATCATGCCGTCCTTAAAGGGTTAAGGCGGCTACTAACCACTCTACCACAGCGGGAACTGCTCAGCACCCTACACCCCGCATGGTGAGCTGCTCACACCAGCTCACACCGCCACCTGCCGGCCACATAGGTGCAACTAAACACACCCGATAGTGCACAGCAGTATCCATATCTCTGTCCGAGCCAATGCCGAGCAACTCTCACTCTCCAGCATAGCTTCCCACTCACTGCTCCTGGATCCTCAACGACTAGGGATCTGCTTGGAGAGTTGGCTCCCATGGACCCTGGGGCTTGCTGAGGATTGGGTTTGCAGACTTTGCAGTGCAGGGGTTTATTTTGGGGTCGGATTTCCTGTGATCTTGGGTAAGGGTGGAATCCCCAAGAGAATGGTGGCCAGATTGTGTAGAAACTGGGAGGGGAATGCAGGTTTGAGTTGGGAGTGGTTGAGGGTAACTTTTTGTGGTCGAGGACTTGCTGTATAGCTCTGCAAGGAGCAGAAAACACAGGAGCAGGCTGAGGCAGGGGGTGTTCCTGTACTCTAGATTAGAGAGCAGTGGGTAAAGGCTATTAGTATAGTTGATTACAACTGGCCTCTCTCATAAAGGAAGTTAAACGCTGTTCTGCGCATATCAATGTAACTGATCATGATTACTGATTTAGGGAGCAGAACAACCATTTTGTCAAGGTACATTTTATGCTCTACCCATTCAACAGGTTGCAACTGAGGCCTGAACTATTTCACCAATATCTAGCCCACTACATTAATCATTGTAGGCCTCCCAGTTATCGCTGTCCTACTTAGAGGACACTCCTTAAACCTAGTTCTCAACATGAACTGAGAATCCTTATACATGTACATGTACCCCAACACTAACAGCCCCGTTACAACGCATGACTGCAGCTTTACCTCTCACTCCATTTCCAAAAGATCCTTCCGCTTTAGTCCACCAAGCTGACACGAGGGGGCGGGCAGGTCGGCATGGTGTTTGTTATGTGGAGGGGGTGGGGAAAGGGGCTGACTTTTTGACGTCCAATGTTCATGGTCGATTTGCACTTTTCATCGCTTCTCACACATGTTTTGTATCCTCAGAAGAACGATTGCAGCGCCCCCCACTTGAGTGGCCGCCGGACGAAGCTCCTCCCTAACAATGCCTGGATTCACAGGCGTACTTGTTACATTAAAAATATCAAGTACCGAGGCAGGAAAGGGGGAGGAGTTTTCTCCTCCTCTTTTTCCCTTCAAAGTGTAAAAATAAAGATGGTTCTGAGTTGTGGGGCATGCATTGTGTAGGTTGAGGCGGTTAGTCATTTTGGCCCAAAGAAAACTTATTCAACATCTGTGACATCTAAAACATAAAATTTCCATGTTGAAGTCATTCATTATAGTGGTTTTTTTTTGTAACTTTTTTTGCCACATATAAATCCCTTTCTTAATTTCAGCGTTTTATTACACCCTAGTTAAATGCCATTTTTACTTTGTCCAACACCATGCGATACTATTTATGTGAAAAGACAATTGATGTTTTACATGTAATATCATACTATATTATAAACAACTTTTTGTTTGATTCATCATTTCTGGCAGCATGCCGTCCACGAGTACCTATCCAATGTAGTATATGTCCCTCCGACACATGCCAACACAAAAACAGAGAAATTCACTTGGAATACTATCTATGTGACATGGCCAAAACACGCTGAGTACATACATGTAGGCCTACACGCAGTCAGTATAGAATATACAGTCAGCATGGTGTAACTGGCAAAGTGTAACCCAAAGTACAGTGTGGGAGTGAAATTACCAGTCCCAATCCTATGGGAGCGTTCGCAAATGATGTCACCTGCTAGATTGTGGGGTGGGGTCCTTGGGTTTGGATGACGAAATATGACCCGGGACACAATATACATCAGCATAAGTCAATAGCAAAATACTGACAGTGGAATATATAGATGGGATGGGGGGGGGGGGGGGTCTTCCTGAAAAAGGTCCTAAAGCAGGTTACATCATTTGTGAACGTTCCCCTATACCAGTAGAGTGGGTGGGTATATATGGGGTCAGAGGGACTGGGCCCGGTGCCAGGCGGAGAGCAGCTCGGCGAGCAGCTCGGGGCGGGTGAGCAGCTCATGGGAGGGCCTCCAACTGGGCTGTGACAATCTGGTCCCTGCCTGCCCCCGTGCTGGAGGGTGCACGGGTCGGGGATGGACAGGGGCACAATGACCCTGAGAACAGCGGGTGGCCAAATTGCTGTGACAGTGCAAGGGTGGTTAGGTTTTGGTGCCGCGGGTTTCCCACTGTTTTTACTATTTTGTTAATGGTGCCAAAGAGACAAGGGTTTAGTGACAGAACCAGGATCCAAACATAAACCACGAATTTCCCATTGGCAATGCCATTGGCTTCACAAAAACTCCTATTTTACCATTGAATAATTCCAATATCACGTTATGGAAAATTACTCTATATTTTATATATTATAGCTTTTTTCTACGATCATCTAACTTACGAATAACAGACAAAGGGGTGTAGACGATTAAATCTAACAGAAATAAAAGTCACTCCACATGTCACCACTACTACTCCTCACCTCCTATGATAACAGTTGGTAGATTGATTGCTGAATTTGTCATCTCTTAAGTGTTTTCTATTTTTCCTCTCAGCTTTAGTCACAGAATGGAGATACTTGTGTCACTGAGTCACAAAGCGTGTCTACCATCTGCACTCAATAAAACCACAACTACCGAAACGCGACTAACCAGGAGCCTTCAGTTTTTACATTTGGGGAAGCAGAGGGCCTTTTGGGGGTAGTTAATATTTTACAATAATCACAAACTCCTGTGGCGGTGGGCTTCAAAGAAATACTTATCTGATTGGCGCTGTCGTTTTCTACAGATGCCACATGTGAATGGAGGCAAGTGTCACTGCTATAATGTGCCACTATGCAGCCAGTTTGTTGCATATTATTCTTTACACAAATTAGCATGACATCTGAGACTGAAGTGAACAGGTGCCGAGAGATATGCTGTCTAGGATATGGTGGGTCCAAGATAAGGTCAAATGCCCCACTCTTGCTACCCCTACAGTTAAAAGCGGAGTGGGGTTTAATAGCAGCGGTGGTCTGTTCATTGTATACCCAAGCCTTTAAAGGTATACATACATATACACTGTATGTCTGATTGTCACGTGGCAAAAGCTTAAAAATATGTCGATGCATTTTTTTTTTCATTTTTTAATGACTAATTGTTTTTTAGGTATTCCTTTAGGGTATTACATTGTGCCTGTTGGACTAGTTTACTAATGAATGGATCCTGCACTGAGCTCCCACTAGTACTTCCCCCTACTGTCACTGTCCAACTATTTGAGGGTCTTCCTCCCATTGACAAGGCCTTACACAGCCTTTGTCATCCTTATTGTACAGCTGGTTAACACGGTATAAAAGAGACACCTAGTGTCTGGAGAGAAAGTGGTGATCCCTATTATCCATGGGTGACTAGAAATTGAATTGGAAATCTCAAGGGAAAATAGAGAACTACAGTTGTCCTTAACAATTGGGGTTGAGCCATAGTATCACCAATAAGAGGTATTATGCAATAGTCGCAAGACTAGCTTTGTTAACAATTGGAATAGTGGTTAGGTAAGAAGAGACTTGAGCACGTCTAAACCCCTGTCCAGTGGGCAGGTCACTCCATCAGGGGTGGAGGGCCTGGTGTCACCTGGAGGGGCCTTAAGGCCACCTCTCCCACCTACAGGAGGGGTACAGGTGGGGCATATTAATGGGGGGCCACAAAGGGAGGATCCACCTGGAGGAGGGGGGGGGGGTAAATGGGGGGGAGGAGGGGGTGGTGGAGGGCTGGGGAGTGTAAAGGCTGCTGGAGAAATTGGATTTTTGAGTTGGGGTATTGAGTAGGGTGTGTGTGTGGGGGGGGATGAGTTCCTGGGCAAGGGGTAACAGTTGAGCTTAGTAAAGGGGAGTGGTAAACCAAAAAGGTGTGGTTTCTGCATGTGCATTGACATAGGGTAAAGGGATCCAGATAGCCATTCAATTAGGATGGACAGAAGAGGGTAGGGGCAGACTAGAGGGTAAACCACAGTAGTTGGTCTACCTGGGGCCGGTAGAGGTGTGTGTGTGTGGGGGGGTGGGGGGTGGGGGGGTGAGTGGGGTCATCCCTGAGGGCTCCTCCTCCAGGGTGGAGTGGTCAGTCAGGGGTCTCAGTCTGACAGGTAGGTGGGTCCTTAGGACACAAGGCCATGACCCCTGCTTTGTCAAACAGTACATTCTTAAAGGTGTCTCTCTACATGTGTAGAATGGTGAGTGACATTGTATAGTGGAGTAGTGGCACACCACCAATGTGGTTAAGTCTATGTGTGTTTTCTATAACCGCCAATTTCACACCTCATCGATACAAGGGCTTTACCACCCACTTGATCCCTTCATTTCCTCACATACAAGGACATTTTCGTATTATATTTATCTATAATGTTTCCATACATGTGAAATATGATTTCACCATTGGGGATAAAGCTGATTTTACTATAGCGTTATAACAGGGACAAGAAATTTCCAATATTTTGGTATTACAGTCAGACTTGGCTATCAAGATCTCTGTTGTCAGTGCCCAGATTGTATCATTGAGTGGTAAGTATGACTTTAAATAACTGTAAAATATCACACTGTCTCCCGATAGTATACTTTGTGTACCCCAAATGTCAGGATCAATGAGCTATGCTCTACTTTTCAAACTGAAATGATGTCCCTACATAACTCAGGCACACTTAAAGTCAAAGGTTCCTTGTGTAGGCCTCTCCACCAATACCAATCTGGGCATTCCTATGCGCCGCAGAATACGTATAGCCTTCCCTGCCTGGGGCATAATGAAATACAAACTGCGTTCACCAGTCCCTAAGAGCTCCCCACTCCTTTATGCGCCTCCGCTTTTTCAATAAAATATCATATTTCAACACTAGCTCACAGGAATGCAGTAAACTATGTTCTAGTTGGTGCACTCCTGGTCTCCTCCCCCCAGCCATCCAGGTATCTCTACCTGTGTTACACCTTTCAGATGCCACTTACCCCAGTACTCACTGACCCTTACGTTAGGTGAGAAAGCAAGTATTGGTTCTGAACATATAACTGCAGTTTACATGTTAAATTACAGTGAATTATGTTTCTATTGGGCAGTGCTAAATTGGGATACAAATGAAATTGCCTTCAATTTTGAGATCATGTTTTGGAGTGGGAATGCAAAGGTGAGAGCATGACATTTATGATGATACCGAGAGTAACGGTTTTAGACTTGATGAAAGTGACATTTATAACCTACCAGATGTGAAAGACAGGCTTGTGTCAGATGTTCCATGGGATCTACTTTAGGTTGAAAGACGTACAGCTATAGTTATATCCTCACATAACTGTCAATATAATACTAGAACTGTGAAACCTCAATATCATTTGTCCCACAGGGCCTTTATAATGACATTGCTTTGGTCTAGACCACTTAGTTTTATAGATCAGACAATGCCATTGTTCCCCCCACTGTGAACTTCCACTGAACCCTTTATTACAGGTCAGTTAACTGCTTAAAGCACCTTTGATGCCGCTTTAACCCTCACAATCAAACAAAAAGTGCTTCAAGTGGACAGCCACACTGGAGGTCATTGATGTTTTTAATACCATGAGGACACGGCCATAAATCAATTTATAGCTATAAAAATTCACAAGGCAAACAATTGAATACCACCCATCGTGCAACGAGTGGCGTCCTGCGCTAGATCTCCAAGCAGATCCTTGTATGGGATTTTTCAAATAGGTTCCAATTGAAACCATCCTGAATATCAGCTGGAGAGTGTGGGTGATTTGACAAAAGAGGACCCGTTGTAACAGGTTGTAGTGAGATTGCAGCCGGACACCATGTTTGCCATTTTCACGCCCCCTGGCGGAGGTCACAGGCTGTTCCGACAGCTGGTATATGTTGTCATGGTGACGAATTAGTGACGTAGACACGTCACAGACCTCTGGACATGACTTCATGACGTGACGTAGCGAAATCTCCCTATACTCAGCTTCATTTCCTTCCATCTAAGATTTACTTGATGTTTCCTTTTACTGTCGAGCACATTCAAGAGGTTCATAAGCAAGTGAAGTTTTTATTGTGTAATTGCCATCTGAATCAGAATTATTGGTGGAGCATTTTTTTGTGATTCAAAATGTGATAAAGACTTCACAGAGAGAAGAAACAGCGTCAAAAGGGAGTCCAGGTTGCCTCCAGAACGACTCCCCTGTTTAGGGGAGTCCATGTCGCCTAAGGGAGCCTGGGTGACTCTCTGACTGACCTAAGGGAGTCACATGAGGGAGTCATATGACCCAGAGAGCTATATGACTCCCCTAGGTGACACCCTTAGGTCAGCCAGAGAATCACATATAGGCTCCCTTAGACGACCTGGACTCCCATACAGAGGGGAGTCATTCTGGAGGCAGCTTGGACTCCCTTTTGACGCTGTTTCTTTGCTCTGTGATGACCATGACGCCCGGGCCATGACGCCACCCATAACCTCATCCCCCCATACTCACCTGCTGAACTGCAGGTGATCCTGCACCCCTACCCACCTGACCCCCCCCCCCCCTGGTGACACCCCCTCCAGCACCCCCCCCCCCCCCCTCCAGCACCCCAAGCACACACATGCTGACCCCTCCACAGCCTGGGCCACAAATCTGTGAAGGCATAGATCTAACCCCTCCAGGTATGCCTGGACACAAGTCAGTGCTGTTGCCATGGAGACGAGCACTAATGAGGGATCAGCAGCCTAGGTCAGGTGGATCCTAATTGATTTAATTAGCGGCTGCTGCCCTGGTGCCTTACATAAGGGTGGGGAGGCTCAGGTGTGAACGTGAGTGAATGTGGAGGGGTTTAGAAGAGGGCCAGGAGGAAAGGTACATGAGTATGGGAGGGAGCAAAATGGAAAGAATACTCATGAATCGGGTCAATATTTAACCATTGGGTCTGACTATATTAAGCCTTATGTTTTATTAACTATGAACCAATCTACTGTGCCCATTGTCTTCCAATCAGCAAGAAGAGTCTCTCGGGCGTATCTGCTATTATGAACCCACTTGTGAACCTAGGGACTAGTATAGGTATTTGGTGTAAAGTAGGACAATACAATACGCTAAATTATCATTAAACACTGGACATAATCTACACATAAATTCCTATAAAATCACCTCAAAATCAATTCACTAGTTCCACATGAGCCCTTATCATGGCCACAAGCCACACACACTTAATCCACCCCGTGATCAAAACCCACCCCTTCCCCACTACCATACTCTCATACCGCACCCCCCCCCCCTCCAGTGGCCTCCATGCTAGGGGTGCCAGGCAACATGGTTCAGTGGTCCCAGAGAGGTCTCCCTGCTGGGGAGGTGCCACACGAAGTTCGCCAAACCTGTTAACTAATACCATGGTGTCTCCATGCACTTAGGCTGCATAAAATGGACTAATTCCTTCTCATATTGGCTACATACTGGGCAGTGGGGCCATCCCGGATTCAATACCTCAGGGGGGTGGTAGCCTGATGGGAACAATGTGGTGAATAATAGCCCGATGGAAAAATACTTTGCAAACGATGGGTACAATGAGGGGTGGTTAGGATAAAAGCATGCCTCACAGATATGGGGTTTTATATGGTCTTGTCACAAAATGTTGCTCATATAAAGAGGGCTTTTATATCCAATTCCCTGTGAGCAGCCCTGCACACTTCCACTTACTTAGTGAGCATCCTTGATTCAATATTCTTCACATTAGCTTAAGGTTAGGATAAGTGGGATAATTATTTTCACTGCCCCACTACATATCTTCCATATATCACAATCAGGCTTACTAGTCATTGTCTAGAAATCACATCCATAACAGAAATTAATGACGCGGAAAACAATACAAGTAGACCTGCTCCAAATGAACCCAACATCATAAAATGATTTAGATGAGATCCCCACTTTAAGACCATCAACTGGATATTTTCCATAAAAGCATACACTCAGCATCATGGCCTCCTTATCAGAGAATGTGATTGGTGTCTGTAATCAACACTACCCTACTCTCACTCTCCCCCCACTCCCCAGGCGGCGGCCATATTAGGTCACCCCCCCCCCACACACACACACACACACACACACACACACCCATGGATGCAGTGATCTATCAGCCTATAATGTAACACCCACTGCCAACAGGAGCCGCCATAGCCCATGTAGTGCAGCATGGGCCTACCCAGCCTCCTCCCACAGCTTGGTAAAGGTCCTGATACTATAATTATACATGTAGCAACCATATTGTCCATTATAGATTGATTTATCTATATTCACCAAGTTTTCACAGTTTACACCAATATATATTCAATTTTGGGCACTATAGCATACTATGGCATCATACACTTGTCGGCGGGGGGGGGGGGGGGGGGGGGGGTTGTAGAAACACTGTCCGAAAAGGTCTCAGGGAACCTAGTTGACTCTCTGGCTGACCTAAGGGTGTCACCTGGGGGAGTCACATATCTCTCTGGGTCATATGACTCCCCCAGGTGACTCCCTTAGGTCCCTTAGGAGAGTCAACTAGACGCCCTTAGACGACCTAGACTCCCCCTAAACAGGGGAGTCATTCTGGAGGCAACCTAGACTCCCTTTTGGCGCTGTTTCCTCTCTCTGTGAGGCTGCACGTTGGCGGCGGTTACTGTTTACACCAATGTATTCAATATGGACAATATCTATGGACTATGGCACCATGCAGTTCTGGGGGAAATGTAGGAATACTGTGTGGAATTTTCAGTGAAAAGGCCTCAGGTTGCAAAATCTGGAATGAATGCCATGTCCTCCAGGCTACAAGATGGCGGCGGTGCAGCCCAGCCCTTACACGTACAGCAGCAGCCACAATACAGGCCCCACTGCAGCACTCAGCAGTGGCCGTCTTGCTGCTGATGGAATGGACGATAGCGGGGCTGCTGCTGATGGGGCGGCGAGGGGATCAACACTGCTCCCTTCCTTTATTATCGCTCAGCACGAGGCCTCCTGGGAAGCCGCAGAGCATCACGGGAGACGATGGCTATTGACAATAAGGAGGCTGCTGAACACGAGGTGGGACGCCGGGCGGACGCAGCCTCCTGAAATATTAACGTGTCGGCCAGGCAGGGCTCCTGGAGGCAGGGCAAGGCTATAGGGTAGAGCTCCTGGAGGCCAGGCTAGGGTAGAGCTCCTGGAGGCAGGGCAAGGGTAGAGCTCCTGGAGGCAAAGCTAGGGTAATTCTCTTGGGGGCAAGGCTAGGGTAGAGCCCGGGGGTAGAGCTCCTGTAGGCAGGGGCGGATCCAGAGGGGGGGTTCTGGGGGTCAGGACCCCCCCCCCCCTTTGGAAATTAAACACAAAAAGATTAATGATAATTTGATCCGCCACGAGGCAAGGCTAGGGTAGAGCTCCTGGAGGCAAGGCTAGGAAGAATAACAAATAAACTCTATTATCATTCACAAATTAAGTGCTTACAATGATTGAAAACCCACAAAATCAAGTGTCTGTCTCAAGGTATGTGTCCGATTCTAGTTGATCTGTCCACCCACCATTCTGTGACCATCTCATACCAGAAGCTCTTTCCTCCCATCTGTTTCATAAGGTCCAGCTACATCAAAATCGTCTATGAAGCGTACAATGCCATTCAAAATTGCTGATAGAAGTAGGCTGCAGGGTTCAATGATATTGTTACAGAGAGAGGAAGGCAGTGGAGCTATAGGTGTGAATCGGCCACTGAGTCTACCCATCCATGTACGCCTTGCTACATCACTCCTTCCATCAGCCTTCTCTCCCCCTCACTATCACTCTGGAAATGCACTCACCTAGCCTTACGGTCCTATTTTGATTTCATCATGCCCAATACAACCTAACCAAATCACGTAGAAGGGTGTTGAAAGCCTCAGTGGACACAGAACCCGATTTATCCTGGGGAAACAGCAGAAAAAGAAGGTAGGCAAAAACAGGGGGAAAGGGCCAGCTTTAATGGCATAAAGGCCGGCCATTGATTTGTTATTTGGCCGCTGGAGGGCGGGTCGGGTGGGCTAGAGAGGTCGGCGGTGGTCGGCTGAATTATTTATCGATACTCTGTCCGAGCCAGGCCTCTCAGCCCCGTGCCCCTACCCCAATACCTCGACCACACAGCTTCAAAAAGACACCCGTGTCGACGAGTCTGTGTATCGATATTGGCCCAATAACCTTTAGTGCACGTCGGGTCCGCACGGGGGCGCGCGTGCATGAACACACCGGAAGCTCACTGGGACGTGCGCACGCGCAGAAATAGCCTCTGTTACTCTAAATCCGTCGGCGTCCTAGTGAATCCAGGCAAAACACCAACGAAAAATGAACCTCTGGACAAAATGTCCTTTGTGTTTCTTATTCCCATGATTTACCATTTGGAGTGTGGATTTTTCCTCCCTTTTCCCACAGTATTAAAGCCAGGCAACAGCGTACCTAGCCACATAATCCGGATGGAAGCCGTTCAAAGCGCACTGCCTTCACAACATAATATAATCCCTCTCCGCTGTCCCATAATATAAAGCACTTGAGGGATTGTGCCGAACGCACCGAGTGACCCTAGGGTGTGGTCTCGTTCGATCTCACCGAGGGCGCGCGAGAGTTCAGCCTGCGCTGGTACCTTACTGCTGGTTGCAGGGGGAGCTGTCAGCATGCCAGGAACCAGCACAGAGAGGTGTGTCGGCGTCCATTAAGGGCGTGATAAGAGACCCCCATGACCCTGTTACCACCACCCACTGTCAATAAATGTAAATACATCACAGAGGATCTGTCTATATTAGAGCCTGTGGTAGCAGAAGACTCAAGCGTACGATCCATGTGTTATGGCGAAAGGTGGATGTGTCGCGATTCCCGAATAAGCCCTGCAAATCATGATTTCCATGATACATGTTGGTGTCCTGTGACTAACAGAGCCTGCGAGTCAATAATAATGTATTGACCATTGGACCATATACACCGCCCACCCACGGCAACGCACCCTATAGCTGTACTACCAGGACTATAATGGCTATTGTTTTTCATACAGAGCTAAGCACCACCACAGCAGCCACATATTGAGCACTAATGGAGCAGGGAAAACCAGTGTGTGGTGATCACAAGAAATGGCCAAGCCCGAAGTGCATCTTCTAAATATAGCCACTAGGATGCAAAGGTTCTGCTCTAGGATTTGCACACCGTAGGTGTGGTGACCGGCAACCAAATTAGGATTAAAAGGTTATTGTCTAAGATAAACGGGACGGGATAAACGGAGAACGGGATAAACGGAGAACGGGATAAACGGAGAACGGGATAAACGGAGAACGGGATAAACGGAGAACGGGATAAACGGAGAACGGGATAAACGGAGAACGGGATAAACAGAGAACGGGATAATTGGAGAACGGGATAAACGGAAAACGGGATAAACGGAGAACGGGAGAAAGGGAGAACGGGAAACCGGAAGAAAGGGAGAACGGGATAAACGGAGAACAGGATAAACGGAGAGCGGGATAAAGGGAGAGCGAGATAAAGGGAGAGCAGGATAAAGGGGGAGCGGGATAAAAGGAGAGCGGGATAAACGGAGAACGGGATAAACGGAGAGCGGGATAAACGGAGAACGGGATAAACAGAGAACGGGATAAACGGAAAACAGGATAAACGGAGAACGGGATAAACGGAGAATGGGATAAACGGAAAACGGGATAAACGGAGAACGGGAGAAAGGGAGAACGGGAGAAAGGGAGAACGGGAGAAAGGGAGAACGGGAAACCGGGAGAAAGGGAGAACGGGATAAAGGGAGAACAGGATAAATGGAGAGCGGGATAGCGTTAAATATGAACGGGATAAACAGAGAACGGCCTAAACGGAGAACGGGCTAAACGGAGAACGGGCTAAACGCAGAACGGGCTAAACGGAGAAAGGGAGAAACAGAGAACGGGAGAAACAGAGAACAGGAGAAAGGGAGAACGGGAGAAAGGGAGAAAGGGAGAGCGAGAGAAAGGGAGAAAGGGAGAAGGGAAGAAAGGGATAAACGGAGAGCGGGATAAACGGAGAACGGGATAAACGGAGAGCAGGATAAACGGAGAATGGGATAAACGGAGAACGGGCTAAACAGAAAACGGGATAAACGGAGAACGGGAGAAAGGGAGAAGGGGATAAACAGAGAACAGGATAAAGGGAGAGCGGGATAAAGCGAGAGCGGGATAAACGGAGAGCGGAATAAACGGAGAACGGGATAAATGAAGAACGGGCTAAACGGAGAACGGGCTAAACGGAGAACGGGAGAAACAGAGAACGGGAGAAACAGAGAACGGGAGAAAGGGAGAACGGGATAAAGGGAGAGCGGGATAAACGGAGAGCGGGATAAACGGAGAACGGGATAAACAGAGAGCGGGAAAAACAGAGAATGGGATAAACGGAGAATGGGATAAACGGAAAACGGGATAAACGGAGAACCGGAGAAAGGGAGAACGGGAAACCGGGAGAAAGGGAGAACGGGATAAACGGAGAACAGGATAAATGGAGAGCGGGATAAAGGGAGAGCGGAATAAAGGGAGAGCGGGATAAACGGAGAGCGGGATAAACGGAGAATGGAATAAACGGAGAGCGGGATAAACGGAGAACGGGCTAAATGGAGAACAGGATAAACGGAGAACGGGATAAACGCAGAACGGGCTAAGCAGAGAACGGGATAAACAGAGAACAGCCTAAACGGAGAACAGCCTAAACGGAGAACGGGCTAAACGGAGAACGGGAGAAACAGAGAACGGGAGAAACAGAGAACGGGAGAAAGGGAGAACGGGAGAACGGGATAAACGGAGAACAGGATAAATGAAGAACGGGCTAAACGGAGAACGGGCTAAACGGAGAATAGGAGAAACAGAGAACGGGAGAAACAGAGAACGGGAGAAAGGGAGAACGGGAGAACGGGATAAACGGAGAACAGGATAAAGGGAGAGCGGGATAAACGGAGAACGGGATAAACGGAGAACGGGATAAACGGAAAACGGGATAAACGGAAAACGGGATAAATGGAGAACGGAAGAAAGGGAGAACGGGATAAACGGAGAACGGGATAAACGGAGAACGGGATAAACAGAGAACGGGATAAACGGAGAACACATAGGTACCAATATAATCCGACAAAACGAAAATCGCAAATATCTTCGCTGTGTACGCTCCGATCGGCCCGATTTTCGGAAGGGTAGGAGAACTTCAAAATCGTTTTTGGGTCAAAATCGTTTAGGGGCTCAAAATCGGTTTTGGGGGCAAAATCGGTTTTGGAGGCAAAATCATCTGCAGCTCATGCCGCCCCGCGGCCAACCCGACACGTCGAACCAGAAACGAAGCTGCAACGAAGATGGTGTCGCTGCTGACGCTCCGATCGACTCGCTTTTTCAGCCGAGACGTAAAACAGCGGTTACGCGCTGCCGGGCGCTGACGCCCACAGCCACCTGCTCGCCCCCAGCCACCTGCTTTCCCACAGCCACCTGCTCACCTATAGCCACCACCTGGAATTCGATTATATATGACTTCCAATATATGAAATTAGGGTAGCTTCTTCTGGCGATTACGATTCTGCTGTCAGAAATGAGAAATAACGTACTGTACTCAAATTAGATAATTCATTCGACTTTCTAATGACAAAAGCGGTATGTGTGAGGCTTGTGGTGGCCTGGTAAGTAGCAGAGAGCGGCATAGGAAATAGCAGACGACATTCACTATATAGTTAACCCTTTGAGGCCAACATTACCCATTACTATATTCGTATTACAAGGTGTACAGTGTGTTGGGGATGGGTGTATATAGAAGGCCTTAAAGGGTTATTATCCAGGTGTCACAAACATGTTGCCACTTCCCTTTAAGGGCCGCAATGTACAGATTAAGCCACCGCGGTGGTACTGGGGAGCTTCTATGGGAGGTGTGATAACCTTGGGCGGGCTCCAGTGAGTTTTCAAATGCTATGTACCTATTGAAAACTCAGCAGACCGGAATGAGCAGTGCATTCTGGGTGGGAGTCATAGACCATATGGGGCTAGGTATATTTTAGCGGATTGTGAGCTAGGCAATGCTGAGGAATGGGAGGAGTCAGCGGAATTAGTTTATAATCACCCTGGCAGAGGGCAGCAGTTCAAGGGGTCTAGTACTAATCCTACGGAGAATAGAGGCTATGCTGCTAGGGTGCTCGGTCCGATCCCTCAATGCTATTTCAATGGGCGCGCAGCTCGGCTGTCTGAGCTTACGGGGCTTTGTCTACCTTAATTCCTGACCGGACACATAGTGCCGGTCAATAATAGCTCATCAGCAATCAGGGTCTATATTGTGGTCACCGCCAAAAAGGCCTTGCGTGGGTGATAATAGGGTTTACATACATGTTGAGACCACTATAGTAGATGGTGGGTCCTGCAACTGGTTGCTACAAACGACGCCATTACTACATGACGTCGCCGAGCACCAGCGAAAGAATGGCCTCGTTCTCACATTATTCACGGCTTCCGGTCAGAAGGCAACCCAACCAGCAGAATAGCAGCCAGTAGGGTTGGGTTGAAACCAATGTTAACAAAAGAAACACTGCTGCAGACCTGACCTTACTGCAGTCCATCTGGAGAATAGACATGTGACTCTATCTTACCATAGGGGTTGCAAAGCAAAGGTATCAAAGCTGGGTGCAAATGAGTTCTCTGAGAAAAAGGTCAGTTCTGGCTTCAACAGGAGAATCGTCTTAGAACCCAAGAAAACCTTTTTCCCAAGGGGAACCCAGGTTACATTCCTCCAGTTAGTGGAATACCCACAGCCAATCTTAGAAATGTCCAACAGGGGTTCTGTCGTTCTACTCGGCTTTACCCCGGCATTTATTCCACACTGGGTTCTCACCAAGGCTGGCTGTTTGGAATACCTACCGGGGATACCTTGCCTCTAGTAGCTCCGTTGGCCTCACTGCTCTTGCAGCGTTTACATGTGTAGGTGTTAGGTGTATATACGTATCAGAATCTATTACCGGGGAATGTCTTATCTCATTCTGGGTGGCCACATACAAGTGTGCCCTGCTATCCTATCTCTACGATATAAAGTGCTTCCTTGGAGCTGAGTTGCTCATTTATATCGCACAGTAGGGGGAGCAGCTCAGTATGCTTACTTGTAAGAAACATAAATCTGGGGAGGGCCGTCCATATTCATTATACCTTTCTAACAATGTTGTAACTACATGCATATCAGACCCTGATATTGCATATCGCCGATATTACTGATATTTTATACTAGGGATAATCGATCGCTTACAATCCACCCCTGGTAACAGTGGCGTCCAACTACTGGCGCGGCCTGGCTTGCTATCTGCCCTATAGATAACAGTTAAGAGCAACTAAGAGCAGCAGCTCTCTCTAGCGAGCAACTCAACTGGTAGCTCATTCTTAGAGTCACAGACCTGTAGATGTAGCGGGGGACCCAGTGGGAGAGGGGAGTTCAGGCCATCGTGGAAGCCACATTGAAAGAAGAAAGCCCCTGGTATGCCGGGGGTCACAGCGGCTGGAAAAGCCTTTTATTCCCCTCTGAGGATGGGGCGCTGGCTCTGACAGCTTTAGTATTGCAGCTGAAAGGAAGGGAACACGAATGGTTCAATCTTGATCTTAGTAAGAATTCCCTATATATCTATATCTATATATAAGGCCAAATAAAAAAAAAGGTTGGTTTCCGGTAACATGGTCAGACAACCCAGACCCGGCCGGTCGGATTTTTTTTTTTTTTTTAATTTTTTTTTTTTTAATTTTCTCATTTTAGGCCTATTTTTAGCGTTTTTCCTCTAAAATCCTTAAAAATTATCCGTTTTACAAACCGTAAAAACTGGTATGTAGGGAAAAATTTGAAAAAGAGAAAAAAAGAGGGGGACCCGGCCCTGTTTTGCTAGACCCGGTCGGGTGACCGGAAACAAACCTTCTTTTTTTTTTGGCCTAAACAGATACTTCTTTTAAAAACACATAAATCTTGTTTCGAAGTCAGACCTAATGATGTCGTATACCATTTTCAGAGATGAAAACAAAGAAGTAGATGTTTTATCTAAACTTCTGTCCACTTCACCCCCTTACCCAGGTGCTCACCTTTTTATATCTTTGGTATCGGTCTGTAATAGTCATTGATACCACCAGAGTCCGCTCTCCCACAATCTTGATGAGGCGCAGCCTAATTTAGAAAGGATCTTTCACGCCTTGTACTGCGCCAGCGCAACAAAAGCCCACCAGGCGTCGCGCAGCTTCTACTTCCGTTGGCCGGGTTGCTATGGTAACAATGGCACTGAATGGTGAGGGCTCTGTGGGCGTGGCCATCTTTGGTGGGGTGAAGGTAATCAGGTTTAGATTTGTGAGAGGACAAGATTGAAAGTGGCCGTTCCTTTTCAAATGAAACCATGGCATAAAAGTAGCGTGGCACTTTTCATTGGGCACTACCAAAAGGATTATTCAATCCAGTTGTGGTGTTAAGGTGGGGAATGAAGGAGTTCCATGGCAAGTAGTCCAAGATGTATTCACAAACTGGAGAGAGAAACAATCTCCAGCTCCTCTCTCACAAAGGCAGGTACACACATGCACCCTAGTCCCAGCAACTAACCCTATTATCGCCCCACCAATCCAATCTCAGCCATTAGGTAGCGAGGAAAACACCCCAGCCACCTAAATGCCTCCTAATCAACCAGAAGGGGTCCCGGAGAGAGCCTCTATTAGTCCCGACAAGGCTGGAATAGCCTATGGAAGAAAGCAGCTGTCACAAATGCGAAATATAAACAAGTGTGTAAAGGCCCTTTCAGGCATGATGTGATGTTCCGCAAGATAAGACTATTTCAATGATGAGCGTTATGTCTTTCTAGTCTTTAGAGATTGGAGTCATCTGAAATGTCAACATTTTCCATACAGATGTTGGTTCACCTCCTCCCCGCCAAAAAAAGAAAAGGGCAGAATCTGGAGAAAATATCAGCTGATTTAATCTGCTACACGGTAGTGTAACAAGATAGGTTTGTACCAGAACATTGTGCCCAGACTTCCCTAAGCCCTATTCACGTGGCAGCGGCGGCGACATCACACATAAGGGCTTTTCACGGGTGGCTGAGGGCTATGGGGGCCCACCTACCGCCAAAATGACCTTCAACAGGTCCCAGTGGAGAACCAGTGGCGCCAACAGCGGGACGCTGGGGAATTACCGCCGCCGACATTCTCTTCACGCCGCCCGGCGAGACACGGCGAGACAGCGCGAGATATAAGAGCAAAATGATTGGTATGAAAGGTTTATGACTCCGGGGACTTGGCGGTAAGACCCCTCCGCCTCGCAGGGGAGTGGTCACTATAAGTCTTCCTATAAGTAATAAAACGGTATTGCTTTCAGCGAAAGGCGATTACCTATTGGCGTTTTCATGCTAGCCGCCGCACGCCTTCCCTACAAATTACCTCTAATCTGGGCAGTTTTCGCGGCTTGTGGAAACCACCGCCGGTCGTTACTGGGGAGACGATATGCTGATATACGAGCAGTGAGGAATGTTGATGAAACCCTTCTCTGACCACTTCTTAGGCGTTAGGAGGTGGCTGCTGGCGGGAGTGGCCACTCAGGGCGACCATGAGGCATGACAGGTGGCCATCCCGCCAAAAGGCAAAGAATGTGAGGCAGAATTTCACCTCCAGACCGACCACCTAGTGAGCTCTAAAAGTAAACAATAATAAATAGTTTACTCCTTTAATGTCTTCACACGTCTAGAGCATATCTAGTAACACGTTGTAAATGGTAAAACTTAATTGTTCCACTTTGACTTTCTCCACTCAAGCTGAGCCCAATGTTGCTTAAACCATTTCTGTGATTTTCTGAACCCTCCCATCCCGGTTTAAGAGAAATAGTTGCATACCGGCACGCATACGGTGTATTCATATTTCCTATCATCACTATAAAAACCCACGAGGGAACTCTTCTGCAAATCAATGGCAACTCAAATCTGTCCAGTGAATACCCAAGCCATATTTGGAGTTGTGGCAGATGCATAGCCTAAAGTTGCCTGGGGCACTGCCAAGGGTATAGGGGTGGGGTGTTTGAACATGCCTATCATTATATAAAATATTGGTTGAAAGAGGGAGGGGTGACTCCACCCCTTTTCATCTCAAGTATAAACTTATTACAGACAAACCACATCGGTCTGTTGCTCTCTCCAGATGAGGAGGGGACAAAGAAGCATTGTTCTTCTAAACCCATCAAGTTCAACCCCGTCTGTCTCCTTTGTGACAAATAACCCTAAAATAGAGAGATTAAAGTGACCGTTTGATGTCGTTGGTTTTCGTTACAGGGATCGGATCAAACCTGTATATGATCCTGGGACTATTCAGTCTGGCTAATCCACCATGGACCACATTGGAGTACCCACAATGGATAGAACTGACCACTAGAGTACTGAGGGTAGACTACTACTCTCAGGTGTGATTTGTGTTTTTGTCTTTGGAGCACTGACTGCACGCGGCACACCATCAAAGACTGATGGAGGACACGGGTGGTGGGTGCTGGGGGGTTGGGACCAGCGCCCTCATCAGAGAGCAAAGACAATGGAGGAGGATTTCAAAGGTCGCGTTATGGATTCTTCCCAGTGTACAGCTCACGCACTGTGGTGGGAGAAAGTCGCAGCACCCCCCACCCCCCCCCCCCACTCACCGACCACCATTGTAACGGGGCCCTCACAATGCTTCAATGCATCGCACACAAAAGGCACGGGAGGCTGCGTTCCTGTTCACGGAAGTGACGTCACGTCGTGATGAGTACATACCCCGTATGGTGGCGCTCAAAGCGTTTTGCCATAATAACCCCCCAGAGGGCGCACCGACCGCAGCGGGGCTACAACACAATGTGTGGGGGTCATGGGTTGGTGGGAGGGCGGGTTTAAAGTCCCCCTCCCCGTCCACACTCTCCCACCTACAAGCAAAGATAACAGGGGGACAAATCCGGGCGTGACACGCGTCACAGACTTTGATGACCTCATCAGGGTGTTAATGACGTACTTCACAGAATGTAGATGGCGCCACCGGCACAGAACGCAACGATTTCTGCCATTGGCAAAACGGACATCCCCTAGACGACTGACCCCTGACCTTCTGGCCCAGAGACATCCCCCTCTCCATGTCCCCATATATACAACGTCTGACCCGTGGGAGAACGGGAGACGTAGACGTCGGGCATGGACGGTCAAAGCAGACGTCACGTCACGCACTGTTGTACTATGGCGCCATCTATAGGGAGAAGTCAAAGATCTGCTGAGGGGTTTACGTCATCTAAATCAGGGGCGATCCACCGTGACAAGGAACGGCTCCCTTGAGTATATATATGTGCACCTATTGAGGCTAAACTGGGTCTCAAATTTCACTTTGTATCGGCAAATACAATGCCTGCTTACTTTCACCAAAACAGAGTTTCAATGGCTTTTGATACTGATCCTAAATGGCTTTAGCATTTGACCCATCTGGTGTAAACCTGCCTAAGCTGGGAGGCACTCCACCCATATGACGTCATTAGGGTTGGCCCTGCATGGACCCATCTGGGCAGGGCAGGAGGGGCATTGTCGTCCTAACAAGGCATTGTTGGAGGCTTATAATAGGACATTAGGGACATTAAGGTCCCAGTGGTATAATCATCCATTATTAATAATCAATAATATTGCACAACCAAAGAATTGACATTAGGCAACCAAAGGTGCCATAAGGGAGGTGCATGTACATGGCAGTAGTCTATTATGGCCAATTGCAGGGGAGGCAGATTATGTAGGGTACCAGTATATCATCTATGGTCTAGAGTCAGGATATGATAATTATCACTCCTGCGTAAAAGAGTCATTTCCATTAGTTCAAGGCCAATGGAAGATCCATGAGCAGATCCCATAGGCTATGTCAAGAGGATTCTATACTAGATCTTTTCACACATATGGTAGGCACATACCAGTGTGCTGCTTGGAATTCAAAAGATTAAAGCAAAACCCAACTCTGATCATTGAGCAATCTTTACTCTTAGATATTTTTAGACTTGCTCAAGCCTCTGCATGATTCTACAACTGCAACTAACATGACCGAGCTAAAATCACTGATTCAGTTAGCAACTAGACTAAGATACTCTAGTCTGAGATACTCAGTGACTCAGTGCAGTGGGTGACTTAGACTTAGGCCTGCGTCAGTGAGAATTTCTACTCCGTCACCCATTTCCCCCGCCCTCCTATTCCCTTCCCCTAGCTGTATTCTACAGTTGAGAAAAGTATATCATAGAAAAAAATCTGTTTTTGTCTTTATTCAAATACAAAGATTTGAGCAAGTCTAGGAGAAAGTCAAAAGCTACCTCTTGTCCTGGCACCTAGTAGTATACACCCTATATCTCAGTCCTCCAGGGTGTTTACATCTAACACCCCCTGTGACAATCTACAGGCCGTGTACACATTGGGCATCTTAACGGCCACATAGTGCTTTAATGTGGTATGATGCACTTGGTTGACATGATGCATATATGAAGCCCGGTCGAGTAGGGCTGCATTCAAGCATCATGCCAACTCACGGGGGACGATACATACCCGAAGGGTCGACATAATGCTTGAAAGCAGGCCTGATGAGTAGATCCGCCAGGACTGCATTCATGCATCATGACGACAGTGGAGATAGCACAGTAAAGCACTATTCGATCATCAGAGGACTACCGTAAAACCCCACCTTTAAGACGACCCCGCCTTTAAGACGACCCCCCAACTTTAGATAAAAATTCGTCTTATGCAAAACAATTATGACATTTTAGAAAACCCCACCTTTAAGACGACCCCCGACTTTTGGAATATTTTGGGGCTCTAGACCCCTTCTCAGACCCCCTCCCTATCAACTTTTCTAGTCAAAAACACGACTTTACACGTCACACATGTATTATTTACACAAAGAATATACATGTGTTTTAAAAAGCAAAATAAAAGGTGTATTTGCATCCCTTCATACAAGCCATTTTTCTCATCGATTTCCCAAAATAAAATTTTGGAAAACCCCGCCTTTAAGACGACCCCCCAACTTTTAAGAAAAATTCGTCTTGTGCAAAAAATAAATCCCAAATAAAATCCGTCTTAAAGGCGGGGTTTTACGGTAGGTGCCCATGGTGCCGGCTACACTTCCACTTCACACCCCGCGCACCAAGCGCACAGGGCCGTCAAATATAAACATCTTTGTCTTATCTTCGCACGAAATTGACTCGGGTCACAACAAATTACGACAGGGTTTCCAAGAAGCCTCCCAACTGTGGTGGCTTCCTCCATGGCTTCCTCCAGTGCGGGTAGTATCAGGTTTTGTATACTTGCCCCAGGGTTTAGATTGTGCAATATGTTAGGTGTGATAGCATTTTAGAAATTATGATGGTCTGATCAATAAGTTTAGGGCTCTACACTCATTGGTCTGATAAAGGAGGGGTGAACATAACACTGCTATAGTTAAATGGAGCTAATCACTGGGGATATATGCTGCAGAGGGTCTTATCCATATCCATGAACTCACCCTACCAGGATTGATGTCAGAGGTAGAACAGCTACTTACCTGTAAAGGAAATGAAAACAGTCATTAGAACATCAGTCAACAACAGTTATTAGTATATCAGCCAACATTAACAAAGGCATGCATCATTGTTATTATCTAAATAATTCATATCATATTTAAATGATACATTATACGTTTTTACAAGTAAAATTCACAGGGCAATAGTCAATATGAATTTCCAAGGATAGGTAATATCATAACTCACATTGTCAACAAACACAAATTACAAGTTTATCCAACTTACAATGATGAACTCTATATGTAACAGAGGCAGGTACAGATATTAGGTCAAATTAAAAAAAAAGGTTTGTTTCAGGTCACCCGACCGACCCTAGCAAAACAGGGCCGACCCTACGTTTTTTTAATGCAATTTAAAGAAAATTTCATATTTTGACTTTTTTTGGGTCATTTTTAGAATTTCCACGGAGGATGGCTAGTATTTTCATGTTAAAAAAATAAAAAAATAAAAAAATAAAAATCCGACCTACCGACCCTAGTCTTTCTGCCCATGTTACCTGAAACATATCTTTTATTTTTTTGGCCTTAGTATAAACCTGTATAAAAAGCACATAACTGAACGCACACAAACCGCCTTGAGTCCCCCTAGCGGCGGCTGCCCTAACGATAACCCCTGACCCGCCCCCTACCGGCAGCAGCCTCCACCTGCCCCCTCCTCCCGTCTGTCACTCACCTGAGGGCGCCTTACGTCACGGCACGTCGCCATGACGTACACCACACACCTGGCCACCCCCGCCCCTCCCTGCAAACACCACACCTGGATAATGGTAGCCTTCCTGATGCCCCAGGCCCATCCTTTTATACATACTTCTATATGCTCCTGGGCCTCCCTTTCTCCTTTATTATTTCTCCTATTCTATTATTGACTTTTTTTCTCATCTAGTTTTTATATTTGAAATTCCCCTTTGCTACTACTCTACTACTTTAACCGTAGGGCGACAAAAGGACCCCTCAGACCGGGTTCAGAAGGTCAACAGGCATACAAATAGATATTTATATTCTGTTTACTAGGTTAGAACATGAGAAGGAGGGAGGGAAAGTGTTTTCTAGCTTATACCATAACCATTTTCCATATAACCCACAATCTACAATCTAAATCAGCTGGGACCTATTCTTATATTCGCCTCTGCTTGAGATGGGTCACTTGATGCCCAGCAGTGGACCAGAATTGCCTAGGGTGGGTAACAGAATATCATACAGACTCTGATAACATAGTATTGGCATACCCTTACCTGCAGGGTACCCAGATAGAAAGGATAGCTCTAGATCTGTTAGGGACATCTAGATGATACAGAGGGTTGGGTAGATTATCAGGTTTACTCCCACCCTCTCACCCACCCATTTACATGTAGAGAACCCTATTCAGGGAGCACTATACTGTGGCAGCAGCAGCAGTATAGTAACCCAGGGTTGGGTGTGGATTTATTTATTTATATACAGCACCCAACATGAGCCGGCGTTCCAGATCTGGCACTCACATTCAGCACCGATGATCGAGATTACCTTGGGCTGTCAGTGTCTGTGGGGTGCGAGCTGCTCTATGGGTATGAGCCCAGTCCCCGCACTCCCAAACCTATAAAGACACCATCTTCATTATGGGGTTTCAACTATACCCCCTTTCCACGGATTCTACTATTCTAGAGTGAAATAGGTACCCCCCCCCCCCTTTATTTTAAACGCTGACATTTTTTAAAAGCACACCCCTTTTCATAAGAAATATGAGGCTGTTCTGTCTGCCTCCTGATAATAAAACCCCATGTCGGTGGAGTCAGTGTCAAATATATCTCCTTCCTGTGGAGTCAGTGTGAAATAGTTATACACCCCTTTTCCACAGAGTCTGTGTGAAATACACCAGCTTTCCAAGGAGTCATCTTGAAAAACACCCCCTTTCCGCAATTTCTGTAACGAGGATGGTGTCAAAACGGACATGGGAGTGCGAGGACCGGGGGTATGAGCTGCTCCATGGGTGGGTCTGGCTGGGTGAGGACTATATCATTACAGCGCCCTCCCACGGCCCATTCTCACTAAGGCCCGCCGGTTACACTTCTCCAGGGTGGCCGCTCATTAATCTCCGTCCCTGTGCCAACCAGTGGCTGGCTGACTACAGGAGCTGCTCTGGAGCTGCTCCAGCCAGATGAGGTGAGCAGCTCAAAGCCAGGGCTGAGCAGCCATCGGGGGGGGGGGGGTACTCAGTATAGGAATAGGATAATGAACATTTTATACATAACTTGAGTAATCTCAACAGTTCCCATATAACCTCATGTTTAATGAAAGAGGCCTCTTTACAGCCAGCCAGATGAGGTGAGCCCGGGGAAGGAAGTCACTCTTTGATGCTAGGTACAAGGAGCGAAACTACAGCCCTCCTCCCCATATTAATCATTTGACAGCCCCTTGAAGATGTGTATTATATTTACAGCCCCCTGTTTTCTAAGACAGCCCGCTGTTAAGAGGCTTTTTCCATTTAACATAAGGTTATTTTGGAATCACATAGATAACTCAAGTCATCTATATATGAAATGTAAGGGTTCTTTATTTCTAAATCAATTGTGACAGCCCCTGATTTAGTACTCCTAAGTACGGACCTAAGTTTTTACTTTCATGTAATTGACAGCCCCATTTTATCTTCCTTCAAGTTCAATGTGTCCACAGCGACAGCTCTCCAGAGCCATTACCGCAGTTGGTACCCATTCCTATACTGAGTACCCCCCCCCCCCCCCCGGTGGAGGTGAGCAGCTCAGAGCCAGGGCTGAGTAGCTCAGCCTGCAGTGGAGGTGGGGGTGGGGGTGGGGGCGTGCTCTCAGGCTGAGGCCTGCCAACAATGTTACTGATCCATTCACTCTCTGCTATGCATGGCTGGCCTACATTCTAGTAGCAGAGTAGATGTGACATGAGGAGTAGCTCACTTCATTCTGTGAGCAGGTCTAACCAGTGCATGATGTGTCAATCCCCATCAGCTCCCAAGCTGTTGCGCACAGCATCATAATCTTACACATTATATTCATATGTATATAACAATAACTGATCTGACAACAGAGGTATTTGATACCTCAAATTGATAGTTTACAACAGAAGAAATATGCACTTTATACATGTGTACCATGCGTCTCTCCTACCCTAGAATAGTATTACATTGAATGTAATGCTATTTCAGTGCATCATACTGAATAGAAATAGATCACGCAACATAAAAAGATGCTCATCTTTATAGATTATGTGTTGATGGCAGCAGAGAAACCCACTCTACTCTTATCTCCCTCCAGATAAGGCTGGCTTAACTTCAGTAGGGTGAATTTGTTAGTGGTGCCTGTTCTCCCATGATCCATATCACTCCGCACATCCCTCTGGCTGGTAGCTATGCTGATAAGGGCTGGCGTCCCTGACCCTGGAGGGTCACTCCAGGGTCAGTAGGGGTCAGTGGGGTGGGTGGACAGGGTGGTGAAATATGCCTGACAGAAATAGGATTAGAGCAGCAGCAATCTCATGGCTGTGGATTAAGATTACTATGGTCGATATTTATATCATTATAAATCACCTCTATAATGCCATGTGCTCATATAGACGTCATGTATGCAGTGGTATTGGGAGGATTGCCTAGCAGGAAATGCATTTACTTTAAGTGATAACTGAACACATTGTATTGCTTTCTTTACCCTAATATGACAGGTAAATTTGCTAATTCAATGCTAAAAAAGGTCACCTACAAAATACGTATCAAAGTAGAAATGTGACCACTTTGGAGAGAAACAGCCTTATAATACCCCTCATCCAGAAGACAAGCTCTAACCCTTGCACCCCAGGAGCAAACAAGTGCGAGGCCGAGCACAATAAGAAAGCAATAAGCATGCATTCCACCACCCCTCCAGGTTGCCATAGTAACATCTCACAACCCTCTCCTGCCGGGAAACCCCTCCAGGCGGTCACGTGACCGTGAAGCCTCCTCCAGGAGCTTCCTGCTGGCTCAAGGTCAGGGCGCGTGTGTGGCAAGGTCACGGGGTTTGTAGGCAGTGTCTGGACATGGGGAGATGGAGGATGGCGGATGGAGAGGATGATAGAGGCCCGGGGATAGAGGGTGTGTGGGGCCAGAATATAGCCCTGAACGGACGCCCATACTACTCAGTCTGCTTGCCATATGATTGCCCCATCCTTCCTTTGTTGTTGCCTTCTCTGGTAAAAAGGCCACTAGGAATATAGATAGGATATATACAAGTCTGGGCAGATATATTGTAGGCCTATAGCACACTGTGTTATCTTCTGTTTAACTGGATAGTCCTAGGTTTGTTGAATGCCTGGGAAAAACTATCGAATCAGCCCCTACCAACTCCTAAATACTGCATTGAGCAAAATAGTCTTTGACTCATTTGAGATGAAAGAATTCCCTTACAGCCAGTCTAGAACACACGAGGAGGGTTAGCTCTGGATGAAGTATAGGCGCAGGTGGATATTGGTATAGAAAGATTGAGGGGGGGGGGGGGGGGTCTGAGCAAGGATGCCCTCACGCAGATTCACTCACTCAATCTAACCTCCGCCCTGGAGGAGCCCCCCACCCCCACCATACCTACAGTCAGATCTGACTATAACCATACTCCATCCCAGGAAACCAGGAGGACCTGCACTTGAAGTATGGTCTGGGGGCCTTTTCATCTTAATTGAATTCAGGTGACCATCAATCACATAGTAAAGTGGGCGACATGTTTTATTCGCCTATAATGCACGCACTTGCCTGGCTCCCCGTCATCCCTATCTAAGAGAGCACTGGCCCTTCATGCACGTGCGTGGAGGAAGGCATGACAAATGATACCCACAGGAGTTTCCTATTGAGATTCATTCACGTAGTATTTTTTTATCAGTAGTTTATAGATATGAACCAAGCCTACATGTGAGATTTATATGTGATTTTTATGTAGTGAAGTCATGCCTCCCTCGGTGAGACCTGTTATATAATATATCACATGCCCCCAAGGTACTGTGTTCATGAGTAAATAGTGCTTTACAATAGAAACTTTATGTGCTGTTAATAGGGTACATGCACAGAGGGCCCGAGGCAGTGCACAGAGAAAGGAAACAGTGTCAAAAGGGAGTCCAGGTTGCTTCCAGAGTGACTCCCCTCTCTAGGGGAGCCGAGGTCCTTATTTGACTCCCCTGGATGAGTCAGGGAGCTATTTAACTCGCCTATGTGACTCCCCCAGGTCAGTCAGAGAGTTACCTAGACTCTATCAGACAATCCTGAAGAGGGGACTCATTCTGAGGGCAACCTGGACTCCCTTTTGACGCTGTTTCTTTTCTCTGTGCGGTCAATCTGCGGCCAGGTGTTTTGCTCACACCTCCCGCCTCCTAATGCACGGTTCTAATTCATCCATTGTCAAATGTCAATGTGATCTAGTATTGGTTTGGCACCTCTGCCTTATATCGACCACTCTGTGTAAAAATGCTATATCATATACATGGTAACTGTAGGTCAATAGTGTGTGGGTCAAAACGGAGGAGTACACTAGAATAGAGATACAACTGACATGTACTGGGGTCTATCTATATAAAACATAAATATTTTTCGTATTCTAACTTGCAAACGGTGCTGTATCTGACAAGTATGCTATTCATCCACACAGAAAGAAGTAACTCCAACTGTTGAATGTTCCAGTTGTGTCCATCCCACTCCTCATATAACTATATAATTAATAGTATTACATTTAACGACCAACACGTCTACGTTAGGGCCGTGTGAACGAGCATCCACTCCAGCTTTATTTCATTTGGATAGTTATTTCTGTATAATATTATACTCTTTTTAAGCTTCATAGCCAGGAGGTTTACCATTTTGGATACTGCATGGTGAATTTACAGCATTCCTCTTCTTCCCAACCCCCCAAGGTCCAGTCAATATTATAGTACCGGATGTGGATCTATCAGTAGTACTTGGGGGCCACTAGCCTGATTATGTCACAGTGTTATATACTCATTGATTATATATGTGCTGCCTACCGATGGTTACTACTGCACAGATACAGCAGTATACATTATCCTATATTTAGGACAGAGCCTGCGGAGGAATAGGTTGAAATATCCCCCCACATCCACCCATCACCAGTAATTTCATTTTTTCACTGCCATTGGCTTATATTTCCAGCAACATCACATAGCATTTCAATATTCAACACCATGTATTTTCATACAGTGTGTGGTCCTTTCTGACAACTCATAGAGGCCATTTAAACTATTCAACAAAACCTCAGCTCCAAGCTCTATTCAGAGAAATCCTACATTGGGGAGAGGGAAAGTAACACAGATAGCTCCATCAGCAGCTCTTCTACGGCCACTTCCTTAAAGCCTGAAGACAACCGTGCCTAATGAGCTGAGATATTTCTTGTCCTCCCCCAAGGCTTCAGCAATCTAACGCCATTTACAGCGATTATACCCTATCTTAACCCACACCAGTGGGAGGCCTGTCTACCTTTCAGACTCCCACTTTGATCACAGGTCCAGTATAGTATGCTTAGATGCCCTATCAAAGGTTGCCCAGATCCCCTACAGAGGGTTACATAATGGGGAGGCGGTGGGCTGGCCGACTAGACAGTTTCAATTTAAATCTCTTTAATGTCTGGTCAGACCTGTGCCGACAAGAGATGAATCTAAAGCTATTATCAGGCCTCAACAGGCACTGGTATAGGGTGGGGGGGGGGGCACTTCACATTCCCAATGGTGACTAGTCCAGTCAGTGGTTGAGGTATACTATCCCCACCCCCCTAAATCTATCCTCCATTTTGTCTGATATTTCCTATCAAAGCTATATCTCTCCACATTTTACCACATCCATTACATGTTGCTCCAGGGCTGGGAAAGGCGTGTCATATATCAAACCAGAGGTGATTTGGGAAATAGGGGAAATTGTTTAACATGTTCAAAATACATATTATTGTACAACCACTGCCATACAAAGCAATACACAGCAGCCCCTGCACCCACCCAGACACATTACCACCCACTATGACACACTGCCACCCACTATGACACACTGCCACCCACCATGACACACTGCCACCCACCATGACACACTGCCACCCACCATGACACACTCCCACCCACCCAGACACACTCCTACCCACCCAGACACACTCCCACCCACCCAGACACACTCCCACCCACCCAGACACACTCCCACCCACCCAGACACACTCCCACCCACCATGACACACTCCCAAACACACCTAACTTCAGAGTACCATACACCATAAAGGAACAGGCACATGTACATCCCTTTGCTTTTTACTCTTTTAGGCTTTTTACAACGGTTCTGACAGGGGGAGTGTGTCCGCCTGTTGACATGGCCGGGGGCTGTTCCTTTGACTGGATGTCAGCCCTCAGGTGGTGAGCTCTCCACTGTCATTGAGTGTTTGTGTAAAGGTGGGAGCCAAATTACTACCCACAGACCAGGGTTTAGAGTGGCCCCAGACCACTGCAGCAATGCCATGGGCATCACCGAGCATCACAGTGGTATATTATATAGACTTCTCCCCTGGTCTCTGCAGTGATTGAGTGAAAGCCGCGCTACATCTACATAGCATTAAATCAACATTGAACACTGGTTGACAATGTTAATTCAAGTTTGATTCAATGTTGATTCAACATTGAACTGGATTTTGTGCCCACTGGGTACAATGTACACGCTAGTCCTTCACAACACACCGTCTATGAATGATCACATAAAGAATCGTAACAAAACCTTGATACAAATGTTACAATCACTGTGGCCCTAGTTGTAAAGGTTTCGGTTAGTCCAATCAATTCAAAGCAAATATGAGGAACAAAATGCAAGGGTGTAGAAATCACGCCTACAAAATGCAGATCTCAATGGTCACGAGGGAATAGACGTATATGGATATGAGTTACAGAAAGGGGCCCTAGAAAAATGAGTTCACATCGCCAATGCATTATGTTGACCCATCAATACAGGCCACCTATAATATGCTAAGAGGTTACAGCAGCATCCTTTGGCTGTGGGTCAGTAGGCCCTATGTATATGCATCTCCAGATTCATACAGGCAATATATGGGTATGCTGTATACAAACAGGCCACATGTAGTACATTCATGCAAATTCATACAGGATCAGAAGAGGAATGCAGCCTTGACAGGGAACCAGTAGCTCACTGACATATTCAGGTCTACAGCCGTCACATATGGCGCCTTGACTGGTAAATAATGGTATTGTGTCTGATATCCTGATATTGTGGGCAACCCCTGGTATTAGGCAAAGCGCCAATGAAAGCCAAAGCCTTTCAAAAAGCGCACAGTGTTATTAACTGCCCATCAGAATAGTGCCATAATAATAACAGTCATTTCCCAACGCCTCCCTTCCAGTTATAACCCATCTAATAATCCAATATAACTGCGACTCCGCACACACATAAATCCTGCTGAAATAGCATTGGGCGGAACCGCAAACAGTGGGGGAGTACCGTTGGGAGGCGCTCTGAATGGATTTGCTTTTGATAATTTCACTTTGAAACTGCCTGCCTGGCTCTGACTGCCAGTCAGCCCTGTGATAATATTGACAGTGGGACTGAACAGCGGGGTTGGTGTGGTGTGGAGAGGCTTGGATACTCTGTATGTGGGATGTGGGAATAGGGGGTAGGCGATCAGAACATATCTGTTAAGATCAAACACCAGTGGTGGGGCCGCCACAGCATTGTTTCCATTGGTATTGATTGGAGTTTACCTTTGCAAATGGCCTAGCTGCATACCGTGAATTAGACCCTTTCTCTGCCTCTCCCCACCCTCAGTGCCCAGCACTATAATGGACTGAATCCCTACTCTACACAAAGGATCATGGAATATAATGAATGGCACTCAACTCTCTTCCCTCTTTGCAACGTCAGCCATATATAGAGTTGGCTGAGCCTAGGGAAGAGCACTTGGCCTTGGGACTCTTTGTGGTCTTTATAATTAAGGTGAATGGTATTTGTATGAGAGCCCTATGCGCACAAAAGCTATGTGGCACATTTCCCACTCTCCCTTCCCTCCGAAAAGAAAACCTTGGGAGTATCTAGATTTTTTACCCCTAAGGTCAGGACGTACAGAGAGGTCAATATACCATAAGTATTACTCTCTGCTGTCTCATAGTGAAAACGAATTAATCGAGAGGAAATTTCCCTAAAAAGACCCACTCTTATATATAAATGTCAATGGATGTATACCAGCTAATAATAGTCTACTATGGGACTGCCCTCTTCTTGTCTTTTGCATATGCAATATATCACAGAGGCCTTTAGCAATGCATGAAATAAAAGGTTAGCACAGAGGGTGTGGGGGGACGTAAAAGGAGGCTTTTAAGTCGCTCCTTCATTATGCATGGCTTTTGAAGTTTTGTAAGGAGGAAAGTCTGACATTCAAAGAGACCATGGAGAGCTGGGCACAGCTTGAGACCCAGGAGGAGGGCTGAGTTAAAGCTCCAGTGTAAGGACCAAGATCAATGAGACTTCAGAGCTACAGCCCTCTTCTTCCCTCGTCCATGGGTCAACCAATCTGCATCCCCCGCCCCTGGGGTTTGTGGTAAAAGGCACTAAAAGGAAAGTTACTTTAGAGGAGAATAGTAGAATTAAACTTAGCAGTAACTGTCTCTTTTTCCTCCAGTTGATCTTACAAGACTGCCTTTTTCGCAGTGATTCAAAGTGCACATGTGGCAATGGCAACTGGCGCTAAAAGCTGGCCACAAATGTAAAATGCTCTTTGTACATGTATAGAACCTGATGATAACCTTAAGTAATCCAAACTTTACAAGAAATTGGACCTGTTTTGTATCCCCCATATGCCCTGTGCTTAGCTATATGAGACGACTAGCACGATCAGTACTAGTGTTAGTAGAGCCTTTTCCAATTGAAATCACAGAGTCCTTTGAGTTTTAGTTTTCTGTGATTGAATCCCCGTCCAAAAGCTGACACCAACTTCATTACCGACCCTGGGTGGTCAGTCAGATTGCAGCACCTTGGTTACAAGGTCAGGTTCTGAATTAATGCCGGGTCAGTTTACGCCCTCCAGCCCTTGACGACAGATGGCGGTACTGCATGCTCCCAGTGCTACATGACTAAGGTAGGCGTCCTGTATAGGTGACACATACCTGGGTACCACCAGGGAGGTGCTAGGCAACACATACCTAAGGGGAAGGTGTCCTACAGGTCATCAAAAATAGCTAAGACTGAAATTCTTTGACTTGAAATCATTTGCACCATGGTCGGTGTAACTATGGAGTCAATCACCGGAGGGTACTATGGGGTGGAGATGCCACTCCGGCCCCTGGTTGACAAAAAGTAGGAAATCTTGAGATATTGCTAAATTTTCTGTAGCAAATGTTAGTTTAATACAGAAATGCCATTCCAAAAGTGGAAATTCCTGAAAAAGTAGGGAAAATGCATGAGGGAACTCTTTGGGTGTACGATAAATGATTCCCAATGAAATTCCCAGTGTGTACACTGTTAGAAGTAACCACTGTAAATTTACAGCAAAATGTGCTGGCAGTTTTGGTTCCAGCACATTTTGCTGTAAATTTACAGCAACTCAGTTGCTGTAATTTAAACAGAAGAATGTGCTGTCATTTTACAGTATATCCTTCTGTTCAATTACAGCAAAATCTACTTGAACCAAAACTGCCAGCACATTTTGCTGTAAACTTACAGTATATCGTATGCTGTAATTTAACAGCAGAAAGTCCTGTAAATGCCATAAGTTGAGTTTTTTATCATTAATTATTGTTATTATCAATTGATCTCAATTGATATGCATGGAGAGAACCTTCCTGCATTACTTCAGTTGCATTATGGATAACAAACATTACACAATGTAATGGTTTTAATATTTATCCAGGTAAACTGTATGTGATACCAGCACTATACATAGTTCAGACAGTTAAGGATTTAATTTTTCCACAGATGTGGTATCTATTGTATACTTTTGCTGATATTTGCATTATTTGACACATTTCTGCAAGTTGAAATACTTTATACAATATCCTGCTGAAGTTTCTCTCACACATTCTTATTTTACTATGTTTTGACAGACAGGGGGCTTTATTTACCCCCTAAAATACAGTGTGTACAAGAATTGTTACACAAAATGATATAGTGCTGCCACCATGTGGCAGAAATCTACAGATCATGTGCTGTAAATTTACAGCAACATAACTGTAAATATGATTTACAGCACAGAAATCGGTAAATATACAGCAAATAGTTCTGTATTTCCGACTACAGCAAAATGTTCTGTAAATTTACAGTATATTGTGCTGTAAACTAACAGTAACTATTTACAGTGTACATTTGAAGTAGCCAGTGAAAATAACTGCTCCTTCTCATATAATATATCACTAATTTGCTTTGCCACGATATACTTAAGTTAATCATGGGAACCAATAGCTGGATATTTTCACATCACTTGCTCCTACTTAATGCTGCATAATATTAGAGTGCATTGCAATCCTCTGTCATGTAAATCCTGTCTGATGAAGCTGGGAAATTTATTGGAATTTCATGGGACATGATTACCCAGCGTCAGACTACTATTATGGTCTATAGCATTAGAACTACACGAGCCCATGCACAGTGTTGGAATTAGCATCGGTAGATGTGGAGAGAAGTGCACTCCCGAGCCGCACGGGCTTATCAATTATTTTAACAGGGGAGGTTCATAATTCATGGATGCTTTGTGGTGGTCCGGCCGCCTAATGGTACGGCAGCACGACGAGCTGGTAGGAGGACGGTGCGGACAGCGGTGTTGTGTAGATAGAGAAGAAACCATCTTCACATTGAGCTACCAGTGATGTGAGGAAAGCTTGTGGAGATATAACTATAGGAGGGGTTGAAGTGGACAGATTTAAAGCCTATGGTGCAGGTTAGATCTCCAATGATATCATGGCAAAATCGTCTTCCACATCCCTAATTGTCATTAAATCTGAAATTATGTTACTTCATATGCATGCTACAAATATGAATTATTCTGCAAAAGACACCACCATTTCCATGCCTGTCCAAAAACCAGCGGCTTGCAAGCATCTGAGTTGTGACATAGTTGCAGGGTCCCATCCCCCTACACCCACAGGGGGAAACAAAACTGAGCTTCATCACAATACATGAATGGAAAAGCTTAATTTGAAGCAAGCCTAAAGTGGGATACAAGCTTCATAACTAGGGAGGCAGGGGCATAGTTTCAGCTAAGAAATGATATTTGGATGGAATGACTTCACATACTATTTCATTTTGTATTTGATGAGTATGTATATACTTTATGTTACTCTGTAAAAAGCACCCATCATCAAGAGTGTGGAATAGCAGCCGTTATATATAGCTCTGACGTTAACCCATGTAATTGGGGGACACATTCACAGCACCAGGTCCCCTCCTTAGAGCTGAGGCCGGGCCTTTCTCACAAGGCTCCATGCCCTGGATTTCTTTTATGTTTTTTGTGTGGCTTGCGTGAAACCCGACCATGAGATGTGAGGAGGGATGGAGGAGGCTGAGGGGGGGGGGGGGGGGGGGGTCCCTCATGGAGGGGACCCGACTCAGGTCGCCTGGCACCTGTCTGCTTCCCACCCTGGAGGGGTGGTGCTCCTCCAGATGGCTGTGGGTCTACAGGAGGGTGAAAGGGAAATGACACATTAGTCCAAAAAAAAGAGGTTTGTTTCAGGTAACATGAGAGGAAAATGTAGGGTCGGTAGGTCGGATTATTTAGATTTTTTAATTTTTTTTTTAACATGAATGTACTAGCCAACTTTTCTGAATGCCCGAAAATAAGCCCCAAAAAAAAGAGTAAAAGTGCGAACATTTCTTCAAAATTGCATAAAAAACGTAGGATCGGCCCTCTTTCAATAGGTTCGGTCGGGTGACCTGAAACAAACCTCTTTTTTACTGCCTTAGCATGAGGGTTGAGGGGATGAGAGAGGAGAGAGTGTTTTGATGAGTCAACGCATAACTCGATAAAATACTACACCGTACTGAGATTGAAGGAGAAGAGGACAAGATCCTTTATTATATTTATGGTTATCAATACTGGAAACGGATAGGATGACACGTTGGTATCTGAGGTGAACAACTCTGTGTCGTCAGTGCTAGGAAAGGGATGCCGATGGGTAGAAAATCCTAGCTGCACAGCCCCTAGAGCTCTGGTAGTTGCCTACATTGTACTGGGATGCTCCGAAGGGTAAGATTCCACTATGTGGAGAAGAAAAGAGCGAGGGCAAAGAATAACAGTGACCAGGTCAAAGTATACAGTGTAAAGGTGGCTGGGTACGGTAGCTGACCCCTGAACAGAGGCTTTAACGGCGTCCACCCCCACCCCTGACGGCCACCCGACACCCCGCCCCACACCAGCCTGAATCATTTCAATTAACGATGTACCTCGGGCGTGGGATTCATGTATTGTGTTGCCGCCATGGGGACAGGAGGAAAAAGGTCTGATCCCAACAAGAAAGGGAGGCAACGGCAGGGAGGAACTGGGGGCCAGTGTACTATATATGGACCACCTGTTTTGATAACGATAGCCGTTTTGAAAAGTGCTATCCTATATATGCAATGTTTAATAAATCTTACTGAACAAAGAGTTTATATAATCATGTTGATCCTATTTAACGCCGACCATCTGGAGAGAGCTATACTGCTCAAAAGCCTGATATTTAAGCAATGCAAGAGCTGGAGTACATTATATATTTATATGAAATTCTAAACTCTTGAAAACTGCTACAATATAGTGGAATTTAGGAGATTATGTCACTACTGGAAAATAGTGGGTGGGCGTTGGGGGCGTTGGGTGTGTGGGGAGGGGTGTGAGACTCAATCAGAGTGACTTAAGCTCACAATGGACATGAGGGGGTGGTTATATGCAGCAGTTATCAGCTCACCATGTCTACCTGGGGTCAGGTGGGTTAATGGTTGATGGTATCAGGGCCTGTGTGGCCATGTACAGGTGTGCCATACCTGGTAGGGGGACACAGATGGGGGGGATTAACCCTTTAAGGGCCGCATACTGCTTCCCTGCATAACAGCCCTTCATCGGCATGATGCATTGAAGACCACATCCGGAGGTTTTGAATAATATGAGAACACCAAAATATGCCACTGCAATCATACTGTTTTAAATGAATGGTATTATGTGATATATATCACATGTGAACCAGGGCATTTTTATTTCAGGAACAATGAATTATTTGTCAATTCTGAGAGCAGGAATGTATTCCTGGGTCAAAACTACCTTCAAATCATGTGTCACACTAGTATGTTATAGCAGGTGGGTGTGGGCGAGCCAGTGGGTGTGGGCGAGCCGGTGGGTGTGGGCGAGCTGGTGATGTGTGGGTGAGCAAGTGCGTCTAGGCAAGCAGGTGGCTGTGGACGTCAGCGCCTGTCGGCGCAACCGCCGTTTTACGTCTTGGCCGAAAAGCAAGTCGATCAGAGCGTCAGCAGCGACACCATCTCCGACGAGAAACTGCCATCTGCACTGTGTTGCTCGCTTTTATAGTCCACCTGAGCATGCGCAATAGTTAGCGCAGCATGTATTTCATTCCATCCAGCACGCTACCGGTGAAATATGTCTGTTTTGAAGTAGTATTTCACTGTTTTAATCCACTGCTGATCGGTGGATCACGTTTGCATAGATCTGATATATTAAGGCTATGAATGTGAACCAGGGCATCTGTACTTCTCTTCATATGTTACAGAAATAAAGAATTTCAGCTTTTGTCAACAGGCCGCCCTGATGATTTTTGGTGTTTTTCGGTCATGTTCTGTGTAAAGTAGTGCTTTACCTTCGTTTTCATGAAGGTTACCGAAGGTACATGCAATATTCAGCCCACAGAGCGTCTCAAAAAGTGTCTCACCCTGTTTTTATATAAGAACAAAGAGGATTCTGTGTAAAGGGACACTTTACGAAGGTCTGTGCTTTACTTGAAACCCCACCCTTTAGCATTGGGCCGAAAAAGTTGGTTTTGTGCTATTTTAGTGACCCTTTTTCAATATCAATTTTATGTATGAAATATTGCTTTTTTGGTTTCAATCTTTGATGGCATGGATTGGCATTGATCAAAACTTGTTTGTGGCAGCATCTAAATATTTTATTTCCAAATGTTTCACAGGAAAAAAAGGGACAGAAAGCAAGGGACTTTTTTGACAAAAAGTCCAAAAATACCTGTCTCTATAGAACCTGGCACTACTGTGCCCTGGTTCAATAATCCGTTAATGCATATTGCATATATATGTGTATATTGGGGTATTTTTAGTAAAAGTAGTGAATCCCTCCAAATATTGAATTGGTCAATGTGTGCTTTCCTCACTATTCACAAGGGGGCATTCCTGTGCATGGTCATCTATGAGGCCGTTGCTAAGGACAGAAGTGCCTCTACATGGGTAAAAAACGACACCAGCGACACAGCGACACGGCCCTTTTAGGCCCTTTTAAAAATCGACGGACACAGCAAAATCGGGGGAAAAAATTGACCCACAGGGGTTTTTCTCTATGTTCTTATATAGCTAAAAATCGACACGATGCCATTGCTCTCCTGCTAAAATTCGACCCGGCGACACGGTCAAAATTGCAGGTACCCATGTAGAGGCACACAGAAGTGCATGTGGGAGGTGTGTGTGTGTGTGGGGGGGGGGGGGGTACTGTGGATACGACATTGGGGTACCAGTAGGCAATGCTTTAGCCTGTCTGAAGTACCCTTTGTGTCACACATTCACCAGAGCCAGTGGTGTCCGTTGCTAGAACTACCCATTCAAGAACTGAATAATAATAGTATATATATATTGCATCAGTTGGCTTACGCTATATAGCACACACACAAAAAAATTGGTTAATTAAACATATCTTACCATTAATTGTATGCCTATAAATTATTTCTGTGATTTTATCTATATATTGTATCAAGTGTTGTTGAACCATACCAAGACCCCCCTTAATAAAACTGCCAACTATCCAATGATGTACTTTATGCAGGGTCACGGCTGAGTGGTGGTGGAAGGCGGTAGGCTAGACCATACCTCTGCACTTCTGTTTTGTGTCATGGTCTAGCCTACACCCCCTCCCCTGCCCAGTGGAAGGTAACTACTGCAGAGGCATACTGGGTTAAGGGGGCACTCTCTCTTATTTGGTTACTATCAGTGTACATGATTACAAGAGAAATGTTCCATTCTGGGGCCCTATATAGGCAAGGGCCCATAAGGATTTCATGTCAAAAGGGTCCTAGTTTGTTGAGCTACCTCTTGTATTAAGGATACCAACTTTCAGGTGATGTTTATGCATACATGCATTTACTTTTAAAAAAATGGGGAGTGTCCCCCCATTGGGTTGGTTGTCACCCAATGTGATGTCACATTGGGTATTGGGTACTGTAGTTCATGTACTTCTCACTGGGGACAGCACAATCACTGATATTTCGGGCAAGAGAGTGGTCCCAATTTCTCTGAACTTAACCAAATAATAGACAAATAAATAGATTCACCAAGAAGTTATATTATGTATAGGAATTAGTCAATATACCCAGGTACCAGTTTATGATACCGAAATAGCCATATGAAAACCTCCGGATGTGGTCTTCAAAGAGAGTCCACACTGAAAAAGTAAACTTGTCTCCAGACTCGTCGAAGTGACTATCATAAAATAAACAAGTCAAAAGTCTAATCTATCAGGTTACCATCCCACAAATAGAATCTGGAGCTGGCAAATGTCGGGTTTTGGGCTGGCACATGCCAAGTGGGTCTTCTATCTCCAGCTAGAAGACCCGCTGCCTTGTCACTTAGACGAGTTTTTGACTCGTTTGTTTTATGATCGTCACTTTGAAGAGTCTGGAGACAAGTTTATTTTTTGAGTGCAGCATTGCTGGAATCTCGTATTTGCAGCCTGAGAAAGCTGGACTTGCATGCTTAAGAGTCCAGCATTGCCTGACTCTTGTCTAAATACCAGATCTTTGAAACACTGCACTTTAAAGGTTTTGAGGACATTTAGATTGTCAGGCTAACCATCACTTTTTTCTCAGTGTGAAATGGGTCCTGAGCAACATGGGCGCCCGGGGCATGGGCGACATGTTGAACCCTTTGTATTGACCAGTGTGCTCACCTGCTCACTAACATGACTACCGGAATAGTTTCTCCCGATCCATTCTCACCTTTTGGTGAGTGCTAAAATTGGATTTCCCTTTTGAGGAATTATACTGGTTTCAAAACATCCCCACTGAAAATCATTGTGATCGGTTCAATAACATCGTTATCCGCTATGCCAACAGTTATTTGTACAGCAGTAGTGCAATCCCTACCCTGACCAGACGTTGGCAGAACCCTAATATCAACATCCTGTCTCTCTGCACAGTCCGTCTAGCTACTATATAAATCCACCATCCTGTTTCTTCACAAACCTCTTCTTATATCCTCCTGCATTTAGCCTTTAATCATCACAATCTCTCATTTCTCCCGTCAGCCCTTTTACCATTCTACCAGATTATGGAGCCTTACTTCTATTTTCTACCATTTTAACCACAATTCATTCCAAGTTTGACAAGACATATTCCTCTTCATTCAATCTCTCCTTTCGCGTTTTTTATTCTGATTTCTATACAAAATGCACCGGCATGAATTTATAAAATCTCACTTCCCAGCAATAGTATCTAGCTCCCTGCCACTCTGATATTCAGGTTAAAGAGGCAATGAATGGCGGAGCACATGAGCTATTTCTACAGGAGGAACAACGACAATGGATGTGCCTGGGCAGTGTCCTTTATCGTCTGCCGTACTGGAGCAGACTATCCTGTTGGTGTCATGTTTGTTTACCACCTGAAGCTGGTCACTGTGGTTTGTGGTTAGACAGAGTGATGCTGACGTCACACCAGAGCAGACGACATGGTGACAAGTGGACAGCAGACGACAAATGGGCAAGTTATTAGTAGGTGACCTCACTCTCATCTCCGTGCCATCTGATCGACCCCATTTCTCATCAAAACCGCTCCTATTTCAAATACTCCAGCAGTCCAAGAGAATGTTCACAAATGACATCACGGTATAGGCAACCTATTCACAACAGGGCTTGGAAAGGTGCTGGAAATAGGTAACGTTAATGTTCCCCAAACAGCCAGCTCCTCCTATCATCTAAAGCTGATTAAATAGCGTGAATTGTCTATTTCTAATTGAATTATTTCTAAATCTCCAATTGTCAACCCTGTATTCATTATAGCAGGTATAGCTTCCTGATTAAGGAAACACTGAGCTCTCTCAAATGGCTACAACAGACATTATACAGACTATTAACATAAAGTGAGTGGTGCAGGGGGCCAGCTTACATTTACACTTGTTTGCACACCATCAGAATAGGCCCAGACCGGGGCCCAGACGTAACAAGCTTCTCCATTCATCCAACATTACGAGGCACACCGCGGGCTATAAGACAGGCCCCCGACTTTTTCATCTGTCCCAGACTTGACAAGAGCCCCCCAGGCTGAGGCCAAAGGAAAAGATGTGTGTTTCAGGCAACATGGTCAGAATTTCTAGGGTAGGTAGGTCAGATTTACTTTAAGTTAATCAATTATTCAGGCCTCTGAGGTCACTGGGAGTTTGTTATTCTTGAAAGAATTTGTAAAAATTGAGATTTTTTTGAGATCTCCAAAATTGGGGGGGGGGGGATGCTAGGGTCTGCCCATTTTTGAATCTAGGGTCGGGTTGCCTGAAACACATTTCTTTTGCCTGAGGGTCTGGGGCTGGGATGGCCCACAGCTAGAGAAGGCTGCATGGTGGTTTGGGTCTTATGGCCGACTATACAGCGTGTCTGTACACATAATAATAGACCACTATGAACCTCTCCTTTATCTGGGCATCGAACTGAGCCAAGCTCCAGGCGAAAAATCAACTATGGCCAGTGGTTTGTAATGAGAAGTGTGTATGTGTGTGTGTGGGGGGGGGGGGGGGTGTTGGACCCTATATCTACTCTGGCCTTTATGTAATGGATAAACAGCGGCGGCGACACCGCCAGCCTCCATGTGACAACTGGTGGTGTCGCGGTGATAGTTTTCCCCGCTCTATGTTGTTAGGGTGGGCGGCAGACAATGGTTTTCAATCGATATCCTGGCTTGTGTTCGGGTGCTCTGGGTGAGAGTGATGTAGGGGTATGATGAAAAGTCAGTTTTTCTACTCCCAAGCCCTATAGTCAGCAGAGATTGATGTTGAACGGCGATCAAGTGAAACAGAACAGATTCAGAGTGTGAAAGTGGGAATGATATAGGGTGCATATTCTCTATACACCGCAGGCTTATCTTGCATCAAAGTCCTTATGCTAATAAAAACTATGTAATAATATAATGTATTTGTACGTACGGTCTTTGCTTATAATGATATATAGCTAATATACTATGTGACATAAGGTCTTTGTAAATATGATATCATAGCCAGGCAAGAATGGCCTTGTATAGTGGGAAGGGGGAGGTTGCTTGGGGGCAAAGTAGGTAGCAGCAATTATCTCATTTTAATTCAATTACCCCCTAACCAATGCACTAACACTATGAGAGAATTGCCAGAAGGGGAGAGCAAAGACATCAGACATCAGATAAGAGCTTTGTGTGGACCACGTTCGCTTCTTTCCCATTTTTTATTTAGGCTTCCCCTCATGTTTTCCATCTTCAAACATCACCTACAATCACAGACCCCTCTGTAGATGAAACATCTCTGTTTCGTCCATTTACAAATATTAGGAGGGTTCCGAGTGGGGAGGATGGAACGTGCTCAGGGTATTGCTTTAATTGATAGGCACTTTTGCCTTGCGACACCGCCGGAAGAAACGTGTCAAGTCTTTATGGGGGACATTATTTCCCCGGAAGCACATGGGAACGCTGTGCGGTCTTGTCTCAGCTAATACGAGAAGGAGGCTCTCCCACTCACTCACGTGATCCATAGGGAGTTGTACCACTGACTGTTAGAGCTTCTATTATAATGGGCGCCCATTAAGAGACACTAACATCTTGATGTGCCTTTTTTCCGCAGTCCAAGTCATGTGTCTCCCTTTTTAAGGCGTCTGTACTAAAACTAGCCCATCATGATGCCAACATAAATCGGCCACAAGAGCTGCTTCAGAAGAAAAGATCTTGAATTGAACAGATAAAAAGGGCCACATCAAATGTAAAGGGGGACATTGTCTGGTTTGTCGGTTTACATATAAAATGGGATACATTTGCTGGGAATAAAGGGAATAGACAGAGGCGTAAATCCTGTACTCTAGGATAGCCAAACAAGTGTTAGAGCCACACAAAAAGACACCATAGTATACATGGCACAATTGATGGCAAATCTGATAACATTCCGATCCCCCTTTTCCTCGGGGGCGAAATGGCCCCCACTGCCAACTTGTTCAGACATTGAGATTTTCTTTTGGGGGCATTAAAGGATTGATTATCCTTCATTGCGTCGTTTGTAATTAAATTGCCAACATGGAGAATTGAAGGAGGACATGTTACAAGCAAGGGCCCATTGAGAGAGGGGCAGGCCCAGCGGGGGAGGGGGGCGTTCTGTACATATTATAAAGCACACACGCCCCGCCCCATAGTGAAGGGTACCCAGACCCCATGCTGATCCCAACTCGTTACTCGCACCTCTCTAAGGGGAAATGGTGAAGGTGAACAAGAGCCCACCTATAGTACAGGCTATACACCTGTACACTGGAGCTCCCCCTTTACCTGTGACTTGTACCTTTTGTATGGAGGGACACCCACCTGTGGGGATGTATTATACACCTTCCTCCTGTACCTAAGGGAGTGCTCATTTTTTAACAACAGGGGAGGGGGTGAGATTTCGCGCGAAATTTTTTCACCCCCCCCCCTAGAGGGTTTGACATTTTTTACCCCCCCCCCCCGGCAGGCCGAAAATCGCGCGTGTTTGCGCCCCTTTGTAGCATAGTAACGCGCGGGCATTTTCCCTCAAAACAGGTTGAATTTTTTTGACCCCTCCACAAGAGGGGTCCAAAAGTTTTACCCCCCCTGGTCAAGGCGTCCAAATTCTTTACCCCCCCCCCCCCAAATCCACCACCCCCCCCCTGTTGTCAAAAAATGAGCACTCCCTAACACCTGGCCATCCGCCTACCTGTACCTCTCACCTTTACACACCCTAACCTGTTAGCTCCTCCTGTACCCTCATTACCTGCAGGCCCTGCTGACCACCCCTGACATGTGCCCCACCTAGTGGAGCCCCACCTGTGCCGACCTCCACCCACCCTCTACATGTCCATCCTCACCCACCCCTCAGCCTTATACATGTAGCAATCACTGCTACCCCTCCTCATCCCCTCACCCAACGTGTACACCTCACCTGTACTCACCTGTGCTCCTCATCAACCTCCATAACCCCCTCTTGTTCACATACCCGCCAACATACACCCTCAGAAAAGAGTCAGGTAGTGCCTGACCCTCAGGTGAGGGTAGTTTTAGCGACAATGACTCTCACTTTTCTGTGTGTGTACCTGCACCGTATAGCGATGAAACAGGAGTGAACTTGTTCCCGTGACCACTGTGTTTACGCTAACACATCTCGTGAGATCTTGGTTTTGCCCCTGGAATCTAGCTTGTCCCTTTCAACTATGGTCTGTGGGAGTGTGGTACCAGGCTAAATCTCGCGGGATATTCCGTCGACAGAACTAACATGGCCCCGCACTTGAAGCCACCAGAATTATTGTTATACAGAAGACCCCTGCCGATTCCCATGCAGAAATCAACTGGTATTTGACCTCCACTCAATTCATAATTCATATTGAGATCCAGCTGTCCCGATGCATCTCATTCCCGCTCTAGACCTCACTACCTTCACCCCATTATAAAACCAGGTAGCTTCCTTATAGCTGTAACCCTCACCTGTAAGTGTCATTCCCCAAAGCCCACCTGTAGCCCCTGCAGAGACCCCCAGCGGCCACCCCAGGAACCCACCGGACGGAGCTCTCCACCTTGAGAGGTAATAAAGCTCACTTCCGACACTGATGCATGGCTCGCGGGCCGCCAGGGGGCACGACACCCCTGACCTTGACGATCCTTGTTTGACCTTGAGGCTGACCCCTAGGTCGTGAGGTGTGTGGTTAAGACTAGAGAGAGTCTTGAGTCTAAGCCAGCTATGGACATAACCGGCTATATTATAATATAGCCCCCTTTTCAACTCCAATCACATACCTACAGGTTCATATGTTACCTTTATACCTTCACATATATTTGTCTTCAGTTCAATCACCACTCCCCTCGTCATCTACTAATGTGTCCCTCGTAAGAATGTGTTTGTGAAAAGGGGACTCCATTCTTTAATGTCTAGAGGTGAAACGCCGACACTGAGGTGTCACTCAACTGAGATCCTCCTGAGATAAAGAGATCTTGAGGGGGTCTGCATTTGGCAAGGGAATGCAGTCTACGATAAGCCCCCGGTGAGGTCCCCAGGTCAGTAGCAAGTAACCCTCAGCCAAGTGTAACACTACACAGGTAGCAAATAAGGGGGTCATAATGTCACCTCTAATATCACATGGTCATTTGTCCTTCTTCGATATGATCTGGTCAGCAAGGTAAGGTTATCCTTTACACCTCAAGGTCATTTCGGGACATCCCAAGGTCAATTGTGGCAAGCAAAGGTCAACCGCATTCCTTTCCATGTCACATGCCACTGTCTAGATGTGAAATACCCCCTAGTATAATTTATTCCATGCCATTCCAGTTCACTTCAGAATTCTAAGTTTAAACTCGCAGCTCTAGATCATTTGCTCACTTTTGAGCCTCTAAATATATTGATATAGACAGGTCCTAGTCTTAATCATTGAGATTTACCAGTTTATTTCGACAGCTGTGTAATAATGTTGCCCATGTCTTCCCCATAAATTAAGCAGTTAGATGCTATCCTTCAGCCTCCCTCACTATAGGCTGTAACCGCCCGGGAGGTATCGAGGAAGAGACATCAAAGCTCCTTTTGATAAGCGGATTGCACAATAATATGTACTCATTGAAAAAAACAGGTCAAAGATGAGGTCAAAGTAGAACGTGACCGTGATCTTTATCTACACAACTCTATACTCTGACAGAGAACTTTAATACTCTCATAATGTGGACTTAAAGTGAGCTTTTTTTCTGAGAGTAAAAAAGGGGGATGGGATTGAGACCTTTTTTGCAAGGGTATATTTGCACTTTGATGACTAGAAGAAATGGGCTTTAAATTCCTCCCATATTAATAGGTTTCACAAAATGAGAAGATTCTTTTCTCACGAGTCTTCTCTACAGTCTTGTTGTATTCAGATGCCACTCCCTTGACGGCAAAAAGTAGAAAATCCTAAGATTTTGGACAGTTTTCCGTATGAGATTTTCAATACACAAATTCCAACAAAAAAGGTAGGAATTCCTGCAAAAAGTAGGAAAAGTGGTATCTCTGTATATTTTACCCAGTAAGGGCCGCCTTTACTGGCTCATTAACACATGGCCTCTATTACAGAATCGATCACTCACCTTAAGCCATTCACTAACCCTACATCTTAGCTGCTGATCCAGACCTTACTGCCTTAGAGCCTTAAATCCACACCCTTTACATGCCATTCCTTCTGCCACAGACCCAACTCCCTCTTCTCTATTCACCCCTTCCCCACACCCACACACACAGCCCTAACCAACTCCACACCCACCCCTTATATCCCATCTCAGCCTATGTCAGTCTCCCCTACCCCTACACACACCCACACCCTTGCCGTCAATAACCCGCCGCTTATCGGCCAGATAGCATCTCATCTGGGATCAGATCGGGGTGGATCAGGACGGGCCGGATCCAAGGCTGCATCTATAGTTGGATCCATGGCCTCAAGCCTGAGGCATGGGCTGGGTCGGATTCCTATATGTATATATAGACCTTGTCCAAACCAAATTCTATATTTTGGAGATGCTTCTTGATATTGATAACTGTCTGTAAGTTTTCTTTAGTTTTGTAGGGCAGTTCTGAATGGCTAGGGGATAATTATATTGGTGAAGTTGTATGCATGACACCTATCTATTAAGAACCTAGAATGTTTTTTGATAGGGATATCCAAATCAAAGTTAACACCTGTAAAGGATACTCACACAGTACTGTACAGTACTGTAATCCCGACTGTAATGCATATACCTCAACCAGCTTTAAGCCTGAACCCCGTATACATATCAACCCCCACCGTCCTACCGTGGAGGAGTGATTGCCTATGGCCCTAGACCCCTAAATTCGATATGGCGACATGGCTATTTCTTAAATCCGATATGGCGACATGGCTATTTTTTTAAATCGACATGGGACATGGCCATACTAGTGACATGGGACATGAGGCATTCCTTAAGTCCGACATGGGACATTGGCCTTAGTGACATGGAATGATGGATGTTTGTAGCATTTTGGGGCCCAAACCTGCACCAAAATGCACCAATCAAAGTCTAGACCTTCACAATTTATCAAAATCGTTTCCTCCATGCATAGGTAAATGCTACAGTCCCAAAGGTAGATCGTAAAAAATGTTGTCATTCAATGTGTTTGCCTATGTTTAAAGATGGGTATTTAAATCCATCATCTCTTAGTGACACTAGCGACATGGGGTTTTCCATAGTGACATGAGACATGGGCATTTCTTAAAATCGACATGCGACATGGGGACCGCTCCCCCCCCCCATCAAGGGCCCCTTGCCTTCATTGGGTGCCCCATGCTACCCCTGTACCTGGTGAGGTACATGGGGGCTGACGTTATAAAGGGGATGGCTGCACAGTGGTACCTACCACACCACCCCGATGTGTGAGGATGAGATGTCCTGATAAGACCCCACACATCAGGTTACATGATCCACATTAATTATTGTCTCCTTGCTAGCCTTAACCCTTTAAGGCCGGCGTGATGTCCCAAGGCTTTGTGCTATGTCGTGGTGCATGGCTGTAGTACTGGCGTTTGTATAGGCTTTGTGGGGTTGACATGACGCGAGTTACTCACCGCTTTAATGCATTATGACGACAACAAGATATGATAAACATAAAGCACCATACTGTTCATTAAGGGTTATATACCTGCTGTTCCTATCAGGTGTAGCTAGTTGGGTGACTTATGGTGGAGGGGGACATGCCCTCAGGAATTTACCCTAGATCTTCTTTTCTGAATCTACAAATGGGTAAAATGAGAATACGTATATTATATATTGTATAATATCAAGAACAGATCCCCCGATTTCCCCCTATAATACTTGCCCAAGCTATTGACCCATGCTATCTTATTTACTTCTTTTACTGACAAAGATGTGTGGTTCTCCATGCAGCATTAATGACATACAGTAACGGGAAGAAATACCACATCTGGAGATGCAGCCAATGTATGTATACTTATTTCTCCTACATATTCACCCTTTTTATATACTTCCCACTGCCTCACTTCTAGTTTTATTCATATGTTATTTCCTCAGTAGCTATGATAATCATGAAACCTGGCTCCCTACTCGGGAGGTCCATGCTGTAGTATAACGCATGTATACATATATGTAGCAAGGTCTATTCTATATACAACCACACACCATGTTTAGGCCACTCAAAAAAATAAAATGGTTTCTCATCACCGCGCGCATCATAAAAATCACCGTTTGAGGAAAACTTTTTTTTTTTTTTTTGCTAATTATCATGAAAAATATGATAGAAATGGACAAATATTGGGTTATTTGGTATCAAATCAAAGCTAATACTGCCAGTAATGCAGTAGGATAGAAATAACTTAAATGTTCCCTAATTTTAAAGATCCATAAATTCTTAACTACTAAAATGTGAATTTTGGTCATGAAAAATGTATATCATCCCATACATTTTAACCCGCGAGTAAAAAAAAGAAAAAAAAGATTTAAAAAGCCTCCCTCGTCAAATTGTTCAGACCTTGGTGATGAGAAACCACCTTTTTTTTTGAGTGGCCTTATATGACCTGCACCACGGCCGCATCATGATCAATCCCATGCTTGTAACACATTCAGATACCATGACATCGGCCCTTTGTGTCGTCCATGTCCAAGGGTGGCTGTGTTTGAAAGACCTTAAGGTCATTTATTAAGGGGACTCCAAGGCTGTATAGTGTATTTCTATACAGGGTGACATGACCCATCTTCTCTGACCCACCCCCTGTTAACCCCTGGTTATATCCAGCCTGATCCTCTTCATGTGGTCCTTTAAGGTCTACCCTTTATGGCTCTGGAGGATGCAGGTGGGCCTTTCATGTTAAGGTGGCTCGGTGCAGATGTTAAACGAAGCCAGCTTTGAAGATTATTGTGATACTGGTGAGCTAAGCATTACCTGTACTAGTATTTGTAATCAAATCAAAGTCTTACCAGGACTTGAACTACAAGATTATCATTACTATCTCCTGGTGGGACACATATTGCTCCTGGGAGTATCTGAGAGCCTATTTTGAGGAGTTTTCACTCAGCCTGTATTTTGTATAACATCAGTATTCTCTGCAGGTGATTTGAAACCCCAACATACCAATAGTTTATACCACACTTTACCCCCCGCATATCTCTACATGCCTGTATTGTCTATCTCCAGGGTGGCAGGTAACAGGAGCAAGGTCACAGCATGTCAAGGTCGGCAAAGGTCACCGACTGGTCCGCTCACCCGCGACCAGAGGGCGCGATCAGTCCTATCGGCCGACGTGAAATCGATCCGCGCCGCGGACTATATTCTTGCTCGCGGACGCTCACTCGGAAACTTGAGTCGTGCTGCGTCTGAAGTGTGGACAATGGACGAGGGAGCAGCGGATCCGGGCTAGAGCACTAACCTTTCCGTACAAACAGGTAATTTGACCTTGATCTGACCCCTGTGTGTGACCTTGACCCAGTGTCCCCTTACACCTGACCCCCTGGTGTACTGGGGGTTGCAGGCTATGGTGGAAAACATGACCACTAAGCTAGGTACTATGGTGGAGATAAATAATAAACAAAGTCATGAGCAGGTTGATGACGGTGACAGCCTTCTACATCAGCAAGCTCCTATAAAATACCCCAAACCCTGCCCTATAAACCCCCGGAATCCTGGACATAGGTACTTTATCTATGAATCCATTTGATGGTTTACCCGCCCCTTGCCTTTACATTTAACATTAGCCAGCCCCTCCCAAATTCCCTTGATAACAGTTTATGTATCCTTCTTCCTCTAGGGACAAATTGTAGGTTACTCCTCAACACCAACAATGGTAAAGTAAAAGGTAATACTGGTTTCAATGTCTAAATGCAATGTATTGCGTTGTCTTTACTGTAATAATCTAATCTTTTATTATTGTTTGCAACTTTGCAGTAGGGGCCAGCTATGCTAAAATTTAGATATTCTACTCCATAATAGCTATAGATGTCCCTCATCACATAAAGAAGGAGGCGATGCTAGCACCCCATCTCTACTAAAACCCTTTCTCTTCAGCCCCACCACCATTCAATCCCATACATACAAACAAATATGCACCTCCCTCTCCAGCACACACTCCCCTAGGCCTAGACACACACTCCTCCTGCACCAGAACAAGTCTTTAGGAATAATCCCTTGTCCTTGCCACAGGCAAAAGCCAAACACCCAGACAGGAGAGGAGCCCCCTCAGCATTGGGTGGAGGATTTAAGAGGAGGGACACAACATGGTCTGCAAATACTGGGATGAAAAGTGAACACAAATAAGGGCTTTTAACTGTAAGGGCTTCTTGTGCTTGAAGGTGGGTTATTTTTTTGCTGACTGGTTAGTAGTTGACTGACAGACTGGTTACTGACATATTTATTTTGTTTTATTGACAGACTAACTGACAGTTTATGGATTAATTGAGTATTATTCAGCAGAAATATCCAGGGATGAAAGTGGCCAATCTAAAAAAAATGAAATTTTCAAATTGAGGCTCCTGAATAAAGGTCCTCTATAGTTAAGCACAGGTGTTTGTGACATAAAAAAAACACTTGAAATCAGGGAAAACTGGAGGACTTTCATGCCTGAATATCACTAATTTTGTACTATAGAAACATAATGCCTCATAGGCCGAATAAGTAACTATCACCTGTATCACCTATTTCATTTACTGATCAATTTTCGCAATTATTAATTTTATTTCCAGGTTATGGAAGAGCTCTTCAAGCGCGGTCAGTTGGAAATCCAACATAGGTGGTTAACTGACTCCATCTCCATGGTAACTTGTCAACATCTCCATGGTAACTTGTCAACAGTGGCATCAGCCTTGACGTGATGGTGACAGTGGTTATTGTCATGGAAAATAACCTCCCTGAATACAGCCTGTTTATCAGGGCACCATTGCTAACTGTCAACGTGACAACAGGCATTCTCCTCAGTAACAGCAGCGCCTGCTAAGGCCACAGTATAGCGACTGTCCCTGTGACTGTTGTCATGGTGACAGAAGCCGTTGTCATGATGACAGAAGCCGTTGTCATAATGACAGAAGCTGCTGTCATGGTGACCAACCCCTGTCACCTTGAATCCATGGCGTTCAGTCAGCGCTGGAGGGCCCACCCTCTCCCCTCTCCTTGTGTGGCTTTGCTGGGTGGTACATAGCGGTATAAATAATACACATATCGTATTTGCTGGAGGGAAGGCAAGGGAGGGAGAGGGAGGGGGAGGCTGGTACACAGTGAGCCGGCCTTTGGTCTGTTGGTAAATAATCCAAATACGGAGGAGGACATGGTAGGGGCGTGAAGGCATCTCGGCTCACATATATACACCTACAGGGGACAGTTGGTCCCTCGGGAGGTTCTTTCTTAAAGGCCTCACCTCTATCAATAGTGGAGCATATGATATATACAGGCTTCTATACTTTACCTTAGGGTTGACTTACTGTGTTAAGGGCACACGTTCTGTGTGAGGTCTTCCATTATTCCCATGTTCTAGTATAGCATAATACAATCGGATCTGAGGTCTTTCTCAATATGAATACATACACTTGCTTACTATATAATTTATCAGTACCTGTTGTTTTGTGCGCTATATATTGACGAGACTAATACCGTATTACTATCTATACCACCTAACCTTTACAATGAATGAGCCTTGATCACATATGTATCAGTTAGGATATTGACTCCATACCAGTCGACTTGGTCTATAGAGCGGCCAGAGTTCTATATTATACCTGGCACATCCTCCAGCCTTTCAGACGAATTCAAGGACAGAAAATTGATTAATAACAAAGGAATGTGCAAACTCCCCCTCTATCAATAGCCCCTGGTAATGTATGAGCAGGGGCTGTTTGCACTAGGGTCTTCATTTTCCACAGAAGACCTTAGAAGAATGTGCACTCCCCCAATCTACATCCCACTCCACTAGTTTAGTCACTGGGTGGGGATGAGCTTTGAGGTTTTTGGTTTGGAGTAGGCGGGGGGGGGGGGGGGGGGGTGGAAAGCTAAGGGGTATGGGGCAGGTCGGCAGGTGAGGCCTGGTAAATGCTGTACAGGGGGTGGGGGTGAGGGGTGGCCCCTGGTAAGAGGTGGGTAGACTCAGGGATCAAGTTACACAGATTTATGATGTAAACATCAAGGATCCAAAGCCACTGGAGGCCTGGGCCCCTTAAAGGCAGGTGGTCGGGGTGGTTACTGGGGAGGTGAGGTTGCCTGTGTGTGAGTCTGCATTTATGTATGTATGTCTTATTCATAACTAGATGTGAGATATTCAGAAATACCCAAGACCCTAGCAACCCTTAGACAACTTACTCAAGGGTTAATTCCCTCAGGCCTGACATGCAAGACTATAAGGTGACATTTTACGGTGTCCACTTAAATCTTATCAATCCACTAATTCGCATGGGGTGGAAGACCCAATGTACTGGGATATCCATATGGCTTAACGGTGTCCCCCCCGCCCTTGCACCTTGTAATTTCATAGAATATATGCAAGTATATGGCTGTGTATATGGGTGGTGGTTTATGTACCAATACCTCCATATGCGTGTAGGTGTGCGCGCGTGTGCCTACGCATGCGTGTGGGACGGAGACCCACCTGCCCAAAATGGCCTCCCTTGCTTTCATCTATGCATCTCCTTTATTGATTAATTACACGAACAACTAAACATGCCACACGTCACAACATCACGCATTATGCTCACTATGAACTACTTAGGGATAAAGGGAGAAATACCATAAGAAGTTATATACTGTTGCCTCTGAACGACTAGTCTATGCATTCCATAAGTCTTAGGAGGCTGTTAAAAAGTGATGAGGATCGTAGAGTCATACCATGCATAACATGTGTACATTAGCTGGGGAAGGCATGGGAACATTCCCCGGGGGGTCAACTTGAGTTATTTCTACCGGGATGTGTGGTTATGAGTCTGAATACATGACCCATATTGGCGTAGGCTGATTTCTGGAAAAATTACCCATATTGGCATGGTCTCTGCAGAAAACACACCCATATTGGCGTATGACATAAAGAGGATAGTATCCATGTCAGTCCCCAAGGGACTCTTTGAGGGTAGGTTACAACTGCCCTCCACCACCACCCTCTAAGTTCCAGACATAACAATGGCAAGCTTACCAATTAGCACTTTCTATCAATCAGAAAAGCCAATCAAAAAGGGCAAACTTACCAATTATCCCAAAAATGCTGTGTAAACTCAAGAGAAACTTCACACAGGGAATAACTGCCCCTCCTTAATAGCCTTAGTGTAGCTTACCCCTGAAAAACATACCCATATAGGCGTACGCCACTTCCCTCCCTAGGGGCTGAAAAAGGACCCATTTCCCTCCAAATCATGACCACACATCCCGGTATGGTTGGACCTGAGTTGACCCCCCGGGGAACATTCACATTATGACGTCGGCTATTTTTGGACAGATCCCTCTCCCCACAATGCGCATCATTATTTTGGGCAAATTGACCTCCAAAGATGTACTAGTATGACTTAAGTCAACCAAAGATTCCCACCCCCTTCCTAGTTGGTGACTTCATTTGTGAACGTTCTCTATATATGTTTTTAGAAAGGAGGAGCATTATCTAGATATGATATTGTTGCATGTGCCTCATAAGTTATGCATGTAGGCGGACTTCTCTTCTTCCCACAGGTATTCGCCAAGTGTGAGTTAAAGGCCCTTGAGCCAACCTGTGACTGAAGGATGTATTACATAAACAGTGTCCAAAGTCCTACCCTGGAGCAAAATAAGTTTTTCTTCATTGTGCTCTAGCTCCTACACCCTCACTTGTACACTACAACTTAACTCAGAGGGCTACCGATCTTTTCAAGGTAACTTGCTGTAGGGGTCCTATCAGATCATCTTCCTTCTTCCCATTAAGGCACATTATTCATGTAAAGTATACTGACAGTCATAAAGTGGTATTTTGTCTGTCATGTACTGGGTGACGCAATCCACAGGTGGGCCTTTTAGAGATGGACAGGTAAACACCAGTCTAAGACCCAGTCCTCCCTATGGCCTTATTCATATCTCTTTTGAATGTGAGAGCTCCTAGCAAGTATAGGTTATAGGCCTGAAAGTAAAATCACATCTGGGCTCAAGTCATACATTTTCAAACCAGGCTGTGCAAAGTATTTTGATTGATTGCCTTAGCTTCTAGTTAAACTTGAAACATCCCTCAATCTGTCTTCGTACATCACCCAGTATAAGCTAGCTTCATCATTGAAGACTGAGGAGGGGGTTGGAGTGACAGATTTCCATTTAGAAAGGTGAGGGGTTACACCTAACCCGTCAGTTAACACACAAAATGAAGTCGTTACCACAAGGTAGCCAAGTATATGTATTACCTCACTGTTATGTATAGATTTCCATGAGCAGCTCACCCTCTTAGGGAGTGATCGTTTGTTAACAACAGGGTGTGTGTGTAAAATGTCAACCCCCTTGACCCGGGGGGGTGGGGGGTGTAAAAAATGTGCACCCTTCTTGGGGGGGGCGGCCGGGGGGCAACATTTTTTAACCTGTTTTGAGCCCAAAAGCCCGCAAGTTACTATGCTTCAAAGGGGGGGGGGGTAAAAACTTCTGGCCCTCTACGGGGGGGGGGGGTAAAAAACTTCACGCACTCCCACCATCCTCCCCCCCCCCCCCCCTGTTGTTGATAAATGATCACCCCCTTATGCCAAATACATTGAGCAGCTCACAGAGCAGGTGCTAGCAGGAGCAGCTCAAGTCCATGATTGATTGAATTTCTTTTATTTAGACTGATTATGTATAGGCAAAATGTGTGCCTGTATTTGTTTCATATCCAGTTGATGGTTTATATATTTCACTTGTACATGACTGGCATTCAGTTTAAGTAATATTAGACTTAAGGTCATTACTTATAATAATATAATAGGAGAGACAGATGTTAGTTGTATACAAATAGTTTTTGTAAACCGCAAATATCATTGTCTGGATACATGGACATAGGCGACCATCGCCTTTGTTTCATGTATCCAGCCAAGGGGTGGGTGGAATGTTGATACCCAATTTTATGAGAGAGTGGCCTGATGGTAAGTCACTACCTCAAAGGACGATGGTATTGCCCCATTAACTTTCTATAAAGTGTTATTTTCAGATGTAAATAAATGAAAAATGAGGACGATGTTTTTGTCCTTTGTGGATCCCTTCTGGTCAGGAAGGGATCCAGGTCATGGGGGAGGGATTAGGTCAGGTCCAGGTCAAGTGATTGTATCTCTTTATTTTGTCCCTATAATGCTTATTTAGCCATCCAGTGAACAAACTCTCCTCATCTTTTGCCCGAATTTCAACATCTAATTTATTCCATCTGTCTGCCAATGTGTATTGTAGGCTTTTACTGTATGCAGGTTCTTTGGCTCTTTTTTGGATGAGTAGACGTTGATCTTGCCTTCTAGTCCTACGGGGCCTTTGATCAATATTATTTGCTTCCAAAGACTTTCTAAAGGCCAATCTGAGAAGGTGCATCTCCCGTCTATCAGCCAAGGAGTTCAGTTTTGCCTTTCTATGTAACTTTGTCCTACTGGTAATACCAGTCCTTCTATATGCTACTCTTAAGGCCCGGTTTACCATTTGCTGTAGACCCTTCAGGTTGTGTTTTGTCGCCACTCTATAAAATATGTCGCAATAGTCAATCACTGGGACAAGCATGGTTTTGACGGTATCTACTGCTGCTCTTTCTGTGAGATTGTATTTAATATTGTTGAATAAATAGTTCTTGTGTCTAACATTTTTCTTAAGAGTTCCAATATGGTGAGTGTGAGCAGGAGAGACCGGCGGTGCGGTTAGCTGTCAATAAAATGACTCCTGCCTTCACCAGTTGACATCAATGGGACAAAGAAAGATACCAAAGAGTCCAAGGCAGAGAAAGCCTGAATGTGGAGAAAGCGCCCCCGTCACCCGGCCTGGTATGAAGAATGGGGCCGTGTCAAGCGCAGAGCAGTGACAAGCACCGAGTCGCTGCTGGTTGGGAATCGACTTGATGTCAAATCATTCATCCCCATGGGGAGCAGGAGTGCCTGGACTGGAATAGGCCTACAACCCCAATGATCACTTCAGCAAGTCAAGCTTTAAAGCCAACTGTTGCTCGTGGGATTACAGTATACAGTAAAACTAGCTATATTAATCTACACCTCTAGCTAGCTCTGTAAGTCAGATACTTTGTGTGATGCTGTATTTGGTTCCAAGTATTGGTAATATGATGAAGCCACTTCCTGCATGTGCTAAGTAAGACCTATGGTGACATATTAGATGTATATCCGATTAATTGTGAGGTTATTCGCAGGCCCAACAACAGCCGTGTCTAACTCTATTGTCCCCATTATATATAGGACAAGTAACTCTAGATCTGTGCTAACATTATAAAGCAGGGAAGCCAAATAAACCTAAGTCTGACCAAGACCTTCTATATAGTGAAGCCATCCTATGTAATCACACAATGAAGCCTCAACACAGCAACCTCTCAATATATTGAGGCCAAATAAAAAGAAAGGTTGGTTTCAGATAACATGAAAGTCTAAGGTCGGTAGGTCGGATTTTGAAAAAAAAAATTAAACTTCTTTTTTTACAGCCCCCTCTACTATTAAACTGAACAGAAAAAGTGTAAAAATGGGGGGGGGGGAAGGGAATCGACATTCTTGTAAACCTAAAATTGGTCCCAAAAAAGTGTAAAAATATAAAGATCTCTTCAGAATTGCATAAAAAAAGTAGGGTCGGCCCTGCTTTGATAGGGTCGGTCGGGTGACCTGAAACAAACCTCTTTTTTTTTGGCCTGAGCTACTCTGAGCGACTCAATAGTGTAGGATAGCAGCGTCATTGGCTAGCATAGGGTGCTGGGAATGGGGTTGTGTGCAGTGGATGAAAAGTCCTTGACACACTGATCACATCAGGGACCTGCCAGGTCCCTGATTTCATTCTCAAATCTATCCCCAGCTCAGCCAGCCCCGGCACAAAACCACTTCTGGGGCTGCCCCAGCACAGCGGTGATCATCAAGTATCCATGCACTATGAAGCTACATGTCCTGAGTTTCTCTTTTCTTTTTGTACAATTCTGATGACTATAGTGCGTCAATACATGTGTTCAACTCTATATGATGGGGTATTGAAAACGTATCGCAGATAAAGGCGTAGGCCTATTGCAATAGAGAAAGGCACATACTTCAGGTCTCGAATAAGCGCCGGTTTCATATTCACGAGCCCCAGAAGTAGAGTGGTATTGATCCAATATAAAGTCGACCCTCCTGGTTCAACCACAAACTTAATTCCTGGTCTCCTCCAGGGTTGCTTGTTGTAGCATGGCAGGTGTGCCCCCCCCCCCCCCCCACAGGAGGAGGTTCTCAAATAGTCACCTGTAAATGCGTGCAGCCCTTTACACAGGCACGCACGGGGGTCACCTGTACCCCCTAACACGGGGAGACATGTGTACATGTGGTGGGGTAGGGGGGGCAGAGGGCACACATCTATACACTGTTAGAAATTACCGTTGGTTATAAGGAGATTCACTGTTAAATTTAACGGTACATCACCGTTGCCCGATATTACGGTGAGGCAGCGTCAATCCAATTGCTTTTACAGTGAACTTCCGTAAACCATAACGGTAAAGCCCTGTAATTTCCTTTACAGTGAAATTCCGTAGTATAGGAAGTTCAATCCTTTCCAACTAGGTGGCAGCCTAGTTCCAGAGGAGATTTCTCTGAAGCTCCAACTATGAAAAGTGGACTAAATCTGTTAGAAATCAAATAGTTCTCCATTACATTTTTCAATATAACATCAACATTCTAGTCTAAACCTAAGCTTGATTGAATATTCATAATGAATAGATAATTGACCTTTGTGGGACATGGTTTAGTAGTTTGGATACCATTGACACCTCTTGTTTGGTAATGAGAAATATATATATGCATATCACTGTAGTTGTTGTTTTATAACAATCCTAGCATACTCCTGCTTATAGATTGTAATGGTAATGTGATATGAGACATTTATCTAAGTCTCTTAGTGGTCAATTCATGATAAATATGAATTCCAGTCACAAAGATGTCTTCATGAATTGGACATGCAACCACAGCAGACATGGGGAATAATTGTAGTGAATTGAGAATATATTTATGACAGAAGAATAATCTGTCTTTGCAATCACTATATAAAAGAAATAATCCTTAAAAGTTTGAGCCACTACAATAGCTAATTAGGCTTCCTAAGTCATTGTTTAAAAATAACGGTGAAAACCTGTATATAATTACGGTGAGTCCCAAAAAACGGTGACACTAAAATAAACGGTGAAAGCTTGGCATCCATCGTTGCCAGTGAATCACCGTTTTTTCTACGGGGGATTTTTAACAGTGTAGCTGTGGTACCTTCCTATACTAACCCTTATAGTCGTCATGTGTGGAAGTCAATATGCTGTGTAATTCACCAGGCAATTCACTGACCTACATTGAGGATATAATTCATGAAACATGTAATGGAAGTGTGCCACACAAACTATCATATTTCCATAAAATTTTGTTCATTTTTCAGCTAGCGCTATTTACTCTAACAATCAACTTATGAAGTTTGCGAGTCAATTTTTGACCCTACCTAGCAAAAGTGGACCAACCCTAGAAATTGTTATCCAATTTTGAAAAATAAAAAGAATTCAAGTCATTTTTTGGCAATTTCGATTTGATAGTCCACGAGTCACGATATTGTCGGGGAGTGGGTGCTGAAGTTTGCGAGTCAATTTTTAGCTACTTTTCACACCTTTTTTGGACCCAATCCCCATGAGGTGCAGCAACGTCCAGTTTTGGGGGCTACACAACCAGGATATAGCACCAGGATATAGCACCAGCTGTGGAGATTCAGGTTGAGTGGTCAGCTTGATGGGCAGCTGATGAGTTACTCACACCATGTTAGTGTGAGCTGACATGAGCTGCTCACAGTCTACCATACACAACACCCAGGTCAACCTAGACTGGCCTGCCAGTCAGTCCCATCACAGTCAATCTACTGTCCAAAGTGTGGACAGTGAAACCCTACACCAGGGCGCCTGTGGTACCCAGGAGACTGAGAAAATGAGAGGTACAGGGGTCCAGTGTAGGTTAAGTAACTGGTTAGGGACACTTACAATGAATGCACGGCTATTCTGTGGCCAGATCAACCTGTATGGAGCGCGCCATGTTGGATTCTCCCTTCATACCTCACTCTTGCGCAGGTGGCTGTATGGTGAGCGACCCATTGAGCTGCACCATAGGGCCTACTGCTCATAGCTTCTACATGGTGAGAGTGAGGGGACTCAGATGGGTCATATGAAGCAGGTCCCCAATAGGTCCTACAGTGTAGTCTGTATGGGACAAATGGGAGGTATACTGACCACCAAGCTGGGAGTAGCTACACTGGGGCCCTGCCAGTTACTCCACACACTGTGAAGCAACATCAGGGCAGAGCAGGGCGACCATAGACTCGAGAGGGAGCATCTAGGTCACGCAGGTCAGGGGGAGGTAGGGGGAGGGGGAGGGACTCAGTGTGCCCCGCTCAGCTGGCCGTGTACAGTATCCAGTGTGAACGGCCGGTTGGGGGGAGGGCTTAAAGGCGCAAATCTCGGTACCCCTCCAGCAACAGTCAGAGTGAAGTCGGGAGAGTGTTTCAGAGAGAGTAATTCCCACAATCCCGGCGCCGTAGGCGCTGGTTGATGTAAGCAGAGACATACAGATATCTGATGTAAGAGATGGCCGTCGTGAGGGCCTGGACTGCTGCGTCAGTGAGAGTTCCTACTCCGCCACCCACTCCCCCCGCCCTCCTATCCCCCTCCCCTAGCTGCTCCAGCTTTGTAATCTACAGTTAAGAAAAGTATATCATGAGAAAAAAAATCAGTTTTTGTCTTTATTCAAATACAAAGACTTGAGCAAGTCGAAGGTCAACCCTACAAAGAACAGTCTATAAGATAACCCTTTAAGGGTCGCATTGTGATTTAATGTGCTATGCCCTGTATCATCGTGATGCCTTGGTGAGTGTACTTATCAAGTCTGCATTTACGCATCATACCAGACCTTCGGGAGTGTATCTCAACCCCGTATGATCGGTATGATGCATGGATTCAGTCCTGGCGAGTCTACGTTTATGCATCATGACTACAAAGGGCATAGTGTATAAACGCATTATGCGGTCCTTAAAGTGTTAGCCCAAACCTCTTCACCCCATTTCTCACCATATAGACACCTCCCTGAGCCTCCCTTGGGAGAAGTCAAACCCTAAGTTGAAGCTCCCGGTGTGTGTCTAACCCTAACTGTGACCTGACCCTTTCACACCCCACCTCACACCGTCTCTGTGTGAGCTGCTCCGAGCTACTCTCACACGGCATCATGCTACAAAACTAAGGCCAAAAAAAGTAGTGTCATGTCACCTAACCGACCCTATCAAAACAGAGCCGACCTTACGTTTTTTTTATGCAATTTTCAAGAGATTTCCGTATTTTAACCTTTGTTTTGGGGTCAATTTTAGGGTCTTTGGAGAGGCTGGCTAGTACTGTCATGTTAAAAAGTTGTTGTTTTTTAATCCGACCTACCGACCCTTCATTTTCTGCCCATGTTACCTGAAACAAACCTTCTAATTTTATTTTTGGCCTAACCCTGCTCCCTCACCGAAAACAGATCCTGTGACGACAGGTCTATTGCATTTTCACTTCTTTTTCCCCCTATGGAATATTTGTCAAAAGATTGAGCATGTGAACGATGATGTGTGGCAGCCTTTTTTTTCATTACATGGTATCATCCAGGATGCCATTTTCTTCCGTTTTATCGGTTGGTAGCATTTAGCTGGATACAATTTATATATAGACCAAAATCAGACCAATTGATCCAAGCACACTGCCAGTGCCACTCTAGATTACCCCCAAAGACTCAGCCCAACTAACATTCATCAGGTTAGGACTGCCCACATGCCACCTGTAGTTCCCCATGTTATACCACCATTAAGGCTCTCCTCCAGGGTGAATATGGGTTAACACTGGGCCTTCCTCCTTCTGATAAGGCCACTCAAAAAAAAAAGTGGTTACTCATCACCAAGGTCTGAGAAATCTGACGAGGGAGGCTTTTTTTTTTTTTCTTTTTTAACTCGCAGGCCAAAATGTATAGGAAAATTTACAGGATTCTTTGGCCAAAATTCACATTTTATTGGTTAAGAATTAATTGATCTTTAGAAGTGGGGAAAATGTAAGTTATTTCTATACCACTGCATTGCTGGCATTATTAGCGTTAATTTGATACCAAATATGACCAATTTTATCCATTTTGATGAGGTTTTTCATCTAAATTTGGCAAAAAAAAAAAAAAAAAAGTTTTCCCCAAATCCTGATTTTCATGATGCGCGCGGTGATGAGAAACCATTTTATTTTTTGAGTGGCCTAAGGCACTGGATCAATGTGGGGTTGTCGTTCCAACTTACCGGCCACTGCATGTGGGGAGGACGAGAATTGATCAAGCCAGGGGAAAAAATACTCACCTGTGAGGAGAACAGATAAGAAAACATCGATTAGCACAGGTTCAATGCGATTATCAGTCTTAATCTACTCAAAAATGGAGAACATGGGTTTTCTATCGCCATCTCTGTTTTTAATTTAAAAACAGGCATGAGTTGCATTCTCGCTACTATCACTAGTATCAGGATTTTATTCTCAGTCATGCGAAAATGTAATTTGAATCCAAGCAACAAGAAGACATCATTAAAACAAGGTTTTGTGCATTAGCCGTGGGGGTGGCTCTAAGGGCATGAACTCTTATTCAATTTGTTTTAAATGCATTAGCTATATATGTCAGAAGGGAATAGGCCTTGCTAATGGGAGTCTCCATATCTGGATTTTAACTACCACCACTTTATTTGAGTTTCAGGGAAGGTTATAAAGTGTATTTCTAAGTGCAGTAGACATGTCAGGAGACTGGTACACTCAAAAAGTAAACTTGTCTCCGGACTCTTCAAAGTGACGGTCATAAAATAAACAAGCTAAAAACGTGTCTAAGTGACAAGGAAGTGGGTGTTTTAGCTGGAGATAGAAGACCCACTTGGCATGTGCCAGCCCAAAACCCGACATTTGCCAGCTCCAGATTTTATTTGTGGGATGGTAACCTGATAGGTTAGACAACCTTTGACTCGTTTATTTTATGACAGTCACTTAGACGAGTCTGAAGACAAGTTTACTTTTTCAGTGTACATCTACCTGAGATAAGCATCGGTCTGAATCTAAGCTAATGGCTCCAAGGAAGGATCCCTAAAGGCTCTTTACAGTAATTGATAGCAACTAATTCAGACACCCTCCTCACAGGAGTAGCAGCATCTCTGTCTCCCCTGGTGATTATACACGTGATTATCAGAGAAACATGATGGGGGAGCTCCTGCTGAGGGAGTCATCTTAGAAAATGAATTCTCTGACAAGATTTGAATTTTAAAACATCTTTATGGAGAGACACGACCATGTTTGCTGGCACTAATGGAGGGCTATCACGCTATGACTACTGACACGAGGTCCTAGCTGAAATCAACGACCATTTGAAGGACTTTTTATTGAGCAGACGACTTTTGAGTTTTGGCGCCATTGGGGAGTATTCCGAAGCATACGACATTCTGGGATCATTATAAACGCCTCATGTTCTCGTGAGATCTCGCGGGAGCTAAACCTATGCCACTACTGGGTCCTTCACGAGCTTTCATCCCCCTCCGACTCTTAATTCTCTCCTCATTCCGTGTGGGACGCCATAATTAACCAAGATGTGGGTGGCCTCATTTGAATATCCCGAAGGATTATGGGAGATCTCGCCGCGGCGAGATGTCAGCCGAGATTAAAGATGAAGAATCGGAGAGACATGCAATAAAGCACCGGGTGATTGCACGGAGAGAATGGCGGCGAAGTGGGTCGACAGTAGGGGGAGGCTGTGGGGAGGGGGTTAGGGGCGTTGGATATTGGTCCCAATAATGAATGACTGAGCGATATTAGGCGAGCATTAGACTATAACTATTGATTCCCAGAATTTGTTGATGGAAGCAGCAGACAATCCTAGCCTGATGACAATTCGCCATCTCTGCTTTTGCTTTTTGATTCCTATTCGCCAAATGACAGTGATGAGTCGCTTATTAATGGCAACAAGCGCACTACTTTTTGATCCTCAGCGCGGAGGAATACATGCAGCGGGCCCCCACTTGAAGAAATGACACCCCACCAACTGGTGGGGGGCTCACGGAGGGTATTCATCAGTACAGGGTGGGGAACAATATTGGGGGGTACTTGGGGGTGTTTGCCATTGGGAGGTTTGGAGGGGTGGGGTTGGGAGAGGAGCACTATCTCTCCTTTGAGAGGGGAATTCAGTTAGACCCTTGCGTGTGTCAAACAGTGAATGGACTGGAGGGGTCCTGGACCGACCCTCTCTGCACTCTCCTCACCCCTCATAGCCCATAAACAGCGCTAGCCCTCTAAGGCCACCAGAGTGCCTTTATGCACCATGCTCTTTGTCGACATGATAAATGAATGAAGTTCTGAAGAGTAACTCGCCACTGCTGTATTCAAGCATGCATGATACCCTCGAAGGATCGGCATGATGCATGAATGCAGCCATTAAGAGTATAAGACTATCCAGGGCTGTGTGAATGCATCACGACAACATAGGGCATAACGTATTAAAGCACCATGCGGCCCTTAACGGCTAGATGAATGTTCAGGAGCGGGAGTCGGATCCTGTAATAAGTATCACGATTGCCCCATTGTGTGATATAGCGAGTGGATTTTCATGGCTGCAATATCTGAGATTACCATAAAACGGTTCGGGCAGGCTCCCGAGTGCTGCCGACCGGAGGGCTCGGAGTGGAACTGATGAGATGAGGCCCACATTGCCGGGACACCCTGGAGGTCTGCCTACATGATCCATAGCCCTTTCTGGCGTGCGCCAAAACATGGAGCGGCGTACGCCACTGTGTAAATGGACATACACCCATAAGTATAGGGCTGTAGACCCATACCTAATGGGTCCGCCATTTAAAATTTCGCTGGGTGCGGTTATCAGCACTGATAAGACTCACACTGACTCGTACCTTGTCCCTCAGTGGGTAACCATCACTTCCAGGGACATGCTGGTACCCAGCCTATCAGCTCTTATCAGTACTTGCCGCCGCAACCAGCTCCAGACCGGCCTAGGCCCTATAGGGCCCTACTGCAATGGTCTTCGGAAATGTTCACCATTGGTCTAAATATCGGAAGGTCTTTTTGTACTTTAAGTCACAATCAACAATTCTTTGTATTTCTGTCATTCAAAAACTTCAAGTACAGACCATATATACCAAATCCACTACAATCGAATTACACTTATAAATGCTATGAGGAATGATCACGAGCTGGAGATACCATCCCTCCTCTTAAACCTTCTCGTTTAGCTTTGATCCTGAATGGGAGAAAGAAATTAAATTAAAAATAAGCCATCAAAGGCTTTATTGATGATTCGGCTGAGGGTCCATAAGTACCCCTCCCCCACCCGGCCGCATCTGATAGGGCTTGTATCATGGACATCTAAATTGGGCACTTCACCGTCCATTACTATACTCACTGCTCGATGCCTTTATTATGGATGTTTTAGGAAGGGATTCCTCTATATACATTGTCTATGGAAACGTTCACAAATGACGTCAGCTATTCTGCAAAATCCCATTTTTCAGAAACCCTTATCAGTATTTTGGAAACAAACTCATACAAATGTAAGGCCTGGCCTCCGTGTCAGCACAAAGCACTCCCACCCCTTTCTTCTACTTATCAAATTCTAATGCTCTAGCATGCAAAAAGGAAAGTCATACAACACACCATGGTAATGCTCTCGACACGTCTGATACCGTTTTTTCACCCTATAGATGTGATCTAGATTGTATCTTGATACATGTTTTTGTGTTGGTCTGTTCTTCATGTGAGAACTCCAGTGTAGGCGCTAGAGAATAGACCGGCTTGCGTGCACGCAGGGGAGGAGTTGGCTGTTGCTTTTATTGCGGGCCCATAAAGGTAGGTAAGGCTTGACTGCAGGCACTTACTAATGCCAGAAGTAGATATCATGGGGTAGGATTGACTGCAGGTCCCTCAGTAGTGGCTATGTGAGTAGCGTTTTGCCCTGCAGGGTTACCGCCACAAACACATTAGGCTAAATCATTCACTGATCGCGTGCGCTGCAGCCCTCCTCTGTGTGCGCACGCAGCCTCCTCTCTGTGCCACTTCCGGTGGGCTTGGCATCATGGATGCTGGGCATTTTGAGGCTGGTGGAAGCAGCCCCCCCCCCCCAACTATCTCTTACCAGCACACACCTCTCTCTGTTTAGGGAATGATCATATTTTAACGAAAGGGGGGAGTGATAGAGTTATCCAATTTCTCACCAGATGAGAAATCATTTTCACCCCGAAAAATTTCCAATATCACCCCCCTCCTCTCGATGACAGGGCGGATATCGCTCAAGAGTGCCCTTTTATGCTTATTGGGTGGGTGATCCCCCCTCCCCCCAAAGCAAAAAAAAAAACCCATGAGGTTAAAAAATGATCAGTCCCATGAGAGTGGTGACAGCAGGAGGGGGTCACCATTATCGCCAATTTGTAGCCATTGACTTCCTAACCACTCAACTATCATGACACCCTATCAAAACTCTTCAAGTCCCTCTTTTTTATGTTTATTACTTTTTTCCTAACATTTTAGAACTTATTCCTCCCCTGGCAGATATTTCTGATAGCATTGCATGCCCAGACATTGCATTGGCAATTACATCACTGTGCAGTTATGTAGGCCTACTTCTTGGCGTGGATTTGAGGACATTTTCCTCCTGAAGAAATAAGAAATAGCTAAAAATGGAGAAAAAATAATCAGGTGATAAACAGGGCGCGCGCGTTGAAGCGGGGCGGTATGCCAGGTTTTCAGCTGTCACATTTTTCGCCCAGACACCAGGAGGGATCACGTGGGTGGTGGCGCCGGACACGTGACCTGTGGCGCGAGATCTGGTGAAAATGTCGTCTGCGGTCTGATGGAGTCAGCGATAAGTCCTGGTTGTTTTGAAACTTGGCAGAATAGCCTCCACCCAGGGAGTATTTATCATAGAAAAGCCTCGAACCAGGGATTATTTATGGTACTCTTGTCTGAACAAGCTCTTGTCATCAAAGCCTTTGTTTGACAGGTCCATGAGTGGAGACCATCAGCACTTGCCACTTTTGTTATTGGGGGACAGTTTGATATTTCTTGATTTCATTTTGGGTGAAGCTTTAAAGATGGCTTCAATGAACTTCATGATAAGCTTTTGTATAGCGACAATAGGACCAGCTGTCACAAGTTCTGTCTCCATCTCAGTTGCACATTGGGGGAAAAACTGCAGTTGTCACAAAAATAGATGTTTTGTATCATAATGATGTCAATTTGTGAGCAAATACCAGCATGCATGTTGGAATATGGCAAGGAAAGTGTATTTTCCACAAATAGCTTACACACACAATTAGTAGATTGGCGATTCGGCTAATCTACTATCAATAGACTAGTATCATTTTGAGCTACTAAGAAGAAATTCATTGGCAGAAACCCATTGGGATGGGGAAGTGGCCCATAGGACAAGCCAGCTTTGCAATGGTGCTAAAGTCCTGGCCACCGCACTGCTGTGACACCATCATCGTTAGAAAAAACGCGATTTTAGGGCATTTAATTTTGTACCTTTCAATGTCATCGTTTTTCCAAGAATAGGGGTGCTTTTTCAAAGAAATATTCGCGAGAGTTCAAAATAGGGGGTGTTTTCTGAACTGAGAGTTTGCAGAAATTTATAAAGTGTACCCATGTCTATTTGTTAGTTGGTAATGATGTTTCACTTTCCATGATATTTGATCAAATAGTGGGGTTTCTAAAAATGTGCTTATTTTCCAAAAAGAAAAGGGGTTCTTTTTAGGTCCCAAAAGTTCTATGTTTTACTAGAAATAGGGTACCCTTTTCACTAAAGAAAATTCGTGGATAGGGGGTATGTCTAAATTTCTGTGACGATGATGGTGCCAGGCTACATAGAGAGTGCGGAGCCGGGGCTGAAATAAGAGCCGAATGTCGTCTGGCTGAGCAGCAGACGACAAACTAGCACGACATGAGGCAGACGACTTTTTGATGGTCTACAAAACGGTTTTTGCGCCTGCGTAAAACGTGTTGGCGGTGGCTGAGGGCTGCGTGACGGCGTCTCATCAGCCAAAGCTTCATTACGCTCGTTACGGGCCCTAATTACGCGTCCTCGTTACGGGGCCGTCGTCATTACGTCATTACGTCGGCGTCGGACGCTGGCGACGTGCCGTGTCGTCGTTTACAGCGCCATCTAGCGCCTCCCGCTGCAATCACATCGCCTGGCAACACGCATGCGCTATCACCCGGATCTAGGAGTACATATTGTACACAAGCCTAGATGTTCTAAGTGGAATGGTTGTCAATCAATGTGGTGTTCACGCTGTCATAGCACTGTTATACGGCTAGATACCATCAGGACCAATTACCCACTACAACTCTAGCAGAATTAGGTCCCATTAGAGCGGAAGGCGACACTATTTCACAGCTCCCTGCTAAAACAAAACAACATTTGATTCATGAATCCCCTTCAATGTTGGGCCTATTGAATCCTCCTGAATTTATGTTTTCTATGGGCCTTTGGAGTAGATGCACTAGCTAATTAGCCAAGCTATATGAAATTCTGCCTATAATTAATAAAGAAAAAGAAGGGCCATCTAATATTGTATTAAAGGATACATCTAAAGGTAGGTAAGACCAAGAGACCATTCAGCAGGGTCTGTTTTATTGCACGACCATGTGCTACGTTTGTCTGTTAACTTAGACCTTCTAATTCTACCACTCCACTTTTTTGGTATGAATATGCCAATGCATCACACAGCCGCTATTTACATGACAACTGTATCATAATTATTGTGCATCATTTACATAAGACCGTCATGGTTCAGCGATAATGTCTAACAATGTGTGTGGTAGGGGTACAACTAATAGGACCCATATAAATCCATGGGTGTCACCCTAAAATTGGTAACAGTGGTCGCTAACACCACTCCAATTAAGATGTATACCCTGATAAGGGAGGGAAGGGGAGTGGTAGGGGTGCTGGGGGCAGGTAGACCTAATGCACCTAGTAGTACAAGGCCTGTGAACAGCTTAGAATTAAACGCCGAGATAACATCAGCCAACACGTTCTATTGTAGTTGAGGCAGACGCGTGCCTGTCCACTCCCCAGTCACATCCCCCCTCCCCAAAACTCACCACCAGTCGCCTCAATAAGGTCCTCGCCATCCACACTACTAAAACGCACACCAAAGGCCTCCGCCGCCACATGCCAGTAATAACTAATCACTTGTGAATGAATAATACACATTTTATCAGTCGGCCGGGCAGATTTCCATATTAGGTTGGCTGGTGTTTAAATTTTAAAGCCGGTGTGGTCTTTGATCTTTTGGGCGATGAATCCTGGGCGGGTGGGTGGGGGATGGATTGAGGGATGGGGAGGTGTGGGTGGGTGGGGATGGGTGTGTGTGTGGGGGGGGGGGGTGACCCTCAGGTTTGATGGATGTTGACATTCATCACCTTTGTGACAGTTGGCCGCCAGTACAGCCGCCACTCACGCCGTGACTGCTGTCACTGTCACATCACCACACTGACAGCTACAGCCCTGTATCTCACCCACTCCCTACCTATAGAATACCTGCGGTGCTATAAATTGTCTGTGCCTTGTCATAAGTGTCATGAATAATGGAAATAAAACCCAGGCGCCTGCAGTACTCAAACGTGATCCATCCTGAATGGGCCCACTCTCTGATTGCGTGGTGGACATAGATCACAAAGTGCACTACCTGTTGTGGCCGATAAAAAGCTCCATTAAAGTTTGAACCACCATTTTGGATGCTTTTTTTTTTTACACAGAGGCAGAAATTGGCGAATAATTAATGGGATCAGAATAATGAACATTGTAGCGGGTAGAGCTTTCATAGCTTGGAGCATGACATAGGGCTTGATGGTCAACTAAACTGTATGAAATGATCTTGTTGAATATTGGCCTTTTTTCTACACTTTATACTACACACATGGGCACTGGCCATGTGAATCATTCTGATAATCCCACAGACATTCCCACGACCCCTACATTAAGACATGACATCTCCAGCTCAGGGATATCATGTGAAGCCTTCATTAATCATATTTCCTGCATTCAAAATCTACCTCGTCCTCTCTTGACCTTGTCACAGATGGTAGAACCTTTTGGCCAAATCCCAATTATCTCCTTTGAGAAATACCTGTATTTCTATACTCGCTAGAATCTCACTAAAGGATAGAGGACCAGTGGGATATAAAAAGTGACCCCTAGTTGCTGCAGACTGTTGTGATCAGAACCCCATGACCACATGATCAGATAGTCATGTGATTCCCCTACTATAATCATGTGATCTTCATCCTAATAATGGCAGTGGTACTACATATGGCAGTATTGTCCAGCACCAACCCCTACATTAATGTGTCCATCTGTGTTTGGGGGTTATCTGCCAGTGGGTGGTGGCCAGCAGTGTTAGACACTGACCCGATCTGAATTATGATGTTTGACCATGTGTGACAATGTCCAGCTGTTGTGCATGGTGCCCACAATGTTGTTGTTCACAATAAATAGACAATAGGAGTATGTGGACCTCTATATCTCAGTGTGGCACTCAATTTGAGTGAAACTGAAATGAATGGACAGCTGGAATAATGTTATATTTGATATAGTGAGAAATCATCATTATTTTGACAGAGATGTCACCCAGTCATCAAAAAAAGTAGGAAACCGTACACTTTTGTCAATTCTTTCTAGGAAATTAAAAAAATCCAGTACAGAAATTCAAGCAAAAAAAAAGCAGGGATTCCTGCAAAAGTAGGAGAAGTGGCATCTCTGTTTTGAGCTATGGCAGAACTATTTGTGTGAATAGATGAGTATGAATGCAACATGAATTATGTCTGTGTCAAATTGGGAATATGAAACGAAAGATTTGATGTGAGGAACAACTTCCAATATGAGCCACAATTTCCACAACTCATTTCAGATATTAACTCACAAAGCAGCAATGGCCCTAGTATAGGCCCTCCGACTGTGTTTCCAGATGTGGCGGTGTGTGTGTTGGGGGGGGGGGGGGGGAGGGGAGGAGCATATTGCAATCAAAATGGTCTTTTATATTTCCTCCATCCTCTGATGACCTGCTTATCAGTAGACAGACTGATGTGTGGAGAAGGACCTTGCCACTATCCTGGATCGTCCATCAAGAGCAAGACTCAAAAAGGTACGAGGAGGATGTACAAGGATGGTAAGCAAAGCATATTGCCAATTGCTACGACAAACGTGTATGGTAACTTGCATATTGTACATGTTGAAAGAAAGAGTGATAGGTGGATTCACCTTGAGTCGGATATGGTTATTCAAGCATTTTTATCCCTTTATTTGTGACCAATATAGTAAAGTACTGAAGGTACATACATAACCTCAAATTTCACTGTCCGTCTCAGGGTATGTGTCCTCAGGGTGCATCTACCCTATATATATCCTCTGAATTCAATCCGCTCTGGTGGTAAATATGGTAAATGTTTCATGTCCATACCTTGAAACATACAAGTCAACGATTTACCTGTAACCCCAATCTGTTCAACGTCTAGGCAATGCCAATGTCAATGCCATAGCCATTGGACATCTAAGGTTGGGTGTTCTTTTCTCTCTCTAGCCATATGGCAACAATATGGCTTCATTCCTGGTGCTATGTTTAATCTGAAAAACAGCCAGACAGCCAGACGTCAGACTGTGACTGTCAAGGTTCACCTTTCCTAAGTATTCCCTACTTTGTCCGTCTATCCACAACCTTTTGTATCATTTTCGAAGAACAGGAATGTTTCCACATTAACCCCACATTAACTCACCCCAGACACCGACAAATCCTGACAATCACTGTGCCCAGATGGGCGTATGTAACACTACCTCTAGACGTTAAAGTCTAATGTATAAATACCCAAATTGAACCAATTATTTTGTCAAAGAATGACAAGACTGCAATGGCTTTTACCTAAGGACCTCTTTAACATTCAACACCCCCCCCCCTCAGTCTCCGTGTACCTAATGACTTGTGTACTTTAAACCCTTTAAGTACTGCATGATGCCCCACACTTTATGTTCACTGTTCATCATGATGCATTAATGCATGTTTTAACCGAGGGAGTGTATCAACCCAATAACTGCGGAATCATCATGAATGCAGACCTGACAAGTGATTCGCCAGGTCAGCATTCATGAACTGTGACGACACAGCCACAGGAGCACAGCATTAAATCATTAGTTTGCCCTTAAAGGGTTAGGGTTCTAGGTGGGCGTCTGCCCCAAAAAGTGGCCAAGATTTACAGCTCTTTAGATTGATACCTCCAAATGTACAAATTTACAACGAATTTGCATTAAGGCCATCTATAGAACGGGTAAAAAGGTACAAGTCCCCCTTTGACGACTTGTCAGTGGGGGACATCTTAACCATTTAGCTTCCAACCCCCAACAAAGAACGCCATTAACCCCACCAAAATCATTATTTCAAGTCTATAAAAAATAAGACAGAATAGAGTACCCCATTGCAATGCCAAGCCAGCAATAGATGCCAAGCTTATCAATTGGGAAGGTCGGTATGTATTTGACATTATATCTTTACTGTCATGGAGGGGGTAGGGTTAAGGGCATGGGGGTGGTGGCTGAGACTTATCAGTGGTCTGCAGCCCTGGGGGTGATTGGCGATGGTGTAGATACCACAGCCCACCTGTCACAAGGTATGCATTGAAGTGACCGCTTAGCCTTTCTGCCTCGGGCCTGGGAAGAGGGTGTGGAGCCAGGCTGATATATACCTGGAATCGACGTGTTTTCTGCTGTACAGTGCCTGGGTTTGGGGACCAACTCTTCAACACTAGCTGAATATTGAGTGTATGTGACACTGGATGCCCCTGATTCTGAACCTGTATTTCATTTCACTGTCGAGTCCGAATCATTTTCATTTCACTTAATGCAAGTGTGTCCACTGCGATGCTTCTCTTCCAAATGGTTGCCTTGGGGCAGCTTACAGTGGACTGTTTGTGGGACAAGTACCTTACAGTGGGCATTGGCAGTATGTGTGACACCTTACTGTAGACTTGGCCTGTTTGTGAGACACATCAGAGTGGACATGGCCTGTTTGTGAGACACATCACAGTGGACATGGGCAGTGTATCAGACATCTTACAGTGGACATGGCCTGTTTGTAAGACACATCACAGTGGACATGGCCTGTTTGTAAGACACATCACAGTGGACATGGCCTGTTTGTAAGACACATCACAGTGGACATGGCCTGTTTGTGAGACATCTTACACTGGACATGGGCAGTGTATCAGACATCTTACACTGGACATGGGCAGTGTATCAGACATCTTACAGGGGACATGGGCAGTGTATCAGACATCTTACACTGGACATGGGCAGTGTATCAGACATCTTACAGGGGACATGGGCAGTGTATCAGACATCTTACAGTGGACATGGGCAGTGTATCAGACATCTTACAGGGGACATGGGCAGTGTATCAGACATCTTACACTGGACATGGGCAGTGTATCAGACACCTTATAATGGAAATGGGCAGTACCCTATATAGTACCTTACAGGTGGACACAGACCATACCCTATGTACTGCCCACCTCAGGCTGGCCATGCTGGGTGTGTAATTGTGGTCAGGGGGTGGTAATGGTGGGGGCCGGGGGTGGTAATGGTGGGGGGCCGGGGGTGCTGAATGCTACTCATTACCTGGTGGCTACCTCCAGGTAGGGAGGGCAGATGGCGCCTGACACCTCGCACCAGGAGGCCTCCAGGACCCCACCCCTCCTCTTACACCTCTCACAGGTGTGTTGGCCATCTAGGTCTCTAATCTATGACCTCTGACTCCTATGAGAAGGACCCAAGACCTTATCTAGATTTAAATCTATAATGGTATTACAAGCTAAAATGTTACAAACCTTCTCACTGGGGACGACAATGCTTTGTGATATTTCATACTCATAAGCCCATACGATTTTCTAAGATTAGAACTATGATTCCTTGTTATAATGACATGGCCTGTTTGTGGGACATCACAGTGGACATGGGCAGTTTGTGAGACATCACAGTGGACATTGGCAGTACCCTATATAGTCCTTACAGGTGGACACAGACCATACCCTATGTATTGACCACCTCAGGCTGGCCATGCTGGGTGTGTAATTGTGGTCGTAGGGTGGTAATGGTGGGGGGTCGGGGGGTGGTAACGGTGGGGGGCCGGGGGTGCTGAATGCTGCTCATTACCTGGTGGCTACCTCCAGGTAGGGAGGGCAGATGGCGCCTGACACCTCGCACCAGGAGGCCTCCAGTGCCCCACCCCTCCTCTTACACCTCTCACAGGTGTGTTGGCCATCTAGGTCTCTAATCTATGACCTCTGACTCCTATGAGAAGGACCCAAGACCTTATCTAGATTTAAATCTATGATGATATTACAAGCTAAAATGTTACAAACCTTCTCACTGGGAACGACAATGCTTTGTGCTATTTCATACTCATTAGCCCATATTATGTTGATGATTTCTTAATTTAAATCTATAATGGTATAATGATCTAAAATGTTTTGTGGTATTTTATACCCATATCGCCATACATATTAAGATTTTAAAGAGTAATATGACTCCTTGTTGTAATAAAAACCTACAAGTTATATTGCCTCATTTCAAATATTCAATTTCATTTTGACAACCTTATTCCTGAGCGCGTTTTATTATCCATTGTGGCCAGAGAAGCACCCATTGCTTCGGGCCAAAGTGTTTACCAGCAAACCCAGAAGCAATACTCATTTCCTATTCCTCCTTCCGTCACGACAACACCACCTAGGCCCAGCAATGCACACTAGACAACCTCCCCACCCAACCCTTTATTTACCTCCCCTGCCACACACAATGCTCTTGCCGGAACATTAATGTTTCCATAGCAACAATTATAGGACAGGAGACCATCCCGGCCGATTTACCCCAGACCGGTAGCGGAACACTTGTGTTTACCTTGGTCTCTACAGACCCCCATACCTCCCGTGGTGCACCGCGCGGCGCAGACGGCCATCAGCGCCACCTGGCCACCGGAAGTGAGCTTGTCTGACCAGCGTTCCTTCAGCGTTCCTTCACCCCTTTCTCTATAATTGAGCACCTACCCGTGGCGACCCCTACCTGTTATTTCTCCATCTATCCCCCACCCCTATCCCCTTAAAGTTTAAGGCCATTGCTCAGACAGGGCCTGAAGACCTTTCCTTCCTTTGAACTCCCCTTTAGAGGCCGACTTTGGCGGATTTATGTCTCTTTGAAGACGCAACGACAAACTGCATGTATACATACGCGTGGGGCGTCTCTGGCAGGTATTTACCTTGCTACTTGGTACAGAGCAGGGTTAAGGTGCTCTTTTTACCTTGTGTGTGATCTTACCTGGTGTAAGGTCTGCTCCAGGGTGAATCCCACAGCTATATATTAACCATTAAGTCTTCAGGCACCTTTCAGACTTGTTGACCTTCCACATACCTATACTATCCATACATGTGCCAATCACTGGTTGAAAAAAAGTAGGGCATCTTTCAATTTAGTTTCTTATAATAATTTCATATGGGAATCCCAGGAAAAAGGTATTGGAATTCCTACAAAAGTAGAAACGTGACATTCTTGTATCCCTCACCTCTCTTTGTACAATGTTCTTTAATCTAAAATAAGTTCTAATTGATTGAGGGCAACATGTCAGAATGCCTTTCAGCCTGATTAGACTTTAGTAAGGGAGCAGATCGGGGAAGGTACAAATTGATGGTAGAACTAATCAGATAAGCCAGAAGTAGCCCAGCTAATCCCCACTTACAGCCCATAGACAACGTGCCCACCCCCTCCCCCTGCTCCGGCATGTTAACCCAATCTATACCTGTCCGCCGCCTGTGTACTTACAGGGCGGATCCAGGATGGCTTTACATGGAGACAGAGGGTTAACCCTTTAGGGAGCGCTTGTTGACTCCAGATGTTTAAATATAAATTGTCGCCATGATGCACAAACGCAGGGCCTGCATGAGTGTAGCATTCATCAGTATCACAGTCGTGCCATACGAGAGTACACATGATCGCCATGATGCATAAATGAAGCTCTGATGCCAGGGCTAAATTTATCTGCGATGGTGACAAAAATGCTTTAAAGCAACTCGCCGCCCTTATAGGGTTAACCCTGGGTATTGGTGGGTGGGCGGGGATGCGCCTCTATCCTCTCAGTGGGCAGGTAACAGTTTGAGGTGATGTGTCAGGTAGATAAGCCCACCTGAGGGTGTGGGTGGCTCCCCTCCCGTACCTGTCTGGTCAGGGGGCTGGGCCGGGTGACAGGGGGGTCACCTACACGCCAATTAAAGATGGCTGCCACTGTTGTAGTGCACACTGACCCTATACAGCGGGGAGATCTAAGGATAGCTCTGACTTGTGTCCTAGCTGATGACCCCTCCTGAACCTAATGACTCATGTGTTTTTTTCGCAGTGCCTTTTTCAAAACATATGTTAATTCTGAAATTATCTGTATAAGTGAGAGTATTTCAATACACAGGTACATCAATTAAATGAATTTCATGAGTAATCATTTCTAGAAACTTGTAAATGGCTGAAGAATAGACGAAGAATGGGGGCCATTTCCCAGCACTTATTTGCAATTCAAACTTTTAAAGTTAATTAACACAAATGCATCCCTTGGCTCTCAATCTAATGATGGACTGTACAGGCTTCCTACACAGAGGACATCCATTTAGGGAAGTGTCTCCAGTTTTAATTGGTTGATTCAGGAAACAAGGTAGACGCCTCCAAGTCGCGACAAGACGTAACGTCAAGACCCCCTTCCTACGTCACACACTCTCTCCCCCCGCCCGTTGACGCCACGTCACACTGACCATTGTCCACTCTGTGTTACCATGACAACCCCCATGTCCCGCCCCTCACCTTTAACATCCGGGCAACTGTCTATACTTCCCCTGCCGTGACACTCAGGTGAATCCCACTTTGTTGTTGGCAGCGTCTCCCCAGCGTCTCCCCAGCGTCTCCCCAGCGTCTCCCCCATACAGCGGAAGTGAAGCAGAAAAGGGGAAGAGAAGTGGGACTTGTGGGTAGGCGAGGGGGTGGAATAAGGGACTAGGGAACGTTCACACATGACGTCACCTATTTTGGGACCTTTTTTTAAAACAGAGATGGCCCTTCCTTGACTACAAAAGGTAGAAAATTCTTTTTTTTTCTTTTTTCTTTCAAATAGGAATTCCTGCAAAAGTAGGAAGAGCTGAAATGAGTTGCTAAAATGAAATGAAATGTATGATATGTGTCACGTCTCGTAACATCCTAGCGGGTGACGTCCTTTGTGAACGTTCCCTCATAGGCTCAGGATCCAGGATATAGTGACAAGAAGCGTAACGGAATCTGGTGGGGCATTTCCACCATTCTAGTGTACATAGAGCATTGAGGGCACATCCCAGGGTTGTTAGTGCCGCCACCTAGCGGCCTCCCACCCCTGACACACTGTATAGCTGCAGTAGGGGGACGTCTCAATATAAAGATCATCAATTCTCTTCTTGCCTTTTGCCCACTGTCGGGGTGCCCCAAAGTGGCTCCGAGTCATACATCAGAACTTGTAAAGCCACCCTCACACGCTCTTTATACATTGTGTTCGGATCCCCTTTGTGGAGATGTCAACCTAAGTTGTAGCCATTTTACTCTTTGCTCTTTTTTTGTGTCGGTGGATTTGCATTTATATTATTAACACTTGCCTTGAAATTGTGTTGCATGGGGAGAAAGTTGGTGTTGTGAGACCATTAATAAGAGTGGTCTTTCAGCCTGGACTGTGTAATGTCAGGTGAGTGAACATTCACCTACCCCTACCTACCCCCCAGTATGTGATCTACGCAGGTGGATAGACGACCTGTACTCTTATATCCCTCCAGTGTGTTATATAGGTCCTTGGGGCTTTAAGACGCAGACCTTCCTCATAGTATCGCTAGAGTCTACAGGTAGATATGTTGTGGGAATCAATTTCTTAAAAACAACCAACTATTATCTGTATTGCTTAAATTTCATATTTACAAATAATAGGAATCGTTGATATTAAAAGGAGACAAATGTTTAAAACAAATCAGTTGACACCCTTTGGTGTGTACACATAAATGTAAGTCACTGGTATCGAATCAAAAATGCAATATGTAAGCTACCATGATGGTGAATCTAGCACAGCCAAACATAATTTTCTCATTTCAACAAACTAAGATAAATAAACTCACCTGGCGGACAAATGACTAGTTTTAAGGAAATATTTTTTCTTAAAACTAGACAAATGACTAGTCTTAAGAAAATATGTTTTCTTAAAACTAGTCATTTGTCCGCCAGTTGGGTTTATTTATCTTAATTTCTTGAAATAAGAAAAAAAAAAATTTGACTGTTAATTGATGAGGTTGACCACTCCATACTGTTCAGTATAACAGTCTGTGTGTACCTGTGCCACCTTCTTACATTATGAAACAGACTGGGACTGGTAACACACAACATGGTAAATACAAACACAGCTCTAGCAGGTTCACCGCACCTGGCGATAATAAATTCATCAGTTTACACCCCATCCCTTACGGCATCACATAAACGACGCCTAGGGTGTGAAATATTTTTATTCTAACACAAGATCCACGTAACTGGCTCCCAAGCACATTTTTTCCATCCGTATCTCATGCTCAAGGCATCAATCTATTGCCTATGTGCACGTGTTAGATTAGAGGGTTTGACATATTTATGAATAATTTGGGTCTTGTGCCACATGTGGCCAAAATCATGGGTCATCAATATAAAGAGGAAGGCTTTTCATGTCTTTAGGGATATGGTTGTGGAGGTGCTGAGCCCCTAAGTACCTAGCCATGTGGGCATGCACCGCACATTCCAACTGCTGAAAGGAGTTACTTCATGCCCCTGTGCTGAACTCAATATATCTATAGTTGATAATGTGATCAATATTGATAAGAAAACATTCTACTGGAAACGGTTGTCCAAGTATGGCAGTTTTGATGGTTTGTAAGTGTCATGTACTAAAAGTCACATTGGAGGTCCTAGGCTGTCACATTAAAAGTCCATGAATTCACATGAAACAAGTTTTCCTATAAGAAAGTGCAATTTACTAACGTGATGCAGTAATATCGTCTAATTATTGCAGGTCTCAGACAGAAGGAGTCTCACAAAGCAAGGAACCCTTAACCCTTTCAGAGCGGCATAATGCATCATGCCCTTGGTCGGCATGATGCATGAATGCAGCCCTGGCGAGCAAGCATCATGCCAACCGTACAGGGTTGAGATACTTCTGAAGGGTCGACCTGATGCACCAATGCAGCACCGGCGAGTTACTTGCCGGGCTGCATTGGTGTATCATGACGACAAATGTGATCTTTTAGCGACATCCGTCTTTAAAGGGTTAACATAGAACCAGTCATGTAACACCCTATAAACCACAAGGCTAACCCTACCGAGCAATTCATCACCTGCTCAGCCTCAACAATCTAAGACAAATACAGCCTGAGCTACTCCCCAATACACACTGCCATTAATAACCTGCCTCCAGCGGCATTACTCAAACCCCACCTCTGTAATAACTGCACCATGCCAGGTAAGTCCAGGTAACCCCTGCACCCTCCCACCTGGAGGCAGGAGGCTCCCGGGGGGGGGGGGCACTCACTCTATGATGGTACCCCCCCAGACTGCAAAACTACCGCTCGCCTAAAAACAGGAGCTGCCAAACCACCACCCCTCATAACTGCAGAGGACCGCCCCCTGATTCTTTACAGATAGGCCACCGCCCCTGTTATTTCAGTGACCTCTGTAATACTAACTTTATTTCCTGATGCAAATAATTGTTCTTCATTTACTTTTTTCCTGTTTACCTTCCTTCAACCAAATTACTGCCCCCTCCCCTACAGTTACCGTCCCCAATTTTTAGGGTCTTGTGAGTCACCGCCCCCTATTTTTTTGTTTCCATCGCCACGGTTTCCATGGGGCATTTGGAGGTGGGTAGTCATTTCAGATCTGAGTACCCCCCCCCCCCCCACCCGAGGGGGAGGCTCCTGGAGGAGTGGTGCTGAGTGGTGGAGGAGGGGCGATTTCTCCTCCAGGGTGGAAGCGATCATACCAGGTGTGAGCACACTCGGCTCTGATTAGCCCCCACTTCATCATGTAGTCTCCATGCTTATAGACCGTGGAGGAAGGCTGTGTAGGCCTTGTTCACAGTGAAAGGTGGCAGTGGTGGGCCCCCACCCTGGAGGAATGGGGTGTATACCTTTCAGTGGCGGATCCAGGATTTGGATCTAGGCAAAAGGAGTGGGTGTACCCCCTATTTCAATTAAACTCTTAACTACAGGCAAAAAGTAGGGGGCGCGCGAACCCACGCCCCCGCCCCAAATCTAAATCCCCCACTGCCTTTCGTGTATGCATTTAATTCTTGTTATAATCTAGTCTATCATACAGTACATGTATTAGTATATATGCACTTTGTACCTAGACATATACCCATTGACTCTGGCACAGTCTCGGATAAGTATCGATCTCGAAAAAGGGCCTAAGCTTAAACAGACACATTCCACATGAATACCTGGACTGCAGGAAAGTCGATGAGCCCCATTACGTCGTAATTTCACAAGGATGACATTTTTGCCTACATGTAATTGATTAGGTGTGGATACAGTATAACTGTAACAGTGTAGGTCTACACCTCAAGTCGTCTCAGTGTATAACCACGGCGTACTACTTACACATACTACATGCCCCTAAGGTTTGTTATAGGCCTAACCCCTCCCCTCTCCTCCTCCACGGCACATACACCTCCAACACCTGTCTACAGCATCCTCACCCTTTTTAACAAGCTGCTTCTCCTCCTCCTGTAGGCTAGCAAAGATGCTTACAACTTACAAATCTTTTCTCACATACCGGAAACCTTTCTCTCTTTTTCTGTGGACTTTTCTCCTTCTATCTATTTATTTTCTTAGGTCTCTAGGCAGAAAATGAAACATGTGTTTTGTGAGTTTAAGGTATTGCTACAGACACCACCTCCACTCCATCTGACCCCTGGATTTTTGGGTAGGACCAGTAGTGCCCCCTACAGAGTACCAATGGTGCTATATAATGGTATAGCATGTCTGAAGACTAACTGTCATTGTCCAGTGCTTGATGGACGAAGCGGGACAGACACCTGCCTTTGGGACCCCCTCCATGAACCCCTCCCCTCCCACCCCCCCCCCCCTCCCCACCATCCTTTAGACCCAGCTGACAACCTGTCTGTCATGCTTATTAACAGTTGGTCAGTGCACTACCTGCCTACCATACCTGGTAACCTGATCTACCACCAACCAGTATCCACCACTTAAACCCTACAGATTACTAGGTACACTTGGCTAAGCATATTTATTTCTCAACTTGTTGTAGGGCTATCTCTCACAAAGGGGGGAGGTACAGATTTTGTATTGTAGTACTGCTAGACAGGGGGCAGGTTTGGACAGGTTTATTTCTGGAGGTGCAGGCTCCTCCTGTGGCTGACCAGCTGGGATGTGTCTAGGTGTAGGGGAGGGTTAATAACCAGGGAGGACATGTCTCCAGATGGTGGAGCTATATACAGGTGAGTTACACACAGGTGTGTCATACAGCCAGATACCTGTGTATAATAGGATAACCTGGGGTTCTGTAGCACCTGTATATATGTATATGAATCGTGCATCGTTGAGACCTCAGAGATGCCACTCTCCGATGGACAAAAAGTAGGAAATCCTTAGATTTTGGTCAATTTTATGTAGGAATTTATTTAACATAATTCAATACAGAAATCCCAGCGAAAAAGTAGGAATTCCTGCAAAAGTAGGAAAAGTGGCATCTGTGACTGGCCTTTATTACTTTGCTCCCTATCAAAACAAAAGATAAAGGTATGATAATATCAAAGAACAATCACTTTGAATTCCTATTTAAAACTTGAATTGAATTGAATTCCCTTGTGCAAGCAATCTATGAAGAGGAAACTGCATTGTGATGCATTTCCCTCACCATGGAAACCATGTTGTGCTTCACACCTGCAATAAATGGATTCCATCAGGCACCCCCCCCCCCCACCCACACACCCACACACACACCCTACTGCCGCATCCCCACACCTGTCATACCTGGGCAGGTGTGGCAGGGCTGGGCTCAGGGTGAGGATGAGGAGGATTAAAGAAGGGATGATCTATGGGTGGCGTGTTCCATACGCTGACAAGCTGACACCCATAAGCCACTGTCACATTGAATGATACACACTTTGATCACCTGCCCTTAGTATAGTTCTCATTTCAATCACCATGAGCGTGACACGGTTAGAATACCTTTACTGGAGCTGTTAACACCCATGATGAAAGACATTGGATATTCAATTTGGGAGAAATTATAGATTGAAATGCCGAATACCTCAGGAATAACAGTAACATGCCCTGTTATTTCAGGTTAAAGTTGTGGTTATCTCTTTGGTATCTGCAAGCATTATAAAGGCAGACAGATCTCAGTGCAAGATCATTATTTGGTCCCAATGATAATTTCCACTGACACGCATTGCATTTCATCATGAACGCTTCAACTCAGAAATCCTGGGCATATTCACTTTACTGTAATACTACACAGAAGGTATCTTCTTTTCACAACAGAGGAGGAGCCTCTAAGGTCTGGTAACATATATCACAGCCAAAAACAATTTTCTCATTTCAAGAAACTAAGATAAATAAACTCGCCTGGTGGACAAATGACTAGTTTTAAGAAAAAATATTTTCTGAAAACTAGCCATTTGTCCGCCAGTCGAGCTTATCTATCTTAGTTTCTTGAAATAAGAAAATTATTTTTGGCTGCGGTGCACTGGGCTGTGCGTGTCTGTAAATGTGTGGGAGGAGGGTTGTAATAACCCTTGCATGCTTATAGAGCTCAGTTGGCAGCAAAGTAGAGTAATACCTATAGAAGGGGCCTGGTTGAAGCTACAAGAGACTGCTGTTGGGGAGTGGGAGATATTCGTGTGGAGGGGATTAGAGGTTACAGCAGATGGGTATCTGCATAATGATGGTATTCCCATGTGCCAACGTCCCAATCCCCCAAACCATGAATTACAGTTACAATTTGGGGGAAAGGAGTCAGTTATGAATGTCGATGTATGAGGGTACTTAGGATATAAGGCCAGGGAAGGCAGGCTATGCTTCAGGCCACCCGACCTAGCTTCACAAACCGACGGAGTAGGCTCCCTTAAATTGGTTTGAGCAAAATTGAGCTAATCATACAGGCGTCTTTAATCGAAACTTTTGGACATTTCAACGTACAAAGGGAAATCCCAAAGTACCACAGTACAACTTGCCCTGTATGTTCTATGTTTAAACCAAGGGTGCCGCTCCTGACTTGACAAAAAGTAGGAAATCTTGAGACTTTGGTAAATTTTCTGTGGGAAATGTACATCATTTAATACAGAAATGACACCCAAAAAAGTAGGAATTCCTGCAAAAGTAGAAAAAATGGCATCACTGTTTAACAAACACTTTTCTCATCTGGGCACGTTACCTAAGCACACCTTCTATGTGTTGGGATGTCGTAGGAGAAGGGGTGGGGGCTAGTGACTGGTGGCTTGCACCCAGCCTGTCACTATAACAAGCCGCCATCAGGTACCTACAGGCACTGTACAGGTGAGGGGCCAGGTGGGCCGTTACCTTAACTACCAGGAGGGGTGAGGAGGTGACAGGGGTATTACAGGCATTAGGGACAGGTGACAAACTACCACCCCACAGCACACACCAGTCACTGAGGCCGCCAATGACAGGCCATGCCGCCGTCATAGCCAACCTCAAGACGTCAAATTGCCAACTTCTCCGCACGAGACTAGGGTTATTACTGTAAGAACCACGTAGTACCAAATTGGCCGGCTGATTTGGGGACGAGCATGGCTGGGGGATGGGGAAGAGGGGTTGGGGACTGCATGGCTTATTGTTGCAATGACTTATTTCATGCTTGGTGGACATGGCTTAAATGGCTTTTAGCTAACGTCTATTGACATACATCATACCCGTACATATAGAACTCCTATTGGCCCATACTTGAGAGGATTTGGTTAAAATAAGAGTTCTTGATGATAAAGACCTTTACATTCCCCATAATGTTGCTACAGCAGTTTGGCTAGGAAAGTACACTTCATAACACCAACGAACACACAGAGGTAAAACCTTCAACACAAATTCTGATTACCCTACATCTTCATACATATACGAAACTAATCCCAACAGAAGAAGCCCTGTCAAACAGGAAACCTCGTTAAAAGTCATGAGATACGAAACTACCCATGTAAGTATCCGACCAAAGTGAAAAGTTGCAGCTAATGCTATATCATTACACTGATGACGGCCCTGGCCTCTGACGGAGCCCTCCGATTGGCTGTCAGCATGTCACGTGACTAAGTAGATAGGAAGTGACGTAGGGAGACGTAGGGTGGACGTGGGACCAGGGTAAGGGGTAGCAGGATAGGGGACCAGTCTGACAGCACGTCTAGTAAGGCCTCATCATCCTCTATTATCGCTCAGGGAACTCTGACAGGAACGCAGGCCTGGCGTCGTCCCCCTAGCGGAACGCTGCCTTACTACATGTCTCATCACCATCCTAACAAACATGATACAACATGGTGGAGCAGGCTCTGTTATTCTGGTAAATCAACATCCTAAATATCCATCCTGTACCTCAAATGTTCTTGAACATGGATCATCTAAAACAATCCTTTACTATTACAGAGATAAATCTGTCAGAGATGCCACTTATTAGTCAATAAAAAGTAGGAAGTCTTGAGATTTTATTCAACTTTCTGTAGAAAATTAACATATTTTACTACAGAATTTCAAGTGAAAAACTAGGAATTCCAGCAAAAGTAGGGAAAGTGGGATCTCTGTACTTAACAATAATATAAAGGAAATTTATGACTGATGTCCATGGGCAATTTACCGGGTGTTGATGCTCGCAGTGATTCAGCCAGAATCATCTTTCTCTTTCTCCCACCTTTACAGCGCTCTCGTGTTGTAAACCTATCGACCAAGGTGTGTTCCAAAACACCTTGCTAGGTAGCCGTATCCTCATTCAATACTATCCCAATTATATCCCTTACCAGCAATCCCCAACCTGATACCTTTACCCATACGCTGACAGTCACAGTCACACCTACGAATCTGTATCCAACACCCTCGCACAATCACATTGTCCCAGTCCCACCTGGACCCCAAATCACCCTAAACCCTATGGATATCGTGTGACCTTAACCTTGGCCTCCGAAGGTCAGTGTTCATGTGCCGACAATATACCCTTCTACGGGGCAGGTGCGGCGGATGTCGCTTCTGCGCATGGGCAAAGGGCGCGGGGCACGACGGGAACAATGGCGGCACGTGAGTGGGGAACAGCTGAAGCAAGTCAAGTGGAAACCTCTGAGACAAAGCGACGGGGGGAGTGTGTGGGGGAAAGGTGTGGGCCAAGGGGAGGGGCAAGGACACTTTTCACCAGAATATCGCCTCACAACACGCTTATGGGTGATAGAGACGGCCCAAGTGGATATCCACTGCCATTGGGGTGCCAAGTTGGCGCCATTCTGTGCAGTGACCCCTGAAAGGAAGACCGTTGTGCGCATGCCCCCGCGCGTGCGTGAGTGCATGCGAGTCATGCGTCTTGGCTGTGTGTGCTGCTTGACTGCCTGTGTTATCCATAATATTAGTGTTATCATTACAAGTTCACAGACATCCTTGTCAGTTATTGATGAGAAATTAGGCTGGGTACCGACAGCACCATAGGACGGGTCTAACAACGCACGGATTTATAACGGGATTATGCAAATGTGCTGTCAAGAGCAACAATCAATGCGAACAGACTGCGGATCATCGGGATAATCAACAACACTGTCCAGAATTCGTGATCATCAACTTATTAGCCCCAGCCCCTCCTCACCACCCCTTCATGCCTCTAGCCATCTAAAGCCACCCATTGCCTTTCAAAACCAGCCTTACACTTCTGGGGGTGGGGACGGCGGAAAGTGGTACCTTTTTAATTGGTGGGCCATCTGGCCAGAGCCTCTGGTGGCAGAAAGGAACACTAGAGCAGTCACTCATCACAATGATTGTGTCATCTGACTCTGTCCCTGTCCCTTTGTTGGTTTTACATCACTCTGAATTAGAGCAGATTGGGGTCACACCCCTGGCCATGGCTCAACTCAACTTGGGATGATCCATGATAGAATACTGGCCTAGTCTGGCTATTAACTACCTTTGCATTGTCTCTGATCATCCCTCAAGTCTGTATTTCTAAAATTGCAATGATTGCTCTTCACAGGCACGTGGGTTTTGCATGCATTGGATTGATGACAATCTTAGTACTGAGTACCTCCCAGATTTATGTTGCTTTGTTTGAATTCCGACAACTACATCATCTTGTACCATAGCTATCGTCATTCTTCATCTCCCTTAAAATCCTACGTTCTCTCTATTATGTAGGTTTACCCAACAGACTATTCAGCTGGGGAATTTCACGAGAAATGTCATAATGTTCTATATCTCCTGGCCGAGTACCCCTGGAAGAACCCTCATGTCAGTAGAGTGTAAACATTGGGTTCTGGGGGTTGATATGAGGGGGTTGAGGATGCCATGCCATGGAGGGGGGAGGCTGTTTGGACAAGATCTGGAAAGAAACAGAAGGTTATTCTTGAACCCAGGAGGCCCTGGAGGATGAGATTCCATCACGTCTAGACTTAGCTTACTACCCTCTTATACAACATCATATCCCAGTAGATCTGCCCCCTTTCCAACATCGGTATAAAAATAAAACAACTCCATAAATACCAATAAACTTATTATCTCAAATCCAACAAAAACAGACATTACATTACACAGGGGAGATGGTTTTGAAGCTGACAAAAAGGGATCAATCTGGGGAGATTACAAGAAAAAGTAAAGGTCTTCAGGGGATGTGGTTATTAGATTTTATTTGGGAGGAGATTTGCTCTGGTTGAGAAGGATCCAAAGGGAGGGATCCGCAAATATTCCTTCTAGTTTTTCCCTTCCTTCTGTGTGAGCTGCAGGAGGGGGTGGGGGTGGGGAGGGGCGTAACACGTACCGACCCCCTTCCCATCCACCACCGCGCATGTCAACCAAACATGGCGTCCCCACAGCAAACACCCGCGAGAGGGCAGCACAATCAAATTTCCCATGATTCCGCCGGCTCCGGAAATGATGGGCTGGTCACGTGATTTGACCCTCAGATACCCGGATGAGCCCGGGTCATCGTTCTAGCGGTCCTTCTTAGTTTCTCCCCTTCTCTCTGTCTTTGATTCTCTGCCGGGATATTAAAGGCCCAGTTGGTTGAGAGGCGTAGTGTCATACTCACTGTCATTGGATATGTTCCTTAAAATATACTTTGATTATCGTTACCTTAATAAAAACCTGACCAAAAAGAGAAAATATTTGGTGAGTATTTCTTAAGCTGCACCTGACTAGCGTCACAGCCATTTAAAAATGTAATACACTCTTTCAAGTTCTTACATAGCACCTCTTGTAAACATGTCTATTCGTTCATATTCTCCCTTCAAGTGCCCAAATGCTATTAGCATCTTCCTTTGAACAGACATTTCCACATGATATCTTAGAACCCAGGAAACTGCCATAACTGATAACCCATACAACATCCTAGGTGGTCTTGGGTTACATAAGGGACTTCTGATTTTTTATTTAACATCCTCCCATAAAGAGTCCATTCTATGACAGTTGTCCTTTCATCTCATTTTCACTCTGCTCACCAAACCAACTTCTGCAGCCCACACTTCCCCTTCCCTGTTGATATTTTAGTTTTTTTTAGTTTTATTTATTTCACTTTCCAGGTTTTGCCTCTTGGAATGTGGGTGTGAAAACAATCAGTGCCGTGAGACCCATGTTGGGCCACACGGGAAGTGATGACAGTAGAATAGGGACCACGGAACGGCGCCAGTCACTTAGTCTGTTTCTATGCATTCAATAGGAGTGATGGTAGAAACCTCCCAATGCCCTCTTCTGCCATCAGACCCAAACTCTCTCTATCCGTTTATTTCGTTATCGGTCAGCAGATGGCTGATATGGTCAAACACAGTTTCTTCTGAATCATATATGGTATATCAGATAGTATAAACCTTCCAATGTCCTCCTCTACCATCAGACTCCAGACTCTCTCTATCTGTTTATTTCGTAATTTGTCAGCTTATGGCTGAACTTGTATGGTATAAATGTAAAGAATAAATGCCACAATTTGATATTTACTTCTATAGCATATATAATATGTGTATCATATATGAGTGATTACTCAGGTATACAGTAGGTCTGGGATTTCGATAGGTTGTTTTGCCTCATCACTCACTATACGCCCATATAAGTACACCGGAAATAGCATTTACCCTATATATTCCAACGCCAAGGCATTGTGCCAACGTGTTCTATTTTTTTTTCCAGACCAGTACCTAACGAGGTATGATTCACAAGAAACTGTGTTAATTCAATTCCCCCACACTATCCAGATCAGGTGAAATGAGAATGGTGTCAATGAACTAAAGCAAAAACACAAAGTCCTATTGTTAGAGTTACACTTCCCGATAACAGGACTGGATGGACCTGGTTTATATGGAAACACAACACCATCAGTGCCCTCCGGCCACTCTAGACATTGAACAGGGGTGTGTTGGCGACTGGTGTTTTGGGAAAGGGGTTTCAGTTTTTGTTACTAGCTAAGTGTTGCGGGCGGTAAAGCTATCATTCCTAGCAAAAACAGGACGGGAAAGCTTCCCATGATTCCCATTTAGGTCTCATGTTGGGTCGTGTGTAGGGGTCAGGGAGGTGTCCGGGTTGGGAGCTGTTCTGTGAGCGGCTCCACCTACAACCCTGTGAGCTGCTCTGTGAGCTGCTCAGGGTGCATGGCTGCTAATGCCCTTACCAGATGGATGGCACTTCTGTCTCCTGCACCTCACAATGCTAGGTTAGTAGTGCCACTAGATTGGCCTTAATATCTGGGGGTAATGATGTCATTGGAAGGATTCATTTTACATGACATTGTGTGCACGTATTCCTCATGACGCCATAATGCAAATGGGGCTACGTCTGTAATGGTTCTGATATTTATGAACACTGTTTTAAACTAGATACGTTCTCAAGAATCTGAGGTTCATTATCAATACATCTAGGTGTGCAGCTAAATCATTCTATAAATACCAATATGACATCCATGACATCGTATTCCTCTATCATCCAACATGTTATATTATGTACATGCACTTTGTGTCAAAAGTCAAATCTTCTATTCCTGAATCAAATATCACCTGCAATCCCTAGATCACACTTCAGGTCTGTTCACCCCCAGTGGACTTGTCCAATACTTCCAATGGTGGGTCGCCACATGAATCAACACTTCCTTAGTGTTTCCTGTCTTGAGTATAACTCTCCCCTTTTTCTCCTCCCAAAGAGGCTTATCGATGTTGACTCGGGGCCAGTCTTGGAGACTGTTTGTTCCAAAAACAAACCGGGCCAAATACCATCTATTCAGTGGGCATTGCACAAGGGCCAGTTCCTTCTGCTCCCTTCAGCTGACATTTCCATCCTCGTATTAGGGAAATATCATATGCCCCGTTAAGAATGCCATTGAAGTGCTCCCCCTGCTATGTCCTTAAAAAACTCTGATATATTATGTTCACGTTGCCTCTGTTTCTACTGTTTAAGTATCGGCCATATCCAATACTGTATACCGTTTATCTATAAATTAAATGTATTTCCAAAGGTAACATTCACCTTTCATCAAGTGATATGATTCTCTATACATTTCATATCAAGATACTATTTGTGTTCCGATCTCAATTCATGAAATAGCATTACATCCTACTTGTCAGTTTGGTGGGTTAAATCTCCATGATCTATATTTCATTGCATCTCAACTTTTTTGTATCGCACACGGTTTACCTAAACAGAAACCCTGTCATCTAACTATGCATCTGTTTCACATAATATTTCCAGTCCTTTTCCTCCTTCTTTTGCCAAAGCTGGACCATTTTCTTGTAAAACATCTTCATCTGCGGCCAGAACTGGGTGGTACAGTCCCACACTAGAGGCTAGAGGCAATAGAGACAGCTTGGGGAGGGGTGGGGACGGGGAATGTGTGCTGCAAAGACACTCTCTCCCGCCCTATAAGCCCAGCCCCCGCACTCCCTACGTACCCTGACACCATCATCGTTAGAGAGAATGAAATGTACCCCCTATCAACGAATTTCTGACTGAAAAGGTACCCTATTTCTAGTGAAAACATGAGCTTTTGGAGCCTTAAAATAACGTCTTTTTTAAGAGAACACTAACATCTTTAGCAACTCCATCCCTCTATTAAAAATCACTAATATCATTAAAGGTTCAACCTATTAGGTAGCAAACAACATCTAGATGATATAATACCATTTCAATTTAATTCCCATCCTATTGTATCCATTGTAGCCCTACATAAATGTCCAAACCTCCAAGCTGTTCTAATACCTATCAGGAAGTACCGTTTATAAATTCAAAAATCTCAGTAAAGAGAACACCCCTATTTTCAATTTTCAAGAAAAAAGACCCCTATTTTTGAAGGGAAAAAAACGGTGACATTGGAAAAGTAAAAAAAAAAAAAAAAGACCCTATACTCGCATATTCCCTAACGATGATGGTGTCAAGGAAGAGATTAAGTGCATGGGCGGCCCTCTAAGATCTATCCAGTCGGCTCCTCCAGGGCCTGCACACACCCATACCCCTTATTTTGACAGCTCCTCCAGGGTTGACCCCCGCCACAGACTGCTGCTTCCGGGGTCACCACCTCTCACCCTCCCACCGTTTATCTAGGCAGGAGCATCTTTTTTCCCTCCTGTCCTCCAGGATATCCCCAACCCTCCTCTCCTAGTCCTCCCCGGAGTAAACCGCAGTCTGCCCAGGAGGTGGAATATTAAGGATTCCTGCAGGTTGGCGACGCAGATGACTCTGACTGGGGTAGACGTGTCTGCCTATACTGGTTACCTGTGCTACAAGGTGAGGTATGTAATAGCACTGATGTCGGGGTACCACAGGCGCCATATCTTACACTGGGGCACCTGTGCAGGGGTTTCCCAGGTAACACGCATTGTATGGGGTGTGACGGGAGGTAGTAAAGAAGGTGGTAACGGGGCCTGTGTGAATGAGTTGTTTTCTTGGCCATGCCCTTGGAAAATATTTAGCAAATTTTCCAAGCACTGGGAACCCAGCCATGTAAATGCTGCAATCAGGTTAAATTACACACCAGAAAAAGTCATTATCAAGAGCATTTTAAAGCAATGAAACATTTGCGTATCTTCTGCGCATCTATGCGTCAGACCAACTCTGAACAACCTCGACACGGCTCCAAGCAATCAGAGATACCACTCCTTGGTAGACGAAATGTAGGACATCTTCAGATTTTGGTATATCTTATGTAGGAAATTAACATAATCTATGACAGAAATCCCAGTGAAAAAATAGGAATTCCTGCAAAAGTAGGAAAAGTGGCATCTCTTCCCGAGCAATACAAGGACAATAAGTAGGGCTCCAGACGGGTAAATTCGACAAGGCGACAAGTCCTTGTTTTAGGCCTTATGGACAAGGAACAAAGGAATGCTGGGGGTTGGCGACAAGTGACAAACCTATCCCTTGACATCGACAAGGGACAAGACCCATTTCTTAGGATCGACAAGTGACACAGCTACCCCTCGTCTAGGGCCCTATAAGTGAGCAGCTCGGGAGCAGATCCTAACCACTGAGGACGAGCAGCTCACTGCCCAGGAGGAGGTCAGTGGTCTGTACTACAACAAATTGTAGTATTATCTGGCAGAGTGACAACAGGAGCCGATACCAGCCGCACTGAGCAACCAACACACTCAGCATAACTTCACAGCTGAGCCGACAAAAACACGACCTGAGCCGCTCGCCGTAATCTCTGACGAGCCGCTCGCCATACCTGCCCAGCTGATACAAGCCCGGCCGAGTCTGACTAGTAACTGGGGCTTGTTGACTGACATATGTTTCCGTCTTGTGGTGTTGACAGAGATGGGTGTAGGAGGAGAGGAGGGCTGCGCCAAGACCGAGTAAACTGTTTACAAACGCTGTGTTAGCGTCTTGCCTGGCTGGGTGTCTGAGGTGTGGCCGTAGTACCCCGTACAGGGCCCCCATTGTGGATTGTAATGGCGGCAGTGGTGACTACAGCTTAAACCCTTTAAAGGCAACATAGTGCTTTATTGCCTTGCCCATTTGCCGCCATGATGCATTCATGTATCATGCCTACCTTTTTTGGGAGTGTATCAGCACTGTAGGATCGGCATGATGCTTAGATGTAGTACTGGCGAGATACCTGCCTCGGCTGTATGCATACAACAGAGATGCCATTCACTGGTAGACAAAATGAAGGGAATCTCTAGATTTTGGTCAAAATGTAGGAATGCCTGCTAAAGCAGGAAAAGTGCCAACTCTGATACATTATGATAACCCCCCCCCCCCCCCAAATGGTGACCAAGGGCATATTGCATTAAAACACTATGCGGCCCTGGAATGGTTAACCTAGGGATTGACAGGGAGGGGGGGGGGGGTAGGGGGTGGGAGGATGGCCCCAGGACTGACATGGCTCTGTCACTGACGTTAACAATGACATCACAACAGCGACCTTTGTGTCCTGTTAAATGGAGTCAAGTCGATGGGATTTGGGGCACCAGTGGGAAGGGTCTATAGTCAGTAGTGAATGGTGTTGGTGCTTATGGCCTAAAGGGTTCTAACATCTAGTCCACATGAATGTATGCTGCTGTAATTACATTAAATTGCCAAGGGCCCCTCTCTTTGACCCATATCATTATATCCTGCCAGGTTCCATATATTATAGATGGACTGTCCCTTCTCTATGTGAACAGATCTTTATCCATTGCTATGTTCACAGAACTATTCCATCCATGCATCCCCTACATACATTGTACTAGGATATGCATGCAGCGGATATGCATGCAGCGCTGTGTCCTCCTGTGGCATTGTAATGTCACTCCCAATACTCCTCCATACCAAGTCTTCAATATTGCCATAATTGTCTTCAATATTGCAAGGATGCCAAGTTACCCCGCCCCAAAATCGTATTTGTTACGATTGTTAGACCCCAAATCGTAACCATTTTTGCCCGAAATCGTAACAAAAATCCTAACAACAATTGTTTCTTTAAAATGCACTTGCATATAAGAATTTGTTAATAATCTACACACATGTACCAGTATTATATTGGCCTGCTCTTGTCCCTTTTACCCTTCAGGTTCCTACTAGATCTACGACCACCGTTTCTCCCTCACATCCCCATTCCTGACCTTCCTTTCATGGAACTCCCTTTCAATTTCATGCTCGTCCATTCTCCCCTTTCATCCCATTCCCATTTTCACCACCCCCCACGTGTGCATTTCACAAACGCATTGTTTTTAGCAGACCGTCACCGCCAGGGTCCGACTCCACTCTTGCCAGCGTTCCACTGGCGTTCCACTAGCGTCCATCTGGTTCTTATTCAGTCCGGTGGTGGCGCTGCGACATGCCAGATGAGGATTGTCTGCAGGTCCTCCATTCAATGTGGTCACTGTACTGCTAGTCTGCAGGACACGTGGCCTTCAATAATATCGCATGACAAGTGACAGGAAAATCACCATTATCTCCCTTTTTTTGTCTTGAAAAACCGCATTGTTCTCAGAATGCATTGTAGGAGGTGGTATTTATGGTTATACCTCTTATATGCAATCTTATCCCACCTTCCTGTATATACTCAAAGAATATCACACAAAACTCAAAGTATAAAAACATTGTTCTGACATCGGAGAAACCTTCTAGTTTTACTCACAAATAAGGTTGTTATGTTCAACCCAGCGTCTATGGCTAGGCCTTGATGCAGGTCTTATTGACATAGTGTTGTGTCTACTCGTACACCTGGACGTCAATTAAAGATAGGCTAGGAGCTAATTCGTGGTTATTTTTATTTTTCAGTTTTTCACTGTATTTGTGTTCATAATGTCCATGTAAATATGTGTGCAGCTTTTTAAATCATACTTGTACATATAAATCAATACAAAATAAAGCAAATCATGGTCAGAATAGTGGACCCGACTATTAGAGAAAGGCGTCCCCTGACCTGGTTTTCTCTATATCTATGCATTTACAAGTATCAGAATGATTAAAAATGTTAGACATATTCATAATGGATATTATGAACACAAATACGTTGAAAAACTGAAAAATAAAAATCGACCCGAAATAGCTCCTGACCCATCTTTAAAGGCCATAGACATGTTTTGGTGACTTACCCCAATACTTGGACGTCAAGTACGTCATCAGAAACAAACAGGTACTTACCTAGAAAGAGAAAAGGGAAACAATGGTCAGATAAAGTAATACACGTAACGATAATCAAACTAATCAGCAATCGGAATTGTATCACCATAAAGGAACATGGGTGTATCGATTTCGGAAATCAGAGATGCCACTCAGCTATTATCAAAAAGTAGGAAATTTTACAATTTTGGTCAATTTTCTGTAGGAAATTAACATAATTCAATACAGAAATCTCAGCTAAAATGTAAGAGTTCCTACAAAAGCAGGAAAAGTGGCATCACTGGGAAGCTATTATTTTGGACTTATGAGTACATGAATTCCATATTGTATTTTTGGAAACTGACTAAGCTGACATGCGCACAGGTTGGAAATACAGTGTCCGCATACTAGGAACTAGACTGAGTTTAGACAGCATAACCCATAAAGCCACGGGAGGGTTCTGGTCCATACAGCATTGTGGCTGATAGGCGATGAAATATTTGGCATGGCCAGGAGCAAATACCAGTATCAGTGAGGTACAGTGAGCCTGACCACCCTCCGAGCTGGAGGAAATCGGCCTCCATCGTCACTAAGTCGGGTGTTCCCGACCATTATGGACATTGTGGGCCACCATTAAGTAGATTATATACTATCAACTGTGGACGACTGGGAGGGGAGGCCATAGGGTCGGTCCTATAGGGATGGGGATGATCGGGATGGGATGGGGGGTCGGACGGAGGGAGAAAAATGTGAGGGGGTGGGGAGGAGGGGGGGATAAGGAAAGACAGCGGACATTTACTAGTCGCTCATCCAGGAATTGGAAGGATGGGGGTCACAAATATGTAAATCACACCTTAATTATTGGGCCCGCGCTCCTGTAAATACACTGCTGCAAGAAGATAAAGGGGGAAAGAGAAGGAAAACAGGGGCGAAAGGAAGGAGCGTGAAATTTGAATTGCGAATGAAAAGGGGGGGGGGGGGGGCTAGCAGAACAGTTTGAGGGAGGAAGCGATCACAGAACAGGAAGGAGGTTAGGGAGTGTTCATTTTTTAACAACAGGAAGGGGGCAAAAGAATTTGGACCCCTAGACTGGCGGGGGGGGGGGGGGGGGGTGAAAAAAATGTGGACCCCTCTTGGGGTGATGGGTAAAAAAAAAGTCCACCCCTTGACTGGAGGGGGTGTGTAAAAGATTTCGCACGCTCCGCGCGACCCCCCCCCCCCCCTTGTTAAAAAGATGATCACTCCCTTAGGTAAAAACTAAAATAGGGTTGATGGATATCGACCACTGGGCGGGCGGAGTTTCAGTAGGCAGGGGGGGGGGGGGAGGTAGATGACAATACAGATGAGGTGCTTTCTGCCTCTGTAAGTAAGTACAGGGCGATAAGCATCGGATCCAGTGGCGTCCGCCGGTCGGACGTCCGGCGGAGAGTAGGGGGAGGGCTACCAAGTCTTTCACCAAGTCAGCCACATACTACCCAATCCTAGGGATCAAGTGTCTATTCTTTTCTATTTGTAACGTTACATACCCTAAAACACCACTGCCATCAAATACTGGCCCCTTTTTTACTCAAAAGCTGGTCTACACTGTAGCATAGGCCCTTTATTTTGTGCACATTCTAATATGAAAAAAGAGGCAACTTTAGGTCTAGATAAATATACTTGACACTTTCTAATATAAACTGCAACTTTAGGTCTAGACAATAATAACCTACACCCACCACCGTTTCGGGTGTTCTATCAGATATTTCATTGGGGGTGTCAAGAGATGAGTAAACCGTAGGTAAAATCTATGAAGCGTCCTCCGCGGCTGATTAGTGCACAAGTACCTTCAATGACCACCAAGTGCTCTAATGTACCATGCCCCTTGCTGTCATGATACATGAATGCAGACCTGTCGAAGCTAGGGCCTCATTCAATGATTCATGCATCATGCCGAACCTTTGATAGCTTATCAGCCCTGTAGGATCGGTGTGATGCTCAAATGCAGCACTGGCGAGTTACTCACCAGGGCTGCATTCAGGCATCATGACAACTAAGGGCATAACACATCAGAGTACTATGCGGCCCTTAAAGGGTTAGATAGCCCACACGGGGCGGGCACCACTAATGGGTTTGCTATGTATGAGCAGATAATGTGATCAATGATTGCACAACCCGGTGCAGGATCGGCTGCTGCTGTTGGGCTGTATGTGGAGTTGTGAGCTGCTCTGTGTGAGGTCACTGGTGTGATGCTCTGTGAACTGCTTTGTTATCTGCTCTGTGAGCTGCTCTGTGAACTGCTTTGTTATCTGCTCTGTGAGCTGCTCTGTAAACTGCTTTGTTATCTGCTCTGTGAGCTGCTCTGTAAACTGCTTTGTTATCTGCTCTGTGAGCTGCTCTGTAAACTGCTTTGTTATCTGCTCTGTGAGCTGCTCTGTAAACTGCTTTGTTATCTGCTCTGTGAGCTGCTCTGTAAACTGCTTTGTTATCTGCTCTGTGAGCTGCTCTGTGAACTGCTTTGTTATCTGCTCTGTGAGCTGCTCTGTAAACTGCTTTGTTATCTGCTCTGTGAGCTGCTCTGTAAACTGCTTTGTTATCTGCTCTGTGAGCTGCTCTGTGAGCTGCTTTGTTATCTGCTCTGTGAGCTGCTCTGTAAACTGCTTTGTTATCTGCTCTGTGAGCTGCTCTGTGAACTGCTTTGTTATCTGCTCTGTGAGCTGCTCTGTGAACTGCTTTGTTATCTGCTCTGTGAGCTGCTCTGTAAACTGCTTTGTTATCTGCTCTGTGAGCTGCTCTGTGAACTGCTTTGTTATCTGCTCTGTGAGCTGCTCTGTGAAGTGCTTTGTTATCTGCTTTGTTATCTGCTCTGTGAGCTGCTCTGGGTGGTGGTCTGTGAGCTCCTATGAGCTGCTCTGTGTTATGCCCTTCGTGTGCTATGAGCTTTTCTGTGATATATGTTCTGTGAGCTGCTCTATGTGAAGGTCTGTGAGCTTCTCCATGGCAGCCCGTTGTGATGCGCTGTGAGCTGCTCTGTGAGCTGCTCCTTAGGCTTCTCCACAGCTGTTCTGTGAGCTGTTCTCTGTGAGCTGTTCTGTGAGCTGCTCTGTGAGCTGCTCTGTGACCTGCTCTGTGACCTGCTGTGGCCTGCTCTGTGAGCTGTTCTCTTTGATACTCGGCGAGCTACTGCATGACCTGCTGTGAGCTGCTCTGTGAGCTGTTCTGTGAGCTGTTCTCTGTGAGCTGCTCTGTGAGCTGTTCTGTGAGCTGTTCTGTGAGCTGCTCTGTGAGCTGTTCTGTGAGCTGCTCTGTGAGCTGCTCTGTGGCCTGCTCTGTGAGCTGCTGTGTGAGCTGCTGTGTGTGCTGCTGTGTGAGCTGCTGTGTGAGCTGCTGTGTGTGCTGCTGTGTGAGCTGTTCTGTGAGCTGCTGTGTGAGCTACTCTGTGAGCTGCTCTGTGTGAGCTTCTCTGTGAGCTGCTGTGTGAGCTGCTCTGTGAGCTACTCTGTGAGCTGCTCCACAGCTGCTCTGTACACACTCGGGAACTGCTTGACACCAAGAGGATCATGACCTGCGTGGCACCCAGCTGGTTATATCACCATACATTGACCCATTACCGACTGGAGGTGGCATGGGGTGGGATACTACATGTAGCCATTTATATCTTGGGCCTAATTCGGGACATTCAATTATACCAAGGCTGATTAGGTTTACTCACTAAGCCTGGTAAGACTGACTAGGGCTTTATAACGTAACCCCAACCCCCTGGTGACTATAATTAACGCCAAAGTGGTGTCTACATCTATATGGTATACACAAACAGTATAATATAGTATAATATCCATAATATAATAAGATAGATCAGTTAAGTGCCATCTGATTTAAGAATGGATCATGAATTTAGCTCTTAACATGAACATACCTTTTTAGGTTTCCAGATTTAAGTAGGTTAGACTTGTTAGAGACATTCATGGTTAGACTTGTTAGAGACATTCGTATGATAACAGAAGGTCTGAGGTATATGACATTATTACTAACCGAGGCTGAGCTGCTCAAAGAGATGTACATGACATGTATAAATACCCCCATAGAACCACTTGTATTCTGAGCAGTTCAATACCTGCAGTTCAGAAGTCTAGGGTAGCTATTTCAGTTTTGAAAATACCCCATAGAACCACTTGTATTCTGAGCAGTTCAAAAGTCTAGGCTAGCTATTTCTTAATACTGAGCGGCTTTATCTCTCTATACATATGAGCAGCTCGCCATCCCGAGGTGCTCACTGAGTAAGGTGTGGGGAGCTATTTGTGGCCCTATCAATATGCAGGTGGGGCTGTGTGGGTAGGGCCTGGAGGTGGGACTGGGGGCGGGGAGGGACCCTACAGGAGGCAGGGTAAAGACTATAGGTCTCCCGGCGATCATTAGGATGGTGTCTGAGGATTGACAGAAGGTGTGAGCGGCATGCACAACGACTTCTGATCACCGCGGTTGCTAAGGGGGGAGGCTGGGTTGGTATTTAGGGGGCCGTCCATCATTGGGAGATGAGAGTGGGGGAGGAGATGGTGGTGTGTGTGTGGGGGGGGGGGGGGGTGCTGGGCTAACATTGGTTTTGGGATGAGAGGGAGGTATGTGAAGAGGTATGACTTGGTTGGGTAAGGCCAAAAAAAAAGAGGTTAGTTTCAGGTCACAAAGGGTCGACCCTACTTTTTTTAATGCAATTTTGAAGCAATTTTTTGGGTCAATTCTATGGTCTTCGGAGAGGCTGGATAGTACTTTCATGTTAAAAAAAGAATCCGACATACAGTCCCTAGATTTTCTTCCCATGTTACCTGAAAGCTACCTTCTTTTTTGGCCTAAGGAGGCAGACGAGAAGACGGGCAGACAAGATGAGGTCAGGCATGCAGGCAGGCAGTAAGGAAGAAGCAGGTAGACAGACAGACGTGAGTAGGAAGACAAGCAGACATGAGTGGGCAGACAGACAGGCAGGTAGGCATGTGACTCACATTGTGAGGCAAACAGGCACCCAGTGAGGTAGGCAGGTAGACATGGGGGAGCTGGCAGGGGAGACAAGATAGACCACAAGATACAGGAGTAGGTAGGCAGGGGGGAGGGGGGCAGGAGAGGGGGAGAGACAGGAGTGAGGAGTACACTGAGACAGGTTTATATCTAGAGATATAAAGAGGCATGGTACCTAAATAGCAGTGTGTCTTGATCACCTTGAAGGCTTCTTTTTATTACCATAGCCCCTACCCCCCCCCCCCCTCTAACCCACCCATCTCTTGGCGGCAGGGTGGGGATGTGGCGTTTTTACCTGGCGGTATTAGTAACAATACGCTGTATTGATCTTCTCCCCCTCACCCCCTACTGCAGGCAGGCACTGGAGGCGGGCAGGCCAGGCGCCGGGATGGGAGGACTGTTACACAGAGGAATTACTAATTCACCAACTTCAAAGGCTACAAGTCGTCGATAACGTACTCAGTGACATAGGGACAGGGCAGGGAAGGGAGGGAGGCATGTCTAGTGGATGGGCTGGGGGAGGAAGAGGAGATGGATATAGCATATCTAAATGCTGCCACAGCGGTTCCTGGTAAGCAAATATAAGGTGAAGGGGGATGCACCAGATATGATCTAATAATGATCCTTGGGGGGAGCCTTAGACATAGCAATGACTAAGATGATTCAATGATATTGTCTGATATGTCACTGAGAGTTATTAGTATGGGAGTGTATAATTATGATGGGAATTATAGCTGTATTAAATTTATGAATGGAAAATGGAACAGTAAACATACGATAACTAATAATGAAATTGAGGGAGAAAGATATGCTGGATATTGTAAATTGCTCAGGTGTAATGATGCTACTAAGTGGCAGTAGACCTGTATGGCATCTCACCTTGGGTAGCTACCTGACTTTACAGGTACAAACACCATTAATAATAGGTAGTCATATATACCTGTACACACAATGCAGGGTTAAAGGGAGGCTCACCTGGTCGCCATAAAAACGGCTGTATCCACAATGAAAGAGGGTTACAGGGGTGTATGTAGAAGCCTGTTGGCACAACTTATCAGGTTACAACCCACAATGGGGCTTAGGGAGTGGTCATTTTTTAACAACAGAGGGGAGGGGGGGGGGTGAAAAATGTTCAGCCCCTCCCCCCCCCCAGGCAGGTTGAAATGGAGCACAGCGGATCCCTTTGAGCTAAGTAATGCGCGGACTTTCTCGCCAAATCTTTTTGGTCCCCCCCTTCAAGGTATCCTTTTTTTTGGTCCGCCTCCCCAATCCACCCCCCCCCCTGTTGTTAAAAAATGACCACTTCCTTACATATAGCTCCCACCCCTGACACACCCCATATATATACATGTATACAGACTGACAATAATATGGGCGTTCCCCGACCAACTAGCCTCTATTGACTTTGTGAGTACAAACACCCAACACTGCCTCCCAAACCCAATGATCACATCAGAAATGATCACTACTGAATTACCATATACCTCACTGCACCCCCACCCCCACACAGCAATACCCACATTCCCCTACCCCAAGCACTCCTCCCTCCTCCAGGGTGGGCATGCAGGCTTCCTCCTGGGCCCTGTGTTGTAATGTCAGACCAGCACATGTGTTGTATTGATTGATGACCAATATTAGCAGCAGGAGGGGAGAGAGAGAGACCAGTGTTGTGGACACAGGGGCAGGTTATCCATTTGTTACATCAGGTAGCATGTGTTCAAACACTGCTATATCCATGGTCAATTCCTGTATCCAATCCTCCGGTACTGTCCTGGGGCCAAAAAAAAGAGGTGTGTTTCAAGTTACATAGTCTGAAAATCTAGGTAGGATAGGTCGGATTTTTGTTTTGTTTTCCTAAATTTTTTTGAAACTTTCGCTGGAAAAGTAGCCAAAAATTGACTTGCAAACTTCAGCACCCACTCGCCGACAACAGCGTTGACTCGCAGACTATCAAATCTGAAATAGCCCAAAAATTACTTGAATTTTCCTTTTTTCAAAATTGGATAAAACTTTCTAGGGTCCGCCCTGTTTTGCTAGGTAGGGTCGGGTAACCTGAAACGCACCCTTTTTTTGGCCTGACTCTAATACCTTGATGGCACGTGCATGGCTTGGCAATACTATAAAGACAGCCTTAGTCATGCATTTGACGCTTAGAGTCAGCTAGTATGGTATATAGAACTGGTGAGTCACTATATACCCTGACAAGTCCATTATGCCATGTAAATAGATATGATATAATTTGTTTTCGCTGTCCCTGTTCCAAGCAAACTATTTGCCTTCTGATTCATCGCAGGTTATCTGACTAATTACTTCAATATTCTGTTATAGGTTTGCTCATTCCCTCTGAATATTATGTGATGCCAACCATAACCTCATATTTCCCCAAGACACTGAAACATTGAGTCGCTTTCTAATCACATGTGTGAATAGAATAGCTTTGAGCTATACTGCCGGCACACATGTATAAATCAAAATGTCTCCTCCCTATATGATATAGTCACCGATGACATATGATCTGGCCATTGTCCTGAAAATCTAGCCCCGAGTACAGACACAATTGATGGCATTTGACACTGTGGTACAGTGGACTAGATGAAATATTTATCTCTCCTACTGGATCTGTATGGGGTATAGAGAAGTGACAATGGCTGTATAGTTGAGTCTATTCTGTTTGGTGGCACACTCTCCATTTCACCCAGCTGGGTTGACACCTATAGATAGGTCGACATGACATATTCAAAGCCATTCATAACACTCCTGTTTTCAGGCATGTCTCCAGTTTTCAATGCCAACCTATACATCCATAGACAGTGTGACTGATCTGATTCTCACAGGGAATTGAGGGAAAATGTATCCCTTTTCCATCACAGTGGATAAAGGGTAGGCAGAGGTTTCAGAGTAGATCGGGTTATGGGTGGGGCCTAGGGTGGGGTTGGTTAAAGGGGGAGTGGTAGCTGGCAGAGGCCTCAACCCTTGCTGGCTCATGGTGGGTTTGCTGCCTCATAAGGTCATCAAACTTGCATGTACCCACTGGCTGGTCGGGCAGGGTGCAGGGGATGTGTGAGATGGGAAGGGAGCATGTCCTCAACCAGGCTGTTACCATATAGCTCACAGAGCCTCATTTATTTGACTACATATCCATATTAGGAGATGTCATATCATGTGATGGCCTGAACCTTGGAACCCATAACTGAGGTCAATGATAAAGGGATGCCAGGTACACAGCTTCAGTATAGATATACTCCTGTAGGCCTACATAGGTTGGACCTTTGTAGTGCTATATGGGTTGGGCTCTTCCCATCCTGTATATATGGCCTGTACTGGGAATCCAATAGCGTGTATACACCCATCCATACAGTGTGAGTGTGCATGTGGTACCAGTGTTGTTACCCGGCATACACAATGTATCAGTGATTAGTTCCCTGGGACCCCAACAGGTGGCACTGATGTCAATAGAGAACCGGCCTCGTTTTGGGTTACCCTGGCCCCCTAGTGGCGGCAACACCAGGTGTCTTATATTGATTTATGTATACACAGGGAAAATACAGAGTATATTGATCAAAGGACCTTAACCTTGTTAGGCTACTGCACTAGGACTGTGCAGGTAGCTGGTAGTTTGTCTCTGGCATCGTGGGTTTCCTTCTTCATTTCTGAGACATTAGGGGATCAATCAGAAGTAACTGAGTTGAAATAATTTCATGGTTCAGGAAAATATGGAATATCATGTGGATGAATAAAATCTTTTCTAACTACAATCTTTTTCTTTTTTTAAAACTTTTTTACTTGTCTTGAAATATGCTCTTCCCCAATGAAGTAAATGAAACTGATGCCCAGATTGGATGATTATGTTTTCAACATGTCAGCTGTATACATATACAGAATATGAGACGAGACATCTCAATAAACCAACCCACCTGTTGATATATCATATCTGAAAGTATTGCCTGTGAAGCCGTCTGTAATGATCTATTTATATTCAGCCTGTCGGCATAAATCAATAGTGTGGGGTGGGGAGGTAGTGGGGTGCCTCTATAAAGCATGTCTAGGGACAGGGCAGGGACATGAAGGGAAGAGTAAGGTTGGGGTGGGTATTGGGTGTATTGGGTAGTGCCCAGGGTTAGGGCTATACCTTGTCCAGTGTTAAAGATGGACTGGTACAAACAGGGCTGCATTTTAACATGAAAGTGTTTCTCAACAGTCTGACAAAACCATGGAAATCATGCACTGGTGCAGAATATAGTGTAATATAGTACTGGCTTTCAAAATGACCTTTGATGGAAAATTGGTTTTCATTGTGAAATGGATGGAACATGCTCTGACCCCACACACCTCCTACCCATTGCTCTTCCTCAAATAACATATAAACTCATATAGCCCGTGGAATGCCTGTGAAACATCAATGTTTTTCTTCTTGATTTGCCTTTTTATAGTGCCCTCTTACTTTTAAATAACTATCAGTCAAAAGGATACCTCCTACCATTGCAATGCAGTAAGCATAACCCAGTCCCTGCACTTGCCATGGTACATGTACAGCACCTGCGTTCCCAAAAACACGAGAAAATGTTTTTTTTCTCGCTTTCTCCCAATGTCCTAGGAATTGAGAAAAAGGGGTGTTATCTCCTAAGTAAGTCAGTGGATGTTTAAAAAAGGGGCGTATTTTTAAGCTTCACTCCATGCAATTGAATAAAAGGGTGTTTGTTGGTGTGTGTTGGATGCTGTTTTAACCGACTATTGATCTTCCTCTTTCAAATTGTAAGTACATCTATTAATTTCTTTTGAATACTAATTTCTCTTGATCATGGATAAAGAAGGCATTGGGAAAATATCAGCGTTTTGTCTAATAAGGAGGTTATTTTTACTTTAAAAAGTCAGTGTTTTTCCACAAAAAGGGGTCATTTTCTGTCTGAAAATCCGTGGAAATGGGGGTGTTTTTGAGAAGAGGGAACGCAGGTGATGTACCTTTACCATGGGGAGTGCAGGGACCGGGTAGCATAACTTCAAACTGAGGTAACTCATTACAATCATATAGTTCTATTCTAACCCGTGACTAACCATATTACCATCCAAAATATCACACACTCTATAGACCCGACATTAACGAGCACCTTTCTGACACAGTGACGTGGCATTATGCTGTCTATATATTATACCACACAGACTGTTTCTGATTATCTTCATGACACCCATAGCTGTAAGCATTAATGAGATACTATACGAGCCCACTCCTTATTCATATCCACAATGCTTAATAATAACCACCACACCTCAGGGCGTCTACACAAACAAGTCATAATGAGCACTTTGCAGATGGAAACAAGAAAAAACGTGAGATAATAAATGGCTGAGATATTCAGTGAGGGCTGAATTAACAAGCTTAGGACATCCTCCATCTCCAAGCACACACACAGTGGTGTTAAATGGCTTGTGAGTTGGTAAGTAAATATCTGCTAGGGGAGTGATAATCCCTCCCACCCTTCACCTCCTAATACCAAGGTGACAGTGTCTGGGCTGAGGTCAGAGGTCACGCCGGACGCTGCTGTACCCCAGCTTAGGGACCATCCTTGGAAAAACACACCCTGTTTATAAATAGTTTCTTGGCCATCTTTCATGGACATAATTAACTCTATAACAATGACATGTATGCCAGTCAGAGATGTAAGTTGGGTATCGACAAAATCCATGAAAAGATCTTCTTAATTACCCTTTGAACTGCTATTTTAGTGTATATCAAAACAGCGGAAGGATCTTTGAAATCAATATTTTCAGGGAAATCCCTGAGCACTTACATCCCTGATATTTATTGCCTATAACTCCAGGCTCAAGGTCCTGTATATATATATTAATAGGGAACTTTGTAACCATATACACAAAGA